>JAVRXN010000013.1:46747487-47347487 GCA_033556935.1 Timema podura | reverse complement strand
TGAGAGGTCAAACCAAATAAGGTCGCCACTCCACCGGGCCTAATGTTTAAATAAGATTAATTTAAGAAGCATATAGTGTAGAAAGGCATTTAAGTGTCATTTACAAATAATTTAGGGATGCCCATTCATTTGGTGACACTTTAGAGGTCTTTAGATAGTGTTTATTTGTGAATTTCTAGGCTTTAGCGAATTATCACGAATTTCAGATCTTTAGATAAAAAAATACATATTTTTGTATGTTATATAAGCACAATATTGTATGATTTATGGTGGCTATGTTTGTAATTGTGTTTCAGAATCTCCTCTCCTGTATTGATGATAAGGTGTTGATTTACTCACTAACATGTTGAAGCAGTACATCCTGGTGGACCTACCCAACACACTACATCCAAGCGATCCAAACCAAACCATAGAACTAACTGGAAAATGTGTGTCCTTTGCCAAGTAGTAACAGATAAATCATTAATGTGTCCACTCAGATCAACTTAACAGCCTGTTGTTAGTGGCAGAAGACCTTCTCCGGTTCCAAACCCTTCAGTATAAGCCAATGGATCTGAACCTGGAACGATTATATGATGGGGATGACACAGAATTAACTCTTAAGGCACACAAGGCTCAGTGGCACAAGAAATGCCAGCTGAAGTTTAATCAAAAGGTGTTTGAGGAGCAAAGTCAGAAGGAATTAACTACAAGTCAACCATGTCAACCAAGAATCTCTAATGTGCACAAGCGATCTGCTTACAGCCATTCAGAGTCTACAGAGCCTACTTGCTTTTTCTGCAATGATCCTGCTGGCTCTTCAGACATACATGAAGCATCAACGTACAAGATAGACGCAAATGTACGTAGGTGTACCCTTGAACTGGAGGACACCGCTTTGTTGGCCAAGCTTGCAGCAGGAGATATGATGGCCATTGAGGCGAAGTACCATCTACACTGTCTGAGTTCACTGTACAACAGAGCCAGGCCGGCTGCACCCAAAGGCAATGACGGAGATGATTCTTGCCTTCATGGCATAGCCTTTGCTGTGCTAGAAGCATTCTTAAAAGACATGAATAGTGCTGATCGCCCCTGTCTTCAAACTGGTAGATATCACTCAGATGTACAAGGTGAGACTGGAGCAGCTAAGTCTGTTTGTCGAGAAACGTATTCACACAACCAGGCTAAAGAAGACACTCCTGACCTTTGAGAAGTACATTGGGTCAGCACTTAAGATAGTCTGTTCTAATGACAGTGGCACCATGGATTTAAAGTGAGCAGCAAAGGTTGCGCGTAAAGAGATCTTTGAAACAAGTTATTTCTTTGATGGGACATTAAAAAAACTGTCAGTAGGAGGCTGTGCCACCCTCACAGATCAGACTGACCTGGTGAAAACCACTACCACAAAGCCTGCCTTAGCAATATCCCAATTGATGCTGTTCAACTGTGTGAAGCATGCACGAAACGTGGATTCATCAAACTTGACACGTCATAACCTCAGCCAAGAAACTCCACTCCCACTCTATCTGGCCTTCAAGATGCATGCAGTTGTGTGAAGTAGAGGGCTGGTTGACACACTGTATAAACTTGGATTGTGTGTCTCTTATGACCGGCTGTTGCAACTCACATCAGACATTGCCAAAGGTGTCTGCCAGCAGTTTAATATGGAAGATGTAGTATGCCCATTGAAAATGCGTCATGAACTGTTCATAACAGCGGCTGTTGACAACATCGACCACAATCCTAGTTCTGCAACAGCAAAAGAATCCTTCCATGGTATGAGAATCTCACTAATGCAGCACCCGTCACACACACATTTAGGAATCGACAGTGGTGTGCCAGTGATTAATCACGGTGTTTCTTCCACCAAATCAGTGACACATCTGCCATGACTACACAATTGTGCTACCAGCTGCTCTCAATATAAAGGACTTTACTGCACCAGCTGTGCAAGCACCCGTGAGACCTGGAGAAATCCTGTTTGCTGCAACAGTAGATGAGTTTGCATGGCTCAGCAAAGTCAAGATCGCTGTTGAAACGTCAACCATGAATGGTTGGATATCGTGGTCTACCTACCACACTGATGTGCATCAAACTGTTATCCCACCTCCAGTAATCAACGCACTATTGCCTCTCTTTCCAGATAACGCGCACTTAGTGGTGATGATACGGCACTCCATGGACATCGTGAAGAAAGCTATTAAGCTTTTGAACCCTGGTCAAACCCCCATCCTGGCTGCTGACTTTATGCTCTTGCAAAGGAAATCCAGAGGACCTGGCCGGCAACCCATGGAGAAGATCACTTTGTTATCATGTTTGGCGGCTTACATATTGATATGCTAATGTTAAAATTGCTGGACGAACGCCCTGGTGTAAGCTGACATTGCAAGTTCCGGAAGAGCAGATCCCTTCATAAATGCCAATCATGTCATCAAGACCCCCCATGCACACCAGGTCACAGCAGCAAGCCTTCATATACTCATTCAACAAGATTACAATAAAGAATGTACATCCGATGTTAATGATGACATACATAAAAAAAGAGCAAAGGCCAGTGTCCACTTTGACTACTGGCAAAAGACGCTTTCATTGGAGCTTCTCTTGCTGCGGTATATCAGGTACTTCGTGAAGGTAACTTCCAGCTGTACTTGGAATCACTGACACAGGCCATGCCCTGGTTGTTCGCCCTAGATCACACACACTACTCAAGATGGCTCGCCGTACACATCCGTGATATGATGACTTGCTTAGAAACACCCAGATGTCCTAACAGAATTCAAGTCTGGGAATTTCATGGTCCAAGAAACCAGAAACAAGTTCAGTGCCATGAGCAGAACAATACATCGCTGAAAGGTTTTGTTGGGGCTATTGGACTGACAGGCAATCCAGGAGCACTCAGAAGTTGGATGGTGGCAGGGCAAGAAATTGCCAGGATCACTACAGAGTTTGAAGAACAGGCCTTAAGTCATATAGATGGTGCTTGTGCTGGTAGCATTGGATACCCTCACCATCACCAGACACCAAAAGTGCAAGATGATTTCCTGAAGGGTGTTAGAGCTGTAGTGACAAGTGCTGACTGCTAACAAGCAGGTAGAGGGGGAACGTTATAACGGGACAATACTCCCTCCCCTAGTGTTCAGCAAGACAGAAGGGTTGGTGGCACATTCCAGCAGACAAGCAGTGTGAGCTCTGGCCTTGGAGCGGTGACTAGGCTGTACTGTATGTCTTGTACGTGAATGTAGAATAAAGTAATATTACACTGGTGGCATGCGGTGCGTGTAATAGTTTCGTATAAAAGTGATATGCTTAGAACGATAGTTTAATATTGACTTGTAATTTAGTACTGTTTATTTAATTTGACTGTTTAGTAGTGAATGTGCTTCCAAAACTATAACATATTTTTATTATTATTATATTCTCTGTATATTTGTGCGTGTGTGCTATCTGATAGCTAGTGCGACTGAACGGTACTTTTCACTATAAGCTATTTGTGACGGTATTTATTTATTTAGCGCTATGGCTGGTTCAACTTTGTTTCCGTCCAAATTTAGCGGGGATACGGATGAGTCGTTTGAAGACTGGCTCTTTACTTTCGAGCTCTTGGCCGCAGCTAACGGGTGGAAGGAGGAATCGCGTCCTTTGTTTCTGGGACCATCCCTTACTGGGTCAGCGCAAAGCGTCTACCGCTCTCTTACAGATAAAGACAGAAAAGATTTTGATAAAGTGTGTTCTGAGTTGAAGATTGTTTTCAAAAAACCATTGTTGCCAGATTTAAAGAAAGCTGCGTTTGTTTCACGTTACCGCAAGACAAATGAGCGTTTAACAACACTCGCAATTGACCTGCAGCGCTTAGCAATGGAAGCGTACCCGCAGTTTAATTCAGAATCTCGGGATGAACTAGTCCGTGACCGGCTAATTCAGTGTATAGAAGACAGTGACATTCGCGTAGCATTGCGCCGGGATCCCGCCAAAACAGTTATAGATCTTGTAAGTCGCGGGGAAAATGCTGGAGGCAGTGTCAGAAATTGAGCGTGCTGTGCCAGTTGAACGTGTAGTTGCCGCCACTATTCCTGTAGCAGAGTCAAATATAACACCTGTTTTATTGCAGCAGTCAATTCAAGAGGCAGTGGCGGGAGCACTTCGTATGGTTTTAGAAGATAGAAGACCTCATGCTACGTCTCTGGTGAGTCACCAAAAACAGCTTGATTCTGCGCGTCAAGTATTTAAGTGCGGTTACTGCAAATACCGTGGCCATCGAGAGGACGAGTGCCGAGAAAAGAAACGTGACTCTCGGGATGGAGTTACACGGGATCAATCGGGACCACGTTGCTTTCGATGTGGAGAAAGAGGACACGTACGGCGGGAATGCGTGGCAACATTTTCGGGAAACTCGCAAGCGCCGATGTAGATTGTTTTCGCCTACCTACATCGGCTTCCCATCAGGCACTTGAAATTTCTACAGTAAATAATCCAGTTGCGATTTACACATCTGGAGCTATTCGCTCCATTAAACTGGATTTCCTAATTGATTCTGCAGCTACAGAATGCATAATACGAGAAGACTTGTGGGAACTCGTCAAGAGACCAGAGGATCAACTTATCTCATCAACGATCTCAATACATGATGTAAGTGGACGTCAGTTATCAGTTTTAGGCCGGGTAGCCCTACACGTCATACTCGGTAATACTACGTTCACACAAACTTTTTTGTAATTAAAGATATTTCCCTGTCTGCTCTATTAGGATTGTCATTCATTTTGGCACATAAGTGTGATATAATTACTTCTCAGGACGCCCTCAATATCGGTGGAGTTAAAGTTCCATGCCATTATTTTAAGTATTCAAACCCCAAGAAATCCCTATTTCAAACACACGAGTCACATGTTAATCTTGCGGAAACTGTCACCGTGCCTGCCAGAAGTGAACTGTTTTTACCACACGGCGGAATAGTGGCTTCAGAATTTGAAGAGTTGGAAGGTTGCTTGGAACCCAACCTGCAAGTAGCGGCCAAATACGGCATTCTCTCTGCCTGTATTTTGGTCACGGCTCAAAAGAATAGGGTACCTTTCCGACTCCTAAATACATCACCAGAACCTATTGTTTTGTATAAGGGGACATCAATGAGCCACTTCCGCCCCATACCTGATGTAGAAAAATCTTCTCCCGTGTGCTTCTCTCTCACTTCACAAACCAAACTTCGTCAAGAAGCTGTATTGTTCGACCTTACCCAAGCTAAGTGTTCTGAGGTTACGCGTGTAGAGACAATAGCGCTATTAAATGAGTTTGCAGATATTGTAGCACAAGATGATTCTGAGTGTGGTCGTACAAACCTAACATATCATAGAATTGAAACGGGTGAGGCTAGACCAGCAAAACAACATCCGCGTCGCGTTGCGTATAAATACAGGGAATATATTCGTAAGGACATCAGTGACATGGAGAAACAAGGTAAGGTGAGTCCCTCTACCTCACCATGGGCATCACCTATAGTCCTTACAGCAAAGAAAGATGGTGGCGTTCGTTTCTGTTGTGACTACCGAAAACTTAACGAACTGACTGTGAAAGATGCCTATCCATTGCCACGTATGGACGACATACTTGAGGGTTTGTCAGGAGCAACATTGTTCTCATCTCTCGACATGGCAGCTGCCTATCATCAAGTCGAGATAGCACCAGAAGATCGTCCCAAAACAGCATTTGTTACAGCAGATGGCCTCTACGAATTTAACGTAATGAGCTATGGCCTCTGCAATGCACCAGCTACCTTCCAACGTCTCATGGACTTGGTGTTAACAGGTATAAAGTGGAAAACCTGCATGGCGTACCTAGATGATGTGGTAATATGGAGTCGGGATGAGAAACAACACGTAGAACGTTTGCGTCAAGTTTTTACACGAATACGCGATGCTGGCCTTAAAATCAAGCCTCGGAAATGCCAAATTATGCGGGACCAGATTACTTTCCTGGGACACAAAGTATCAACGCAAGGGATCGCTACATTAGAAGATAAAGTAAATAAGGTTCAATCTTGGCCCATCCCCATAACTGCGGAAGAAGTGAACTCTTTCCTGCAAACAGCCGGATACTATCGCCGCTACATCCGCAACTTTGCTATGATTGCTGCACCTCTACAGCGACTCACTCACAAAGGAGTACCATTTGTGTTCGATACAACTTGCGAAACAGCCTTTGAGGAGTTAAAAAGAAGATTAGTGACCGCCCCCATTTTAGGGTTTCCCCGTCTGGAGTGTAAATAGCTGGTGGATTGTGATGCAAGCGCTGTTGGAATCGGGGCAGTACTTAGCCAGACTCAAGATGGCGAAGAAAAAGTAATTTCTTATTGGAGCCGCCCTCTTACTAAGACAGAGAGGCAGTATTGCGCGACACGTAGAGAACTATTAGCCCTGGTTGACTGTCTCCACTTCTTTCGTTGCTACCTTGAAGGAAGTGAGGTAGTGAGTGTGCGTACAGACCATAGAGCACTAGTCTGGCTCCACAATTTCAAAGAACCTGAAGGGCAAGTAGCTCGGTGGCTGGAACGTCTATCACGATTCAACTATACGGTAGAACATCGCCCAGGTGTGAAACATGGTAACGCTGACGGACTTTCAAGAATGCCTTGTCGCCAGTGCCAACGTGTGGATGAAAATTCCGATGTAATGCCAGGCCCATGCTCCCTCAACCCAGAAGCACAGTCGTGGAAGCCCTGCAGTCAACTACAGAGTGGGGGCGCTCAAAAACTCACAACCCCCATTTCTTCCCAAGATGCAATAGTCACACCTATAGTTTCAGCCGCACCTCTGTGGAAGCCTGCTGTGTCACCTGATGAGTTACGTCAGTTACAGTTAGAAGATATAGCGATCTGTCCTGTTATAAAGTGGAAAGAGGCTAACAATCGTCCACCCCATGAGGATGCCGTGGCTCTTGGAAGAACCACCACGAGTTTGTGGGCCCAGTGGGACCAACTAGAACTTAAGCAAGGTGTTCTTTATCGACGTTTTGAAGAAGTTGGAAATACCCATAGACTTCAGCTGATTGTCCCACGAGTGCTGAAAACAGAAATTTTACGAAGTTTTCATGACACACCCACTGGAGGTCACTTAGGTATTCACAAGACAGTTGAAAAGGTCCGCTCGCGGTTCTATTGGCCGAATCTCCGTCGAGACACCACAGCGTGGGTCCAGCAATGTCCTGATTGCGCGGCTAGGAAAACTCAAATAATAGCTAAGGCACCACTACAGAAGTTTAGGGTTGGTGAACCACTGCAACGGATTGCCGTTGATATATTAGGCCCCTTTCCAAGGACTAAGCGGGGAAAGGAAGTAATTATGGTTGTATCAGATTACTTTACTCGTTGGGTGGAAGCGTATGCCCTGCCAAACCAGAAGGCAGTCACAGTTGCAAGAGTCCTGGTGGATGAATTCATCAGCAGGTTTGGTGTCCCTACTGAACTTCACACCGACCAAGGCAGAAATTTCGACGGGACAGTAATCAGACACTTGTGCGATCTATTACAAATTGCGAAGACGCGAACAACAGCTTACCACCCTATGTCAGATGGCTTAGTGGAACGATTCAATCGTACGTTACTGGACATGATGTCTCAATGGGTAAATGAAAACCAAAATGACTGGGACATAAAGTTACCTCAGCTAATGATGGCATACCGTACGAGTGTACATGAAACCACTAAACACACCCCTTTTTAGGTTATGTTTGGAAGACAAGCTCGTTTACCAATCGATATAGTGTACGGGAGACCAACGGAGCAAGTGGAGGAAGAAGTTACACCCAGTTCGTATACAATGGATCTCCGTAATCGCTTAGAATCTGCATATGAACAAGTCCGAAAAAATCTTAAAGTGGGACAGGGAAAGCATATGAAGTAGGTGACAAAGTGTGGTTATACACACCAGCAATAAGGGAAGGCCTGACTCCTAAGTTGCACAAACCATGGCAGGGTCCCTACGTTGTCAGGAAAAGATTATCGGATGTGACGTACCGTATTCAATACACACTAAACCCAAGAAAACGCCCTGTGGTTCACTTCAATAGGCTTAAACCATACTCAGCCCGAGATCCACCGCGAGAAGAGGTTGAGCCGTCATCGGTTGGTCAGAATAAAGGTGAAGGTACAAGGCTGGTGACGACAGATGACACTTCTTTGGAATCACAAGCAACTGGCATCAATCCCACGAGTGAACCCTGGCAGCTGGTGGAAATTCCACAGGCTCTTCACAATAATGCAGTGGACGTCAACACAGATGAAGAAGTACGTCGATACCCGGCCCGGAACAGAGCACAGACAATTCCATTTCAAGCCGGTTTTGGTTGAATGAAGAAAAGTGTAAATAAACATCTGTAATTTGTAAGGTAGTTTTGTTTTGTAAATATGTATATATGCTGGTATCTATAAGCTATTGTGTTTTAATATTAAACTGTGAGTTTTGAATAAGGGAGGGAATAGTGTAGTGACAAGTGCTGACTGCTAACAAGCAGGTAGGGGGGGAACGTTATAACGGGACAATACTCCCTCCCCTAGTGTTCAGCAAGACAGAAGGGTTGGTGGCACATTCCAACAGACAAGCAGTGTGAGCTCGGGCCTTGGAGCGGTGACTAGGCTGTACTGTATGTCTTGTACGTGAATGTAGAATAAAGTAATATTACAGAGCCCCTGTGATAGTGTTGAAAGATATGGGGAATCCATTTATAGTACACAGCCAAGACCAACTAGTAATTGACACAAAGGACATTATAGACATGCAAGTGGTTGGTACTCTGAGAAGGAGTGAGACAATTGGTGGGGAGCAGTACAAGAGTTTGTCAATAAAAGACTAGAACAATGCACAATACAAACAGTATTTGGATGCCAGTAATGTGTAACTTTTAGTTTTGCACCTCGTTTAAGGTGGGATGGAGGGGGAAGTGAGACAAGGCCACTGTTTTTACAGTTTTTACGGCAAAACTTTTTTTTGGTCAAAATAAATAAAATATTGGTTCGGTACAAACATATAATTTATTTTTCTTCCCAAGGTGACCTCAAAATTCCTTGAATATCTGTCAAGAGTGTCCTGGAATTTAATGACAAATTTTTCTCTTCATTTAAAATGATTGTTAGATAATTCCACCATGCTTATGACAGAAATTTAGGAACTGTTGCTATCAACATGTGAAGAAAATTAAACTATTTGTGTCTACTGCAGCAATATTTTATTTATTTTGGCCAAAAAAAGTGGCCATAAAAATTGCAAAAACTCTGTCCTTTTCTCGCGTCCCTTCCATCCCACTTAAGTTTTAAATCCTGCAATAAAAAATAATAATTTATAATGATTTATGGCTTTAAAGAAACTTGAGAAAAATTACTTACTGATAATTTAATATGAATGCTTCCTTATCATATTCTTTGCTCAGAATAGGTTTTTCTTCTACACTTTTGGAATAAAGAAATTCATTTTTTTCACTTTTTGCTCCTTCTTTAGTTAAGGCTGACATTCTGGTAGTATATAAAGTTCAGTTTAATGATTTAATAATGGTGGTTTGTATTTGTCAAGCAATATTCAATATTAATTTTTACTTTTGAAATAAATAGTAACTTTATTTGATTAACAGGGAGGTAATTGAACTATTTTGTTAAAAACAAATAGTTACCATAGATTTGTTAGGTGGAATTGTAACAATAGAGCAAAGTATTTATGATAGCAAGTAGCTTATGTTTACTTTATTGCCAAACCCATGGTTATGATATTAAACATTTTGTGAGGCAATTGTTAAGCTATGTCAATATTTTATAAATTATTAATAGGATATTGTGTTTTATTTCTAATATGTTATGTGTGTGTACATATTGTTTTATTTTATCTGTATCACCAACTTAGCACTAGATAATATTTCAAGCCATAATGCAACTTTTAACTGAAGTGTTGTCAATCATATTTCAGCCCAACATAAAATATGTATTGGGGTTAGATAATATAGACCTACAATGAAGTATAAACATCTTTACTTACTTGATGGTAGGATACATTCATAATTGATTAGCAAAAAATTATTTATAGAATATTATGTTAGTTTACAGTAAATACAATATATATTTCTTTAATGTTGAGTTGTTGTATTTGTCTATTTTAGTCAGAGCTGTAGCAGATAGCGCGTCTTCATCATTAAGAAGTGGATGGCTATGAAAATGTCTTTAGAACAATCTTAAAGGTACTTATAACTGCACTAGAATGATTTTTATAAATGTTAATAACACACACAAACAAATTTGCAAAAAGATTTTTCAGTAAGCACACCAAAACAATTTTTATTTTGTGATTTTTTGCTAAGAAGTAATTGAAATTACAACATATTTTAAAATTAACCTTATCATATATATTGTTTTGTAGAGTTGATCATTTAAAAATATGAAAACCTCATGCCAAAACAAAGTAATGTCTTAAACAATTTACTCCAAAATATATTGGCAAATAAAAAAAAAATTAGTACCTATTGTACACATTTTATAGTTCAAGATTATGATGGATCATAATGTTTTATGTACTCCTGAACTCAAATAAGTCAGTTATTCAGTTATGTTCGTACCTGGGGCTGTAGCTGAAAAAGTTTAATTGAACGTGATATTTATTTGTTAAACTATCATACCTTGATGTGAATTATAGTTCCAAGGGAGTAAACTGATTTTTAAAATTATTATATATATATATATATATATATATATATATATATAAAAAGCATTGACAATTTTGTTAAAAATGGGTAGGCTATCTTGAAAGGTTTTTTTAATGATAAATAACACTAAAACTTGTTTCTAGGAAAAAAACTAAGCCATGTTAACCAATTTTTTAAAATTTGGTTTCAATCTATAAAAGACTAGGTATGAGAAAGTATATAAAATAATGTGTAGCCTTTTTTTCCCTTCCTGAATGCTGTACAATATTAGAACAGCAATATACTTCCCTTGATTTTATTTTTTACAGTTTTCTCATGAGAATAAAAGACAAGCAATACCAAATAAATTCCATTACTTAACACTTTTTTTTAAATTATATGCGCAGTGTGTTAGTTGTTTAATCACACATAATTTGTTTTAGATTCTTAAAATTCTAATACTGCAGGCCTCATAGCATATTTTGGTTGTCAAAAAATAGGAAAAGTAGGACATTTTGATGAAAAAGTAGGAAAAGTAGGACTGCCAATTTGATAAAAAGTAGGACATGTTAAAAACACTACATTCACCTCATAGTGCCAAAATAAAATTTATAATCATCATCATCATCATATCTTACTACCCGTTCGGGTTGTACGCACTTACGCTAATGTGTAATGGTAGGGTGATTGTGAGATGAAATGGAGGACCTACAGTTTAACGTGGAATCCGAACCACGGTAGAGGCCTGGCATTCCACACATTCATAAGTTGTGATTAATACACGTCTTATCAGAGGCGAAGTAAGGGTTTGGCAATCAGATAAATCTGTGCTGGGAGAGAGGATTGAACCCCGGACCCCTAGAACATAAGTTCGACACCTTACTCCTAGACCACCAGGTCGCCAATAAATTATTAAAAACCGATGTTTTTATGTTATTGGGCCTGTAGCAAAAATAGGAAAAAGTATTTTATAAAAGAAGAAAGGAGGAATGCTCAGCCATCATCAACCCCTTGCAATCCTCCTTTTATCTCCACCCCACATTCCCCCAATTTAATTTATTCTCTCTTTATTACAGTATTTATTTTACTTTGTCATTTCATTACAAATCCAAATTTGGAAATAATGATAAAAATAGTAATAATAATGATAATTATTACAATAATGATGTTCATTATCGTCAAAAGATGACATAGGTTAAAATAAACTGTCTTCCACCTAAAAATAAAATATATTTAAAAAAGTAATCTGTGAAACATCATAATAAAAAATATATTTTTTTACCCTCGCGTCTTACTAACCATTTGGGTTCTATGCAAAAAATAAAATAAAAAATGAATCACTCATTCAGTTGTTTTTGGGTTTCTTTGATTCATATTGACTTGCACAAAAGTAGTCCAGCATTGTTGTCTTTCTCTTTTTAATTTGATTTTGTTTGTTTATTTTCTCAAAAGCAGAATCACTTTCTTATAATTTTTTGCCCAGAGCTTCTAGCATAGTTTTAGCTATTTGCAAACCTTTCCTATCATTGAGTTTCATTGTATTCTTAATCCTTTCATTCGCTTCTGCCACTAATTACTTATAAGATTAAACTTCTTCTTTAGCTTCTGATTCTTGTTTTTCTAACAGGTTCTCTTTTTGCATCGCCTCTTTGATTACCTGTGATTCCTTTTCCAAAACTTTCCTAAATGCTTGATACTCTTTACTTTGGTTTTTTATTTTCTCTTTATTTCTTGCTCTTGTTTTTACCGTTCAGCCTCAATTCTCTTCTTCTTTGAATCCAGCCACATATAACTTATGGGCTCGACGTCCTTTCTTGATGAAATTCTTCGTGACTGATACTGTGTTGCACTGATAGTTGTAATGTTTAAGACCATCTTTGGTAGACTGCAAGCCTCAGAGAGACAGGTCCTGTTGTCAGTAAGATAGTTTGATGTTTGTGAGAACCCTCACTCAACATCAGTATTTCCATGGGGTAGCACAAGGATAGCTTTAACAAGCCTTTTAATTTAGCCCATTCTAGTTGGAAATAGTTCATTATAACACTACCTCCAAAAACAATTTTATAACCTTTGAATTTCAAAGACACTGTACAAGCTTTTGGGCATACATCAAATTTATTCAAAAAGTGTGACACATTATGATACGATATTTTGTTTTGCTAATTTACCAGCAAAAAGGAAAATCCACACTTAAACCTCTACAAACCAAAGGGTTTCTTGCTTTTGGTGGTCAAAAAGTAGGAAAAGTAGAAGTTTTTCCTCAAAAGTAGGACTTTTCCTACTTTCCTACTGAAAAGTAGGAAAAGTAGGACAAAAATGAGCCCTGGATACTGGTTTAGTGTGAGGAATTTGGTAGGTTTGAGACTGATCTATACCAATTTTTTTTTTAATAGCACTGTGTAGTTTTGTGATTCCAAGCCCTTTCTGTTTATAAGGCCTCTGAAAATTGTGATTTTGTTAATTGAATTTGATGATCCCAATTAAGTCTCGATTGAACAAAGCTAATCAATTCATTAAGTACCTTTACTGAAAGGTTAAAATTTCTTCTGTCGAATGGTGTTTTGTAAAAAGTTTTGTTTGATAGCAAAAATGTAATCCAGCATGGCTGCAGGTGGAAAAAACAACTAAAAATAGTTTTGATTGTTCCAACTATGATGAGAATATATGAAATAACCCTTTAAGGAAAACCTCGTTTCGCTTTATTTGGTACATTTTATTATGTTTGGAAGAACGCACAGGAAAGATGAATAGAAACTAGTAAAAGGGAACTTTTATTTGTTTTAATGTTTCTACCCATCTTTGCTGTACATTCCTTCATATATAACATGTACCTCATAAAGCGTTAAAGAGGTTTTCCTTAGAGATACATTATACTTTATATTCACAACCAATGTCCAGATCCTGTTTTTGTCCTCTATGTTATTTCTTTTACATTTTCATATCTAAGTGCCCCATCATTCCTTACCAATTTCCTTTTTCTCCCCCTCCCCCTTTTTTTGTTTCATCTTTTAGGGAGTTGCGTTGTGCATTTCACACTCCCTCCTGATGAGTTCCGATAGAATGAAACCTAGGTCAGGTGATAATGATAGAGATTTTATTCAAGAAGAATCCATACCTCTTTGTCCAATAACAGCAATGCAAAGTGTCAACTGTGTTCTTCTTTTCATCAGAATATAAGAAAATAATAAAAATCACTTAAATGTCTGATTAACTTTTTTTTAACTCTTTGATTTCACATGAATAACCCATAGGGTTATTATCAAGAAAAGTAACCACCATTTTCCATCATCCTTAATTACTTGGCTAGCCACCAAAATGTCAACAATATTATACACCCTTGTGCAGTGTGGTTCTTACCTTACAGAATGTGGAAATGCTATGCTTGGCTTCTTGATGAGTTTGGCGTAGCCACAGTCTGTCTCCTGGACTTCTGGATGAAGATATGTAGCTACAAGATCAAATGGCCCTTCACTGGTGTCTCGTAGAACTACTGCTGTGGTAGTCTGTAGGGCTCATAGATACAAAACATACACAAAAGCACCAATATAGTAAGTGGGGGTAAAAGTTGAGAATTATATTCCTCCACAGAGAAACAACCCTTAACTCCAAGTCCGGCCACATGCAACTTGGCAGTGTTTTGAGTGAGAATCTACTGCAATTTTGTTAATTTATTTACTTAAATATATAAAAATGCAAACACTTGTGATATATAGAATATTATATATGTTGTAATAAGCAAGTGATTCAAAGAAAAATCCACAGCAATTTCACAAATATTTTATAATTTTACACATTCGAAAGTATTTACTTTGACTAAATTATAAAAACGAATAAATGCCCAATAACATATGAAATTTGTGCAAACAATTACAAATAATGTAATGCAAGTGATCGGGAAGAAAGCCAACCTGAAAGGATACTTTTGTGGGGCCCTGAAAGAAAAAAAAAATGTTTTTCTTCAGTTCTTTACACTTCCATATTCTAATCACTTTCACAGTCACACATGATATTAAGTTATCAGAAATACTAGTAAGTTCTTTTGTTTTTTCTGTATTTTTAATATGAAAAAGCGAAAATTTAAAATCATATGAAACTGTGAGAGTGATCATAAGATGCATATGTGAAGAAAGAGAAAGATTAGTTTTTTACTATTGAGCCTTAACCTAAAACATCTTTCAAGATGGCTTCCTTTCCTATCACTTACATTATATTATTTTGCAGTGTTTCCATATTAATACTAAATGATACCATACCTTTCTTTCCAGAATGCATTTGTCATTTCAAAGCCCCTTTCTGTTAATGTTTGCAGAATGTGTAATTCATACAAAACAAAACAAATTTAGATTCACGAGGTCAGACTTAAAAAGGTTGTTGCTGTTCTGCTTCAAGCTGTAAACAGCTCCGTCTATAAATGTGCCCACACTCCTGCCTTAATCTATTTTTGATACCAAGGTGCAAACCTAATCTCAGTTTGCTACATTGCATTTATGGACAGTTAACTACAACTTTGTGCCGGAAGAAAAATTTAGAAATGCTAGACTAGGTAGTGTAACTTTGGCTGAGAGTGGTGTGCTTGCGACTGTTGCAAGGCTCTTACTGCTGAAAATTAGCCCCTCTCACGGAGTGTATCAATAAATATATAATGAGGGAAGAAATCACTTCAGCAAAATTTGGAGCTATTTAAAAGATTAATTTCTAAAATAAACTTTATATTTAAAAAAAAGTTGTAAATGATAGAGGTATGCAAAAGACAAGCTTATTTTTTGACGAAAAGTGATGTCATTTTTCTCAAAAAGCGATGCTATTTTATGTTGAAGGCAGTGTATTATTTACTTTGATATATGACGAATTAGTTGTCATTAATTAATAGTCCATAATATGGTAGCACAACTTATGAATACACAACCATTTATAAACCCACATTAGGTTACTAGCATATGGTGAGCACACAATGACAGTGTTTTTATTTTCATGCAGTACATCAATGGCTTCATGACTCAAAGTGGTGTTGCCGTATTCTGGATGTGTTCCAAAACGAGTATTTATTCATTATTTCTCCATGCCAAGTTAATTGTAAAACTATTCTTACATTATTAACTATACAAAATTTCAATTGAAAACTTTGCCATTGTGGGCAGATTATTTTCCATATGGTGCGTTCTTTTTTCGGTCAAAACGTCATATGCACAAAGACATATCTTCCCATCCTGTCAGTGGTCTCAACACACAATATGTCAATCTGTTTCTTCCCCAATTTGCTCTTAACCTCTTCCACTCAGATATTGGCTGGTTCGGAAACCATTTGCCATTTATTTATTACTACAATTCACTACCATTCAACCTTGCGCTGGACATAAAAACCCAACACATGCAAACAAAATAAAAACTTGATATATATAAAGATTTTTCTACTAATCCCGGTATATACTCGGAGAACTATTGAAGGTTTTTGAGCTAGTTTTTAGGAATACAAAAACCAAACTGGCATTACTTGGGGACTGTGCTGAAAGAAGCAGAAACTACTGGGAGCAAAGACAAGCTAGCGATTCAACATGCACGGCCAATGTAGCTTCATTGAGGGCTCATGCCATGGCGTTTTTTTTCTTTTGGGCCATGAAAAACAAGAGAATCACAATGCTGTTCTTTCAAATTTGGTGGATCAAAATATGTTTGTAATTATTTTCCTTCTTTAAAAATAATTTTGTTTGAACTGTTGTTTTAATTCCAAGCAATTAGGCATAAGTTTATGTTCACAGCAATACACATTAACACTGTCTACTGAACTATGGGTCATGGGTTCAATCCCCAACAAGACTTAAAAATGTGGTGAAATTGAACCTTTCCCTTTTACAGTAATTAATTAATGTGTAGAAGACAAGATATTTTGTCTTTTTTAAAATTAAGTTTGTTTGTGAGACATGTTGTGATATAATCAGCCCTTTCCAAAAAAAAAAACATGTTAAATACCCCAAATAACTATATATTTACTATAAGATTAATTTTATTAGTTCAAATGGATCACTAAAACTATCCAGGCAATTGTTTTCATCAAATATCAAATATATTTTAATGCCATTTTACAAAATACAAAATCTAAAATTCAAATTATTGAACAAAACAATTTTATCATACAAAAATGCAGCAACATGATTTTAAAGTTGATCAACACAACTATGTGGGTTATTCTCTGCAAATACAACAACTATAACCCATTTTCTCTTTCAACAAAGACTATTTGAATTCCGTTTGAAAGTAGTATCTACTGGTTGTTTTTTTAGAGGAAAAGAACAAAATCAAAATTTAAATTAATTTCAAGCAGGTTATACAGCCAGCTGGTCAGTTAGAAGATTGTTGTTTTTGTTCCTTTTTAATAATTATTTGTACAGGGTCCACTAAAAGTAGAGTAGGTTTCAAACACATGTTAAATCTTGGGGGGGGGGGGGGACACCATACATTTTCTGTCAATTTTAAGTTAATATTTGGATAGTTGCCAGATAGTGTTTCAATAAGTTTATGTATGTGAAATAAAGTACCTAAAAATGTTATATCTATTTATATAAATAATCTGAATAATAAATAAATAAAAACATTAACAAACATTTACTATATTCTGAAGAAGATTCCACGTGGTATCCAAATATTGAAGTCTTTGTAAACATGTGTTAGTGTTTTTACTTTTATTTATGCTTCATTTTACACAATACTATCATATATTTTAGATAAAAAGATAGGTTTTTAAGATTTATATGTTCATGAATTGTGTTACTATATAAATAAATTCGATTGGTAAACATTTTAAGTTAGCACAGTAAATTCAAATACCTACACTAATTTAGGTTGACTTTATATAGTAATTACTCTAATAGATATATGTATCACTATAAATTCACTCGTAGATTCAATTTCTAGCCATTAATTGCGACATCTAAAATTATAAAAATGATTTATTTTAAAAAGGTCATACTGTTTAATGAGCAGAGAATGATCCATATGCACAAATTCACACACATTATAACATTATAATCAAAATTAAATTTGTAGAAATACTTGATAATAGGTAATACCGTATTGGCCCGAATATAAGATGATAGTTTTTATTAAAAATCAAAAGCAAAAAATAGGGGGTCGTCTTACATTTGCAGCCTAGCATCTTATCATATTAATTTCAACTTACTTTTTGTGTAAAGCCGTTTGTATTGCATATTTCTAACTAAAATTAATAAATCTAGCACAAAACATGTTTTTACACACGTAAGAAACTATAAAAATTTATTTCATTAAGTTATTTCACATGTAAATTATCGTCATGTCATAGTTTCTTGTGTTATTAATTTCAAATTTAATTTTTGTGAAGAGCTGCATATATCATTTATTAAAGATAGTAAATCATGCATGACAACATCTTTCCATACGAATACTAACTCACAAACTTTATTTTATTGTGGTATTTCATGCGTAAAAATGTAAACGTAAACATAAACATTACATCAAAGTTATTTTTCATTTTGGTCATGGAAGTACAGCAGCAGTGTGGTATTCTGATATTACGTTTGAACGTGATCTAAGAACTGATCTTGGTGAGCGCTTAGTAAGCGCTCAGTAACATGATGGAGCTGCTGGGTAGTGACATGCTCCACAAATCAGTGTTTAGTAATAGTGTTTCTTTTCTCTATGGTGCATGACGTCAGCTGCCTGCTGATTATCTTACGGGGTATTCGTGTTTTTTTTGTGTGAATTAGTTACAGAAACTTAAATATAGTATAGTTTAGTGCGGTTTTAATTACAGTATATTTTTATCTTTTCCAATGGCGCCTGATAGCGTAGAAAAACGCGGCACATTGTCAAAACAGATAAACAAATGTGAAAATGGAGAAAATAGGTTAAGGGTCGTCTTACATTTGAGGCCTTATTTTTTTTACTCGGCCAAGGGAAAAATAGAGGGGTCGTCTTATATTTGAGGCCGTCTTATACTCGGGCCAATACGGTATATTATTTTCAAAGAAAATAAAACAAAATGCTAAACTCTACACAATGATTAAAGTCTATTAAAAATTCGTATAGAATTAAAATTATATTGTAAAATAATATTCAGTGATAAAAACATACCATATTATTTGGATGTGTTAAAACACATTTTAACCATTACTGTGATACATTGTGTGTGTGTGTGTGTGTGTGTATATATATATATATATATATATATAGAGTGAGTGAGTGAGAGAGATATATAGAATCAACTAAAAACTAGCAAGCAACTTGTTTTAGATAAGATTAAACATGTATATTTATTTACACAAGACAGTAATCCCAAAATATAGGTAATTTGATACCTAACAAAAAATGAACTTATCAGGTACTAAAAATTCCCATAAACTTATTGGACAAAATATCTTAGTTGGAATGTGTTTTTAAAATACATACTGTAGAATGTGTCAAATTTACGGTTTGCGATAATCAATTTAATATTAGTCAAGGGTCTAGAGGTTTTAATTATTTTATAATGTTAATACATAATAGTGCAATCTGAATCCCTGCCCTTATATATTAGTCATCGTTATTTTTAAGGCTATTAACTACGGATGTACACAAACCATTTTTGCAGCCTAAACATCAATGAAACAAAAATAAGCACAATGATCAAGATGGGATTAAGTAAATATTCTTTTAGTATGTTATTTGTTTAAATTTTTTACTTTTTTTATTTTATCTAAAAAAATAATTTAACATAGTGCAAATTTTGATTATTCATGTTTTTTGAGAAAACATTGATAAATAAAATTACCTTCAAGAGTTTTAATATTACTTTGAAATGTATGTTTGTATCTAGCGAGCATGCAAGTCTTGTTTATTTCCAGCCTTTCCATTACATTTCCTGGGTTTGTCCTTTTGTGTAAAACATTCCTTTTTTTGTGTTAGCTATTTGTAGGTTTTATTAATGCAATTAATTAACACCATAAAATACACAGATGACCTAGCAGTGCAGGCAAAAATTGAGGAGTTGCAGCAAATGACAGACCAGCTGGTAGAGACAGAGAAAAGATATGGCATGGAGATCAATATTGAAAAGTCAAAAGTGATGGGGATTTCAAAAATGAAGAGCCGCTGAAAATCATAATTGGGAACAAGGAGTTGGAAAGCAGAGGGCATTTCAAGTACCTGAGAAGCATGATGACAAACGATCTACTGCACCAAGAAAATTAGGCCAAGGAAATTTTCAACAAGAAGAAGAAGTTACTGCTGAGCAGCAAGTTGAGTTTGGAACTGAGGAAGAACTGATGAAATGCTACAGTTGAAGCAGAAACTTGGACTCTTAGGAAGATGGAAAAGAAATACTCAGAGAGCTTTGAAATGTGGTGCTGGAGAAGACTCGAGAAGATCAGGTGGACAGAGGGTGATAAATGAAAATAAATAAATATTTAGCACCGCGTCTTACTACCCGTTCGGGTTATACGCTTAAGTACTAATTACGTTAATGGATTAGAAATTGGGAGGGATGAATCTAGAGGAAGTGAACCCGCATTTGCGTGGAGGTAGAGTGGAAAACCATTTAGGAAACCCCCCCCCCCCAGTTTCACCCGACCGAGATTCGAACCTCGATCTCCTCGTCCTCGGCGGTCAAGCTCAACACGACTAGCGCGTTAGCCAACTACACCCCCGAGGCGGGTGTGATAAATGAAGACTTCGAAAGAAAAGTTAGTGAGAAGAGAACCATTTTGGATTTGATTTTTCAGTACAAAGCAAATTGGATTGGATACATCCTTTAGGGGCACTGCCTTCTGCACGATGTTATAAAAGGAAAGGTCGAGGAAAAAAGGAGCTCAAGAATAGGGAGGATTCAAATATTGGATTAGTTTAAGGATAGAAGAAAATTCTGGAGGAGGAGCCAGGGAACAGGGTGCATTGGTGTTCTAAATTCATTGACTAAAGGAATGAACCTGTCGTAAAACAGAACACCTAATAATGAGAATAATAACAATAATGATAATAGCTTTTAAACAAGTTGCTTCCCCCCCCCCCCCTCCCTCCATTTATCTAAGTTATAAAGTTTTGTTGCATGCTCCATACTCTAGAACAAAACCTAGGTCAAAGAATTGAACAACAACGACAAATTTGTTTCAAGAGAGAATTATTATTTATTTCTTTAATGTTGTGGTGTAAAATGTGAACCTGTTCATATTTTGATTGTGTTTGTTCCTATCCTTTACATTACCCTATTCCATTAAGTTTTTTAGTGAATTATTTAAAGTAGGAATGGGCTTTCTAATCCTTAAGGATATTCGAGATTCGAGAAAATTTCATATACAAGACTCAAATAAAAATAAAAAGTCTTCGATTTTTCAATTTCTTTTAGCGCTCTAATAGTGCTTATTGGTGGTTCAGAGCCAACTATAATTATAGGATGAACTTAACAACCACACCCCAGACCGGTACGATAACACTTAAATGAATGTATGAATGTTATAATTAATGGATTATAAGAACATTTAGTTACATTTTGTATTTTCTATTATTTCACTGTATTTATATTTCCTCTTATGTTCATAACTATATCAAGATTCAAATTCGAGATTCAGATTCGTAAAATAATGGATTCGACCCAATTAATTCAATGTGATTTTTATTAAATTATTTTTTTCCATAATTATTTATGTTTAATAACACTTCATGTGGATTATTACAAGAGGATATACTCTTTAAACTCTATCGTCATCGCCAAATCACCTGACAGAGGTTTCATTCTATGATGAGTTTCGAAAGAAAGAAACCTAGGTCAGGGGATTGGGTGATGACGATCAATTTTATTAAAGAGGCAGCCAATACCTCTTTGTCCAGTGGCAGCAAAGTAAAGTGTTAACTGTGTTCTTTTCATTGTAAAAGCCAAATTGTTTTCATCCCCTTTTATATGTTTTCTATCCACCTTTCCTGTACCTTCTTTAAACATATATTACGAGTATAGTTATGATAGGAAGATCATTAAAGAAAATGAACAAATTTGTTTGTGGTTAAGAAGTCAGATGTTTGTTTTATTATAAATAATGGGGCCACTGTCTTGTGGAAAATATACATAAATTTGATATTATAATTTAGGGAATGATTTTTGACATTACCATAAGTAATTAGCATATTATAAATAAATTAATATACAAAATATCAATACTGTAAATAAACATACATAAATAAAGTAACACAATTAAATGGACGGATAGTTCAGACTAAATGTGGGGAAAATACAAAAGCATTTATAAACAAAATGTTATGTATACTTGCATCTAATATAAAAATTACATTTAGAAAATAATTAATAGATTGTGAATTATATTAGTTATAAAAACATTTTAAAATTCATTCATCTTTCAGGACAATTATACTGTAATGTGTTGTGTGTGTTAAAAAGTTGAAATGTTGGAACTTATTTGGATTTAATTATTAAACATTTAAATGGACAAATAGAAAACTTTGGGAACAAACTACATTAAAAAAACTATTACTAGAATGTAAGCACAGTAACTAAGGCTTTGTCTTAATAGTTTATAAAAGCTACCAAAATTTGTATCTAGCACAAGTCTCAAACATACCCATCACTAAGTTATATAAATGAGATGCTACTTTAAAAAGAAAACAGCTATACCATCATGGATTGTAGGTTTTCAGTGCCATGAATAAAATTAATATAAAAATAACTAGATAGTTTACAATTCCTATTTTTAACTATTTAAAATGTAAAACGTTTGACACTGAGGCGGCTCAGTGGCTAAATGATTATATAAAAATGGAAATTCAAAAAAATAAGGTAAATTATTGAGTGAAGAAAGCCCATCTGGGGAATGTGTAAGTAATAAACAAATACACAAACAATTTGCCAGAGTTAAAGTGAAACGCAATAAAATTAGTTATGGCCAACATGAAAAATTACCAAATTATGAATATTGCTGTTTGTTTAATTCTAGAACTTTCACTTAAGAATCAAGATATAAAATTAAACATATCTAAAAAACAATATTACAATTGATTGCTTACCATGAAACAGAGATTTTTTTAAGGATTAATCGGTATAATATTTTATGGAGTAGGAAATTTTGTAAATGTATCATATGAAGTACAAAGATCATCTAATACTGGCAGTAATCGGCAGAATGACTTAAGAACCGCTGTTTGTGCTAAAAAATTGCTCAAAGCCTATCCGGACTGTCAATACAGAGAATGGCTTTAAGTGTGGAATGTTAAAAAAATTCCAAAGTTGTCTTTCTATCACAAAGGATCAGAGCAAAATACAGGGGTAAAAAACTAAAATATTTTTAGGAGAGAAAAAATGCAATACCTAGTGATAAAAATGAGAAAAGTGCTGTTGTATAAGATGATTTAAGTAGTGGAAATGTATAATATATATATATATATATAATATTATTATTTTATTAATGATGTGCACTATAATTAACATTTTTTTCAAATAAGGTACAAATCATAAGTAACACATTTTTCAATACTCTTTACACTAAAGAAATAACTAATTTAGCACCTTCATTATTTTCAATTAAGTGAAAAAAGACAACCTGGACACAGGAATCAAACCCGGGACTTTTGGTTTTGCCACCTATGCTTTACCAATGAGCCATCCTGGTTTACCTCATATCTAGGGCCATTCTTCACTAGTTGTTGGTGTATTAGTTATATGTGGTAGCTGGTTATTGTTTAAAATATTTTCTGTCATTTGGTACATTTATGTACAGATTCCATGATTATAGGTCATCTTATATTTTGGGAATGTATACTCTTTTTAGTACCAGTATATCACTATTTACTATAAGTGTAAATTGTACCATTACCACAACAACTTTTTACAATAAAAATCACATAGGTTAAATACCAATGAAACATTAAATACAAACACTTCACATAAACTGCACATGACATACAATTTATTATAAATGGTATAAAAATAGTGGAACTCTTTATTACTAAAATGCACATAAATCAACATTGTTTGAATACCTGTGTGGTCATGTAAACTATTAATTTTTATTAATGGTATTTTTGTTTTATTCATTTCTACAAGTAACTCATCCATTTGGATGGCTACTTTTTTTACCCTCATGCTTGTTATTTTATCCTAATCTTTCAAAGTGGTTGAGTAATCAATTCAGTTTATATATTTGGAAGGTTAAAACTTTTTATATTATGATAAAGTCTGAGAATTATTATAAACTAAGTCGAGCCAACTGCATGTGCGTCAGTAAACAACACAATTTAATGGTGACTTATATCTGGACAAGACTATATATTACCCCTAAAAATAAAGTTCCATTAAATAAAATTACATTATTAACACAATTGGAGCAAACAGTTTGTTTGCAGTTGTGATCTTAATATAAATTGTATGATATGATTTACTTGTTTGAAATTGTGAAACCTTGACGATTCACAGTTTTCAGCACTAGCTTGAAGTAAATCAGAATAAAATAAAACATATTTTTAAAAAGGTCTATTAAAACAAGCATTCTCGACCACTTGAGAAAGGAAATTTAATGGAATTGGTTTAAAAATTCTACACAAATGACAGAACACTCGGTAGCCAACGAAAGAGTTAACATCTATAACACACTCTTTTTAGATTCCAATACTTTTTGTGTTACATACATATGGATGGAAGAATGTAGAGGCATGTCACATTAATAAATAAATAATTTTTTCTTCTAACAGCTCAAAAGAATAAAACAATTTGACACACAAACTATTCATTGTGATTACTTCGAACATGCTCAATGTTTAACGGTCTAATGGCTAAATAAATGATAAAGTAATACATACAGATGAATATAATGAAAAAGAATGGAAAACAAGCTAATGAGTGGATGAGTTGAAAGAATTTAGTAAAAATGTATGTGTACATTCCTTTTAGATTATTTTCCTGATTCTACCCGCATTGTTTCCACTTTCTCTAATTAGTATTTACTGACAAAATGTTCACTTTAAAAAAAATTAATTTCCATCTAATATTAGCAGTTCAAATTTTTTCTTTTCACAATGAAAATACAAGAAACATAGAGAATGGTACTAAACAAATGAACACATGCATAAAAACTAACATAACATCTTAACTTGATGTTGATTATCAAACATCAATAACTGAACAGTGCCTCAGGACAGTAAACAAAACGTACTCTAATAAAATTATAACATATTTACATTCTAAAATATTTTTAAAAATGTAACACGGCTCATTTTATTATTAAGTTTAGATATTTAGGTACTAGTTCCCAACCTTGAAGTATATTGGGAAACAAATACACTCATACCAACATCCCTAACACTCTTGTGCATGATTGTCAGTACAATCATATACTGGTAATCTCTAATTAATACAAGAATAACATGTCAACATTCGCTATGTGATATATTGTTATGTTTCAAGTCTTTTCTTTCTTGGAGGGAATATCATCACCATAATGGGGAAAAAAGAATACTTTAATTATTAGTAAATAACGGAATGTTTAGTTCTATTGATAAAAAATATACCACAGCAATATTGGCATGTATCCCACAAAATAATCTGTTTACTGTATCCTATTAGAGATTATTTACTTTGAAACTAAAATGTGAATACACATGCTTTGTTAGTAAGTGTCTAAAATGTTCTCAAGTAAACTATAATTTAATGAGGATTCAATCCTCCCTTTAAACATTTAATGTTTTATATGATGCATAGAATTAGCGCAGTACTATACGTATCAGTAGTATCAGTGAAAGAAATGTAACATAGCTTGCTTGAATACTGGTGGCTCCTGCAAGTCGACAGTTGAACATGTCATATCTAGAAAAACAAGTCATTTATAATGATAACAGTTTACATATCAATACAAGTTTAGCAAGATAAAAGGAAACTATAGAAAGTTTGTATTTACTATCTAGGTTTGAAAAATGTTATGCTACTATTACAAGAATCTTAAGAAAGTTTTTTTTTTAATTACCGCATCTTACTACATGTTCAGGTTTTACACATATATGATAAGTACTCTAACAAGTTTGGGATGAGAAACCATTTAGGAAAAAACACCCTTTGTAAACCCGACAAGGATTTGAACCCCCTCTCCCTGTCACCAGCAGGCCAGTCTAACAAGAGAGTGACACCTTAAACCGATGGTATTCAAACTTTTTTTATTCACCTAACCCCGATATTCTCTTCAACATTGTACCCCCAAAGTTGTTTGTGCATAATGAAAGTTATACATTTTTTATAGTAATTATCTAAAATATTGCATTAGATAGTAAGATTTAAATGAGAAACATAAGTGTACAGATAGTAAGACACGGTGCTAAATATATAATATGTCTTCCCATACCCCAGTTTGAATACCATTCACTGCCTTAGACCATTCAGCCACTGAAGCAGGTCTTTTGAATATATAATGTTATATTAGTATAATATTACACTAAGGGCAGTCCATTTTGTGCTACAGATTCTGAATGAGAACCTAGATTACTCAAATGATAGGGTGATTGTCACACTAAAGCAAAGGTACTGGATTCAACTTGTCTTCCTTCCCAAGGATACTTAAGATCATTGGGCTACAATATTTTTATCGACACAATGCCAAGAATGTGTGTAAAGTGTTTGAAGATACAACTACACCTACAATTTCCATGCTTTAACTTCTTTGGGCCTAACTTTTGAAAATAAAACCAAACTATTTACTTTTTGTAGCAAATCTTACACGTAACTAAAACTACTCTTTAGTAAGCAACACATGACACAGAATGTGCCGAAATAGCTAAGATTACATAAGCATCACAAGATTTGATAATTTTGTAACATGATCAAATGTGAAGATATTGTTGATGTTGTTGGATGTCTGTTTCTTTAGCTTAAAGAAAGATTGAGCATTGAAACATTTATTTTAAATATCAAAATTACATTTGGTCTGTGTAAAACATATTGAGTATTACTATGTTGTAAAGAGAGATCATAGTGAGGCAGAGGAGCACGAAGAATTATCATGGAAAGACAAAATACAAAACAATAGTTTTACGGGTTTTTCTCTATGGCTGTGAAATATAACAAAAACAAATTTAGGGTGTTTGTAAATACTGCGCTTAGGAAGATATATGGTCCAAATGGAAAAAGATATTGGAGAGTGGAAGAGGTTACATATGATGAGTTACATATCATAGATAGCATAGCAAATATAAAACTTATTTAAACAGTATCAGCCAATGAAATCATACATGTTACTGGAAGTTAAAGATGTGCCAATGCTTTTTATTTATTTATCACCGCATTTTACTACCCATTTAGGTTATATGCTTAAGTACTAATTATGCTAGTGGGTTAGGATTTGGTAAGGCTGAATATAGAGGAAGTGAACCCATATTTGCGTGGAGGGAGAGTGGAAAACCTTCAGGAAAAACCACCCCTAGTTCACCTGAGCGAGATTCGAACTTCAATCTCCCCATCCTCGGCAGTCTAACTCAACACGAAACTAGCGTGTTAGCTAACTACGCCACCGAGGCGGGTCACGCCAATGCTGTTTGAGAGTAAAAGAAAATTCAGGTTTAAAATTCAGTCTTCTCTTTCTCTAAGTGTGAGCTTAGCCACATGTATTTGTCTTCAATTTCTCAAACCAAATCACAACAAACTAAATGATTTAAACATTTATTTTCCTGGGTAGTAAAGTATAAACACCCCACATTCTGTTAGCTCTATATGTATAATAAGCCAACAGCTAAATGCATTTAGACAAGAAAAGCAAATAACTGTACTAAATGATACCCCAATATCAAAAGTTAAGAATGTGTTTGGTGACTTACCTTGTTGGTTTATCATTAACAATGTTACTAAACTCTGCTTCAACAAGTTGCCCATCAAAATATGTGATAGGATCCTCAAAGGGATACTCGTAGCCTTGCAGACACTCACACTTGTAGCTACCAATCTCAAATCCACGCCCCAAAATAGGCACACACTGTAGTACACAAAGATGAGAACATGTATCATTTTAGGTGAAGTGTGTGAGCCAAAAAAGATCATTATTATTGTTACTTTATACTTTGTACCCATTGTCACATATGCAGCTGAAACATGAATAGTGAATGTAAGAGAGACTAGGAAAGTGGAGGCCATGGGATGAGTTTGTGAGGAGCGTGTTAGCTGTCAGGAGAGAAACAACTTAGGAATGAACTTACAGAAAGAGTGGGGTACAAGGAGTACATGAGATAATAAAGGAAGCAAGACTGAGATGTAGGATGTAATGAGGATGAAAAAGGGAGAGTGCAAAAAAATTGTGCAATGAAGTATGTAAGAAAAAGACCGCAAGGGAGGCCAAGAAATAGAAGGGAGGAGCAATAACAGAAAGTGTTCGAGTGAAAGGAGAAGAATGGAACAAATTAAAGAAGGAAGACTGGTGCAGGATAGAGCAAGATGGAGCATTTCACTAAATGACCGCCTAGGCTGAAACAGTAATGATGATGGATGATATTATAATTATTATATATGTATGAAATAAAGTGCATTGAGACAAATCCTGTCTAGTCTAACTATACTATTTCCTGAGGAAGATGCTATAGTAGCAATCGAAATATTGAAGTGTGTGTTAGTTTTTAACCTTTATTTGTGCTCTACTATTTTCCTACTATGCCATCTTTATTATTTATATTGTATTATTATTATTATTATATTATTATTATATATTAAATTGATTGAATATCTATATCAGTTGTTATTAATATTAGTGATATTCGTTGTTATGGAAATTGCTATTGATGAATTATTGTTATGTGTGTTATGTTTTATATTGTGCTGCTATATTTCTATATGATTTTTTATTATTGTATTGTTGTTGTTATTTTTTGTCATTATTATATATAAAATTTGAGTTTGTAATAACTCTTCAACAGGGAGTGTAATAAATGCAACACAATTTCCAAAGCAGGCTAATCGCATATTAAAAAAAACCACAAAGAGAATGTCACTTGGAAACAAACGCAAACTAAGTTCTGAAGAATTAAAAACATCTTTATGAATCCCTAAAATTTTATTTATTACAGCAGAGCCATGCTACAATACTAAATATTATTCTAATCTATATTTTAATTTTGTTTTTAAGTTTTTTTAAATTATCAATGTTTACCAAAAGATAAAATGTAGAGTATTCATTATAGTTCAACTCTATTAAAAATGCATGGTTTGGAAGCCATTTTGTTGAAAAATGACATGAGAACCTAACTTGGGACCTTCGATACACACTGTGTGATCAGAGTTATCCTGCCCAGTTTATCTCATTCATAGAATCATTATTAACTCATTATTTATAGCAGTGGTAGTATAAAACCACATCAATATATTTGGCGTTTTCTAGTACATGATATGAGTCAGTGTGTTATCAGCTTAAAACTAATCCAAACAACATTATCACATTTTGTAAACTCACTAGTAGTCTACAGTCAAATATTTGGGTTTCATTCTGTGCGAAATCATTGGGTAAAAGTTTAAAGTTAATGGTCTATATATTTTATAGGAATTAAATAATATTAAAATCATGCTGAATGAACCATAGAATAAAAATATAGTTTTTAATATTATTCATTTTATCAAAACTTGTTTTTTAATTGGAAAGAGATTATTTTGCTTTTAAAAAGTTAATATTATACAAGTGACCAATGCCCCAAAAACCACTTATTTTGACACTTTTTTGTTAGTTTTTAAATTTAAACTTATTTTCCTTGAGGGAAAAAAAAAAGAGGTATAGAATTATTTATTGTTACGTTGTATATATTTGTGGTAAGACAGATAATATTTTTTTTAGCATCGCGTCTTACTACCATTTAGGTTATATGCTTATGAACTAATTATGATAATAATTTTAGAGATTAGAAAGGTTATATTTTGAGGTGTACCCAAATTTGCATAGAAGGAGAGTGGAAAACCATTTTGGAAAAACCTCTCTCAGTACACCTGACCAAGATTTGAACCTTGATCTTCCTGTCATCGGCAGTCTAGTCTATTGAGAGAGTAGTGCGTTAGACCATGCGGCCCCCAAAGTGGGTAAATACATTATTCATAGTAAATATTATTATAGGTTTTATAATATTTACACTTTTACAATGTTTTAACTAAATAGCAGAATTTGTGTTTATAAAAACACTGTTAAATAAAATGAATTATTGCCTAATAGCTTGTAAATGTAATTCTTCAGGAATAGAGTTTCATATAATACCTTTGTGTTTTATGTATGTGTCTTTTTAAATGAAAAAGGAATATTTCAGAAAAATTAAAACAATGTGTAACTATGGAAGTGTGAAGAAATGGAAAGTGTAAAAAAAAAAGTAGAAAAAATGAAAGAAGTATGTTTGTTCCTATCTAGGCCTAACCTAACTATCCTTTAAGGTTGGTTTCCTTCACTATCACTTATTGTGTTTCTACACTATCTTACCTACTATACTTTGTTAGATAATATAAATTAGAGATAAAAATTGACTATTTTATGTATTATACAATAGGTACCAATCAAAAATTATTCTAATAACTTACATAGGAATTTTTCCTGTGACATTTATGAGTATCCTTAAAGGCATTAGGCACATAATATTTGTCCGGACACTGGTTAATGTCAAGTTGGAGCATATCCATGGTGACAGCTACAACACCCCTATAACATTAAAAAACAACATAATAGAACATAATATATTTATATTATAAAAGCAATTCAAATCGGTCCTTTGATTTATTGACGAATATACTTATTATATTATTAGTTTGTTCAAATGTTCTTGGTTAATTTTTAAAAATAAATGTCCCAACCGATTACTAATTTAAATTATCACAGAAATAAATTCGTTTAGGTCTCATAACCACTTGTAGACTCAAACTTGAAACAAATATCATCCAGTTAACCTATTCAGGTCACCAAATAATTGCAAATTGATTTAATATATTGAGTTACTTTTATATTTACAGTAGAGCTGTGTTTAATAAACATTCTGAAGAATGTACACTTCGTTTAGCCTGTAAGGTAGCAAACTTACCTTGAATTATTCCACTATGCTTTATAAGATGGGATCATAGTGTAATCCATGAAAGTAAGACTGGTACCTTTCAGGAGAAACAAAGTGTACTTTTTTTTAATAGAAAAAAGTGACTTTGAAAGCTTTTTTATTGCAAGGTCGAGAGTCTGTTTATAGTTTTAATGAAGTTAGATAATTTTTAGATTTGAGTTTATGGCATACAAGAAAGTTTATAAATTATGTCTGTTTCTACACAACTACTTATGTGTCTTTTTAAATAGAATGGTTTGGTTGAGTGCTTCTAGTGGTGTATTTCCTTAACTTTTCCCAAAAGCGGACCACTTGATGAGTGTTTGATGTGCATATAGAAAACATGCACCTTTTTATATAAATACATACCATTTTCGGCTTCGGTAAAGGAAAAGGTTTGGAAGTGTGTATATATACATATTTGTGTATACATATTTGTGTGTGTGTATATATATACTGTCTTTTAATGCTTGATAAGCACACACATTTATACAATACCAGTAAAAACTTGCGAAACTTTCACACATTCAACATTCCCCTCCCCCCCAAAAAAATGATTTAGTCTTTTGTTGGGTTGTTGAAATTAAATACTCAGCAAAGTGTATATATAAATAGCAAAGAGAGAGTATTAATGTGAACGTATTTACAATTTACAATACCTCTTTGTATAAAATATTTGATGTCGGAATGCAATTATCAATTTTCTTTTCACTTAGATTTTAAACAAACAGTGTGTTTTAATGTAAACCGAGTCAAAAGTTGGTAGTAAATCCTATCCACTAATACCTTATTTATGGCTGTAGGTTTTGTATTAGTAGAGAAAAAGGGATAGTGACAACAGAAATAATATATAGGATTAATATAAAACACACATGTAACCACACAGCCTAAATCGAGAAGTGTTGGTAGTGTTTTGTAATGGTGTGCAAACCTTTGAAAAGTCAAAGTCAGAGTCTAAGGTCAAATCTCCTTTGGCTTTGACTTCAACATCTACAATAACCTTCGCATATTTGAAACATTTTGAAGGAAGGATAAAACGTTGATAAATTATCAAACGATTTAATTTTATCTTAATAAATATTATATTTCAATATTTGATCATTTTAAAACAGTTACTAAACAAAATTTTAACGACGACTAGTAATTTAACCACCATAATGTAAGCATGGATCAAAAGCAAGTAATTAAATGTTAATATATTATATTCACTATCGCCAACACAATTTTGTAAAAAATAAAAATACATATAAAGAAATAACACCATGGTCACTGGTATGAAGCAGAGAAATCACTTTAGTTGTGCTATCATCCCAGCTTGTGTCTAATGTTTAGTCCTTAATATTCTATCTCTTTGGAATTATCTGTGACAAATTTACAAGTGCCTTTTGTCACAGAAGTTTTTCATTACTTCTTCGCATTTTCTTTACTATTCAAAATGACTGATACAGAAAGTGGGAAATGAAAACCGAATTTAATTTATAATTATTATCATAGAAATGCAGATAAAAAGACATGCATGTGTAAAATTTGCAAAATAATTTTATCAACTCCATGATTAAGTAAATATTAAAACTATATTAATAATTTACTAAGCTTATATCAGTAAGCCTCTGTGCATTAATTATCAATATAGGCGTTCGACTTCTACTTTTCTTCGCAAGTTTCAAGCTTCGCTTCACATTTAAAAAGTGGCCTTTGCACACCTCTAGTGTTTTGGATTGTGAATGACTAACGAGTATTGCACGATGTTATGGTTAGCTAGTAAACTAATAGAATAGATATTAAGTGTAAATAGCCGAAGCTATATTAATGGTAGTTGGTTCAGTTAGATATCATTCTGAAAATTGAAAAATGACACCTGGACACGGGAATCGAACCCAGTGGTTAGAGCATTGGCGTACTAAGCCAAAGGTCCCGGGTTCGATTCCGTGTCCAGGTGTCATTTTTCAATTTTCAGAATAATAGAATAGAGTCGCTGACCACATAAACAGTGTCAGCATTCTAGAGGGGGAACCAGGCCAGGCCACAGAATAAAGAGTGGTGTGTCCAGCTATCGGGACTCACACTCAGACACTTTTCGGATTCTGTCCATGTTTATCAAGCAGTAAAAGACAGCATTTTTATTTGACTTTTGTTTCTTATGCACATAATAGCTGATGCTCTCATACTCTTTAGCTCTTTCACACATGTAGTTTATTGAAATTTTTCTAGACCTGGGTAACCCGCCTCGGTGGCGTAGTTGGCTAACGCGCTAGTCGTGTTGAGCTCGGCCGCCGAGGACGGGGAGATCGAGGTTCGAACCTCGGTCGGGTGAACTGGGGGTGGTTTTTCCTAAATGGTTTTCCACTCTCCCTCCACGCAAATGCGGGTTCACTTCCTCTAAATTCAACCTTCCCAATTCCTAATCCATTAGTGTAATTAGTACTTAAGCGTATAACCCGAACGGGTAGTAAGACGCGGTGCTAAATATTTATTTTCTAGACCTGGATACTTATTTACTAGAGATAGATAGGTAGAGTGTGCGGTTCATCCATCATGTATAGGTGGCTTTGCAGTTTCAATTAAAAGTTATCTTATTGCTGTAAAAGATAATTTTAAGATTTTTTATGTGGTTTTGAAGAATTTTGGATCAGCGGAAATACCGTGTACTTTCATGGCAAGACTGAATTTGAGATATTGTTTGGTGTTAAATGGACGGTAGCTATCAAAGAGTAAATATTGTTGTTTGTTTGCGGGTTTAATATGTACTGAAGTTTTGATGTGGCCACCTAATAACCTCATGTAAACATCAATGAATCTCACCAGGTTAGTAAAGTAAATTTCAGAGCTGAAATTAAGTTAAGGTTGTTTAGAAATAGGGTTAGATCTTCTTGGCTATACCTTGGTTTTCTTACAAATGGACATTTGGAACACATTTTAGAAAATACAGAAATATTTTTTGTGGCCAACATTGATCAAATTTAACTATATTATTAGTGTTATTTTACAGGTATTGATGATACATATAAAAAGTGACAGTAGCAGATGACATGAGTTGATGTATGAATATGTGAAAGAAGATATAGTAGCTTTTTATTGCTGTCAGATTTTAAGAAAACAATAATACCTTAAAAATATAAATATGTTAATATTGTTTTTATGCAAATAATATTGAATGAATAGTTAAAAGTTAATTGACAATAATTATAAAAATAATAGACACAATTCTATGAAAAATAAAATGAAAAAAATTTGCTGTTTGACAAAATTTATCAAATTGAAATTTGAAGTGTAGAATAAAATTTTTGGTTAGAAATAGAAAATGTAATAATATAGTATATGCAAAAATGTTAGAATAAGTATTATATTAAGAATTATGATATAAAATATTACCCTATTGGTGCGCTTTGGTTGTTAAAACGTATCACTGAGGTATTTTAAGAATAATATTTACAATATTCGATTAAAAGAACATGTAAGTTATAAAGCCATGAATCAATCACCACAATAGAAAGTTGATGAACAATATATAACAAAACAAGATTTTATCGATTGATGATCAACTATCAAAAACAGAAAGACTAGTTAGTAAATCATGAAGCATTAATCAATAATTGTTATTAAGAAGATGTTTTCATAAATATTGTCATTAAATGGTGGAATATAAAGTTTTATATTTAAAATAAGTCCCATGCTCCCTGAAGTAAAACGCTGTTAATAATCAGTAGATGAATTATTAATTCAACATGTTTCGGTATATTAATACCATCTTCAGGAATCTAAATGACAAAAATAAAGGATGTTATAGATTTGATAAAATTTATAGGTTGAGTTTAATAAACTAGAGTGAAATTATTGTAATAATGTAAAATTGAAAAGTCTAAATTAATAAGAAATTTAAACTTTAAAAGTTAAACATCAAAGTTACTAGATAAAGGAGCAAGTGACTGTTTCTCCAAGCTAAGATTTTGGAATTTCTGTCATTACCTACTTTACAAACTAATAATTAATTTTAAATATCAGTAAATCATATTATAAATCATTGCATTCTATAAATGAACTTTATAACATAACATGAATCATACCTGAAATTAGTAAATATTTTTAATGTGTTAACAATTTTTATGACTTTTTGAATTTTTACAAGATCCACTTGTGTTAGTTAATAAAATTACCTCCTTTTTTAATTATTTTACTATCATTGTCTATTCTAACTTGTTTAACTGCTGAAAACTGGGAGATCAGGGGTTAAATTCTGAGTGAGTGTAGTTGAGGATTTTTTTTTTTTACTTAAATGGTTTCTCACTCTCAGTCCCCTCAAATGCAAATACACATCCTCCAAATCTAGCCTTGCTCATCCCTAACCAGTTAGAGTAGGCTAATTGGTCTAATTTTAATAGAAATCCCGTTATTTGAAAACTGATGTTGCCACAATGGCATGGAGTAAAATATTAAAGATGTATTTACATTCTTGGCCTGTTAAGTTAGTGATGTAAAGATAAATTACACAGTAATCCATTAAGGAAGTATACTTGGAAGCTTTTAAAAACTTTGTATGATCAACAAATCAAATAAGAGGCATTTTTAGAACTACACATTTAGTATTCATGGATTTTGACTGTGATCTGAATTAAAATTAACATTACTATAGTTGGGTTATCTACAATTTTACATTTATTTTACTTAGCACCGCGTCTTACTACCCGTTCAGGTTATACGCTTAAGTACTAATATTTTACTACTATTTTATTAACTACTATTTTAAAAATCCAAATTTTTATTTTACTAACAAATCCTGAATTTCAAATTCAAATCTGAATCTTGGGAATAATTATGATCATAAGAGGAAATAAGAATATAACAGAATAATATAAAATAGAAATAACTAATTTTTTGTTGTTGCTAAAATGCATTCACTATAACCATAACATTTGGTTAAGTGTTAAATGAATGTTCTGGGGTCTGGTTGTTATGTGTGTCCTGTAATTATAATGAGTCTGAATCACCAATAAGCTCTATTAAAGTTATAAAATGTTTATTTTTAAAAATTATTTGTATCTCGGTATCTAAAGCTTCCACCCCTAAACATAACATCAATTTTTAAACTTACTTATCTAACACCTTAGCTGTCTGTTTACTGAGCAAAGGGTTCCAGGTTCGATTCCCAGCAGAAAAATTTATCATTGGTGAAATGTGGGTTTACCCTTTCACAGGGATGAATTAATGTCCAGGGACTGGATGTTGTGCCTGTCCTAGTCTTACGTTAGATTACAAGGCATATGAAGCTACGACAGATCTAGCAAGCCAGTAGTGGAAAATATATGGCTTGAATAAAAACAAGTGACACAGACTACAGGCTGGAAACAGTAATGGATGAAAAAAAGAGTATACTTACTTAAACTCGAGTTTGGCCTTTATACTGTCCCAGCCAAAGAAAGGAACAGAGTAGGTTATAACCCACTTGGGAACCTTTCCTTCACAATCAAAGTAAGGAGTTGTCCAATATCCATGATTAATGTTGGCAGCCCTAAAATCAACCAAGATAAAACTTTTGTACTTTTTATTACTTAAAAAGCTATTCTTCTTTGTGAAGATGTGATTTTATCATAATATAATCACTATACAAGCCAACTGTCACCTATGAAACATATCAATGAGTTTGTATTGTGTTTACATTAAATTTATTGAATAGATATACTAATTAAATGTTTAAGTTACCACAGTAAAAAACTTGAAATAAAATATAAGTATATTCTCTTTGAAATCTAGTGGTTAGTAAATTTGTAGATAAATACATATTTTATTTACCTGTAGAAATTTGGATAGTGTTCATATTTCTTAAGATACTCTCCAGTTTCATTGAAGCGGATTTTGATTTTCATGAAGAACTTTTCAAGTGAATCAAAATTAGTTGACCAACGCTGCTTTGAAAATTGAAACCAGTGTTTGTTGGTGTAAGCTTCCTCTGAAATATAAGAACACAAATAGAATTAAAAATGCTAAGCTAAATGTGTTTGAAGAATGGTGCTATTAGAAAATAAAGTTTGTTTATAACACTATTAATGCTAAAATCATTAAAAATTAACATTATAGGTTGAGAAGATGAGTGTGAGAAGGGGAAGGGGTTTTTACAAGTTAGTGGGATCACTTGAATGTTGTAGAACGAGGATGGGGAACCTTTTGGCATTGGAAAACTGCATGACACATAGTAAATTCTCCTTAAACGCGCACACTTCATGTACAGTAATTTTTTCCAAAATATAATAGTGCAACAATCATTAATAGATAGATAAGGAAGGTTATTTTTTAATATGCTTTAAGAATAAAAATTATTTTAGTCTTAATGAATTAAAATTCACACCATTTGAGAATGTATAATTTAGAAGTGATCAAAATACATAACTGACAAAATATGTAAGAAGGCAGTTGACTCTAGAAGTTGTTTGAAAAATGTTTAGTTGGTAGGTAGAGAAATTTTAAAGTAAATAATATAAAGTTATTCACGCTGTATCCTTGAGCTTGAGAGGGAACACTTTAAATTTCCCTGTACCACCCTTACCCTCGCGCCCATTCCCGCACCACTGAATACATTGTGAATATCACAAAAAAATAAAAATAGTAATAATAATAATAATAATCAAAGACACATATTAGGGTCCCAACAATGAACACTGTTACCACTAGAGAAAAAAATAAATAAGCCATTTTCACACAATCCCTTGAACAACATTCTTTAATGGGGAGTGTGAAACATGCACTGCCACTTCTTATGGATTAGGGTTGGCGGAAGATGCCCTATTGGTCAACCCAACATATCTGACGGGTGTCAAAGTCTAACTACCTGTTTGGGTTATATGGCTATTAAGTAAATACACTAATGTTTTAGGGATGAGGAAGGTTGAATTATGAGGAGTTGTGCCCACATTTGTGTGTAGGTAGAGTGGAAAACAATCTAGAACAAACCCTCTCAGTTCACCATCTGACACCTTAGATCAAAAGGTAGCATGCTTGTCTACTAAGCTAAGGGTCCCAGGTTTGATTCCCGGCATAGACGAAAAATCTATCATTGGTGAAATGTGGGGGTTACACTTTCACACTGATAAATTAACAGCCGGGGACTGGATGTTGTGCCTGTCCTAGTATTAAGTTAGATTATAAGGCATATGAAATATTTTGTTATATAAGACATTTTATCATCCAATATTAACATGTGGCTCTGAAACCTGAACATGGACGAAAAGAGATTTAAGTAGATTGTAGGCAGCACAAATGAGGCTCCTGAGAGCCAATGAGAATGTAACAAGAAGAAACAGGATAAGAAATGAAATAATTAGGGTTGGTTTAGAAGTTATACCATCGGAAAAGACACTCAAACGAAAAAGGATGCCGTGGTTAGGTCATGTGGTGAGAATGGAGAAGGACAAAATGCCTAAGAAAGCCTTACAGTACAAAGAGAAGGGTAGAAGACCTATTGGAAGACCACGGACAAGATTTTTTTATTTTTTTATTTTAATAGCACCGCGTCTTACTACCCGTTCGGGTTTATACGCTTAAGTACTAATTACACTAATGGATTAGGAATTGGGAGGGTTGAATTTAAAGGAAGTGAACCCGCATTTGCGTGGAGGGAGAGTGGAAAACATTTAGGAAAAACCACCCCCAGTTCACCCGAACGAGATTCGAACCTCGATCTCCCCGTCCTCGGCGGTCGAGCTCAACACGACTTGCGCGTTAGCCAACTACGCCACCGAGGGCGGGTCACGGACAAGATGAATGGACCAAGCGCAGTAGGACATGGAAGCTGATGGCGCGGACTGAATATGTGTTGCTGAGGGATAAATTTGAAAAGATCGACAGGAATGGAAGAGGATGTGCCAGACGACCTGCAGAGGTGGAAACATCGAATAATGAGATGATGATGATGATGATGATGCTATGACAGGCATAGAAAGCTGGTAGTGGAAAATATATGACTTGAATAAAAACTGACCCAGATCACAGGCTGGAAACGGTAATGGATGTAAAGTAAAGTAAAACTCTCAATTCACCCAACCAGGATTCAAAAACCAATCTACCTGTAATTTGGCAGTCCAGTCTATTCTGAGTGTGATGCTTTAGACCAAGCATGCCAAATTTGCGGCCTGAGCTATGATTTTTTGTGGCCCGAGAGCTTATAGCGAGCGATCCAACATTCAATGCGGTCCACGGAGTCGGTGAGTAAGAAGGAGGTATAGATGGATAGTAGGTAAATGAGTGGAAGCAAGCAGTGACCTATAGTGACTCATTCTTGTCCCCATTAGGAGAAACTTGGTTTATAACATATGCGCGGCAATTTCATTGCAGTGAATGCCCAAGACAATACTAACAATGTAAAGTTTGAGAGTATGCTAACATCGTAGAACTTTAAACTAAACAGTTGGGATGGAAGGGGTGAAGTGGTATTTTAACACTTCAAGCAGGTATATTAAAAAGCAGGTGGACTTGTAAATAAAGTGTGAAATTTGGCATTACTTTGGGGAAACTAGCAAAATCTAGCTTTGCTAGTGACACAATATTGTTATCTGAGCTTGACAACATTGGTTAGGTATTTCTTATATTTTCAGTTTGTCAGACCCTCCAGTGAACAGTGGAGAGAAAACGTTCGCTAGTAGTTTCCTACTCTAGAGCTAAGGGTTAACAAAAATATTGAAATTGGTCTCGTTTGTCCACCGTAGCAAGGGGTTGTTGGATTATTCTAACTGATTATCCTTAAAACACAAAATCAAAGAAGAGAGATGTGTGGGTTTCAGAAAAAGTGGGAGCTGGAATATTTTGTCCACCAAATAAATAGTAACATTGTCTATCTTGTATGTAAACAATCAGTGTTTGTAAAGGCATCATTTTTGTTTGGTCTGGTTGACCAGTGAAGTCGGCTGCAAATAAAAGATTACACATTTTTTTTGGTGGAAAAAAGGTCACCCCTAATATTTTGAAATACAATATATATATGTATATTATAAAAATAAGGTACTAATATGAGTTCTCTTTATTTATGGTGAAATTTTTGAATTATTTTTAATGCGGCCCTTCCAGAATCTTTTGTTTTCAAAGTGGCCCTTATGATAAAATGAGTTTGACACCCCTGCTTTAGACCATTTAACCACCATAAAGGTACAAGAAAAGTAATTAGATCTACTTTTATATATTTATACATAAAGTCATGTTATCTGCAACTGACACTTTTTGTAGATCTTATCAATGCCTATTTAATAATCCTAATAATATAGTCAAATTTTATCATTGTTGACAGGAAAAAATTAAATTGTTTATATTTTCTAAAAAGTTCTTTCTACCAAGTCGAAGTTTTGAAGCTTCGTACATACCCCTACCACAAAGTATTTAGTTTTACCAAATTTGATTGTGTTATTCCCCTCAGCCTTCTGAATTTAATTCCCCATTACTTACTTACTCTATGGCATTAGGAATTCAAAAGTTCATTACTGCAGCCATAAAAGTACGCCACCTATTCCCATCTTGAGCTAATTCTATCCAGTCTATCTCATTACACCCTATCTCTCTCAGGTTTAACCAAATGCTATCCTCCCATCTGCGTCCAGGTCTTCTCAGTGGTCTTTTCACATTGGGTTTGAACGCGGTTCTAGATACTGCCATTTGTGCTGCATGACCTGCTCATCGTAACCTGCAAGATTTTACTACTCCAACAAGTACAAGGTATGCAACTCATCATTATGTAGCCTCCTCCACTATCCACTATCTTCATCCATTTTTTGCCCAAATATCTTCCTAAGCACCTTGTTTTTGAACACCCTATTTCCCAGATATATTCTTTTAAGCATATAAATGCAAAAATTTGATGGAAATGAATGTCATTCATAGTGATTAAATTATTATTATTTGAACTACGTTGATTTATAAGCCTCGTTTAAATACTTTTTTGAATAAACTAGTTAAAAACTAGGATAGCTCACTTGTCTCATTGAGTCTGGCAAGATCTTCCACTTTGAACTTTCTAGTGTTGAGTTGAGTTTTGTAAGCAAATGGTGCGAACAGTGTTCTGTTTGTAAACTTGTTTCTTTCCCAGAAAGTCCCTGCTGACCAGATTTTAGTGTCTCCGAGCACTAATGCGAGTGTTTCACCAATCATCTGATCCTCCGACAGAGGTTTATCTGCCACTCGCTTGCCAGAATACACTTCCTTAGGATCAGAGATCTGAAACATAAGGCATAGCATGTAAGAATATGAAAGATAGTTTGAAAATAGCTTCTCTGGAGCGTTAACTTTTATTCATACATCACAAAGAAGTTAATCCCAAAGGGCTTAAGTGAGTCAAAATTATGTAAAGACAAAAAGTTTACATATTATGAATACATATGTTTTGTGAACAGGCTGCACCAAAATGTTCGGCAAAAAGCCCAGAGTTTGCTGGGGATGTCGTACTGACCAGACATGTTTATTCAGATTTTATTTTTTTAATTTCTTATATAGCTATTTTTGTGACAATTTTCAACCAAAGTTTTTTTTTAGCACCGCGTCTTGCTACCCATTCGGGTTATACGCTTAAGTACTAATTACGCTAATGGGTTAGGAATTGGAAAGGTTGAATTTATAGGAAGTGAATCCACATTTGCATGAAGGGAGAGTGGAAAACCATTTAGGAAAAACCCCCCCAGTTCACTCAACTGAGATTCGAACCTCAATCTCCCCATTCTTGGCAGTCTAGCTTAACACGAAACTAGTGCGTTAGCTAGCTATGCCACCAAGCCGGGTGATTTTGAAGTTGATTTGACGGTTGGTGTGCCTCAGAACTAAAATTCGGTCTTAAATTTCTGACCATCCATGGAGCTAGAGCTGAAACAGTTTGATGGATTTTGTTCAAACTTTATATTTGAATGAGTGATATTTGTTAGTAATGATTATAGCTGCAACAAAATATCATCATCTTTAAATTTAAAAACAACACCTGGATACGGGTTCAATTCCCATGTCCAGGTGTCTATTTCAATTCAAATAATTGGATATCTAGTAGGGGTGTGCTAAGTCCACTTTTTTCAATTCGAAGCGAACTTAAATCGAATATATGAAATATTTTCGAAACCGAATCGAAGTCCGAATATTTTCTTTTTGTTGTTTTATGCTTGAAAAACAATTATAGTGTGGCTATTTATATTACTTTATCCACTAAAATTATTGTAGAAATATTTGTAATATTTCGTGTTAATCTGACAAAGTTATTATCACAACATGCAATTCAATTTCTTAAGATTGAGCAGAGTTTCCTCGTCTCTTTTCTTTTGGTGTGTGTACGTAGCCCTGCTCGTTTGTTCCTCCTGCGGTGTTGGCTGCACACGGCCTCGACAAGCCCAGGTACTCGGGTCTCGAGGCTTGTTGAGACACATTGGTTTTGTACTCGGTTAGTGCACGTTGGGTCGTCCCTTGTCAGGGCGGCACACACGACCACGAATGCACGCGTGGTTGGTTCGCGAGTCATTAACTCGCGGTTATATGAACTTATTATTGTATGAAGGGAATTTTCTCGACTCCGGGTGTGACTGGGTTTACACGGGTCGCTCAATGTTTGATGTTTTGAATTGTACGTTCGTGCAGGTGTGGAGATGAGGTCTCAGTTCAACGTTTGATTGTATACCTGAGACCAACCTTGGGCTCACCGGTGCCAATGGGTGTAGGTGCGGGCCACCTCCACAAGTAATAAAAGGGGTCCGTGCGTGGTGTGGGCACAGGATGAAGAAAGAGTAGGAAAAGGCACAATGGAGATATTTTGAGAAGGTATTCAACCCGGAGGAGGCTGGAGTTGAAAGAGCAGTTGCAATGAAAGTAAAGGGTGTTTACATGAAGATAACATGAGCTGTGTTAAGATGTATAAAGGGTGGACAGAGTGGTTACAAATAAGATATGGGGATAAGCAGAGGAGTGCTCTCCCACCACTACTCTTTGTAATGGTAATGGAAGGGTCATGAATAAAGCGGTGAGGAAACTCAGGGAGGAAAGAATGAACGACATGATGTTTGCTAATGACTTGATGGTAGGGGAGAAGGAAGAAAAATTACAGTAGCAGCTACAGCAATGGAATGTGAAAGTGAAAGATAGTTGGAATGAAATTTAGCACAGCGAAGAGAAAGAGAATAAGGCCTAGTAAAGTCATAAAGTTGGATGGCATAGAGATAAATAAATGGTACGGCACACCGCACAGACTTTCTCTCTCTTTCTATAAACTCATAAGATTTCTGAACGGAATAATGTACATTGTATCATCACCACTCCACATAAGAACACGCATAAAATAATATACAATGATATAGAATCAATGAGAAAAGAGGCGCATCTTTGTCCACCTAAGAACATTTCAAATAGTTTAATGTCTTCCACAAGGGTCAACACTTCGTATTAAAATTTCGATTTCTGGTTAAAATTTTAACATTTTAAAAGGTGTTGCAGATCTTCAAGTCATCGCATTGATATTTAATTATTCATTTATACATTTTGACTAATAAAAAATGTAAATATTGACTATTGAGTCTAAAATGGAGATAGATCATTGCTGTGCAAACATTTCTCCTAAGAGATTTAAGGAAAAATAACATACTTTTTTAGATACTTATATTTAATTACTCTATGGCATTGGAGTATTATTGCGTTAAGACTTAAGTAGTATATGTTTACAACTAAAGCTCACAAAATTGTATTAATATATTTGCAAATATCTCAGAAACTGCTGTTTTTATAAAAATATATGTCAAATAAAAGTTTTTTATTTCTAATAGTCCTACAATTTTGCAATGATAAGTTGTTTAGTTTCTCCAATAGTTGTGGAGATACGGAAATTAACGCTTCTGTAATGTACCCTAAAAATCATTTTCATAGGAAAATGAAAATAGCCAGTTTATTTATAATCTTAATCAACGCCTAGATACGAATTTTAATCAAAATCGTTTAAGCAGATTTTGAGAAAACCAAATTTTTCTCTTTTCGTCCTTCAGTAAACTACCCTTAATTTTAAGTTTTTATAGTCACACAGAGAGACGGCATTGCAAAGACTATTTTTTAGGGTTCGGGGGGTCATGAGACGTCGACATCCATCAACATTTCAGGTTAGTTTTTTTTTTACGGTCGCAATACTTAAACTTTAATGTCCAAAAAGTTAAAAAAATTCATATAATTGCGTATATATTGAAAGTTATTGATTTTATAAAAATATGTTTTGGATAAAATATCTGTATTATAAATATATATACATATTTGTAATGCTAAGTAATTTCATATCTCAAATAGTTTCGGAGCTATTTAAAAAAATGTTAATTTACGCATCAGACCGGAGCCCTTAAAGCCATTTTGCCGAAATATTGAGGGTAGCCATTTTGTTTGGAATATATATTAATGTTTATAAATGAAATTTAATCAAAATCGTTGGAGCCGATTTTGAGAAAATCGACTTTTTCTCTTTTTGCCCTTCAGTAAACTACCCTTAATTTTAAGTTTTAATAGACACACAGACAGACGGCATTGCAAAGACTATTTTTTAGGGTTCGGGGGGTCATGAGACGTCGACATCCATCAACATTTCAGGTTTGTTTTTCTTACGGTCGCAATACTTAAGCTTTAATGCCCAAAAAGTTAAAAATATATATATAATTGCGTATATATTGAAAGTTATTGATTTTATAAAAATATGTTTGGAATAAAATATTTGTATTATAAATATATATACATATTTGTAATGCTAAGTAATTTCATATCTCAAATAGTTTCGGAGCTATTATAAAAAATGTAAATTTACGCATCAGACCGGAGCCCTTAAAACGATTTTGCCGAAATATTGAGAGTAGCCATTTTGTTTGGAATATTTATTTATGTTCATAAATGAAATTTAATCAAAATCGTTAGAGCCGATTTTGAGAAAATCGACTTTTTCTCTTTTTGCCCTTCAGTAAACTACCCTTAATTTTAAGTTTTAATAGACACACAGACAGACGGCATTGCAAAGACTATTTTTAAGGGTTCGGGGGGTCATGAGACGTCGACATCCATCAACATTTCAGGTTAGTTTTTCTTACGGTCGCAATACTTAAGCTTTAATGCCCAAAAAGTTAAAAATATATATATAATTGCGTATATATTGAAAGTTATTGATTTTATAAAAATATGTTTCGAATAAAATATTTGTATTATAAATATATATACATATTTGTAATGCTAAGTAATTTCATATCTCAAATAGTTTCGGAGCTATTATAAAAAATGTAAATTTACGCATCAGACCGGAGCCCTTAAAACGATTTTGCCGAAATATTGAGAGTAGCCATTTTGTTTGGAATATTTATTTATGTTCATAAATGAAATTTAATCAAAATCGTTAGAGCCGATTTTGAGAAAATCGACTTTTTATCTTTTTGCCCTTCAGTAAACTACCCTTAATTTTAGGGGTAGATATCCAATTCCAAAAACCCCTCGGGGCAACCCTATGAAAACCCTAGATATCAAGTTTCAGCTCAATCGGTAAAATAGTTTAGGCTCTAGTTGGAGGTACAGACAGACAGACAGACAGACAGACAGACAGACAGACGGAAATTCAAAAACCACTTTTTCGGATTCAGGAAGTCATGAAACGTCAAAATTCATCAAAATCTCGAGTTCGATTTTTTTGACGATCACAATACTTTCTCTACCTGTAAGATAGAGAGAAAGTAAAAAGATAAATAAATAGTTTAAAATATCTGGGAAGAGTGAATTACGTTAAGAGTGGGAGTTAAAGCAGATCCAATGAGAAGAGGATAGCAGGTAGAGTTGTTCTATAGGTGTGTAAGATACCTGCTATGGAGAAGAGGAGTGTCCTCAAAGTGTAAGGTAGTGTTTTATAGGGTGTACTCTGTACCCAAGGTCATACATGTTGCAGACACATTAGAATGTATGTAAGAGAAACAAGGAAAGTGGATGCCATGGAAAGGAAAATGTTTGCTGTCATGAGGAGAAACAAGATTAGAAATAAAGATGTCTGGGAAAGAGTGGGATAACATGAGCTAGTAGAGCAAGCAAGGCTGTAGTGGTGTGCAATGCTTCAAAAACTTTGAACCCCTTCAAATATTTAATCGCTTCGACTTTGTTTTGAAAGTAAAATTTCAGGTTCAACAACTAAGAAGATTCACCAAAATAATTATTTAAGCTAAAACACACATTTATTTTTTTTGTTCTTATTTTATGCTGTTATTTCCATAACAAATTTATGTTTGCATAAAAGAACTCTAAATTAATTGAATTAAATTTTCGTGATTGTAACTTAATTTTTCATTTTAAGACGAAATAAATTAATTATGTTTGAAATATAGTATTTTGTAAATTATATATAATACATAAATTTACATAATTGTGCAAAGTATAATATTTTTACTCAGCATTAAACACTATTTAAATATTCAAACTTTGATTCAGCTTCAGGAATATCTTATATTATTCAAATGAACTTTGCTTCGAATTGAAAAAATGGACTTCATGCCCCTCTACAAGACTGAGATGTTATGGACTATGATGTATGTAGGTAGAATACCGCAAGGACGATCAAGAAAGATGAAAGGTGATTAGATAAGAGAAAGTGTGCAAGTGAAAAAAAGATTGAGGCACAGATAGGAAATTGTTATTGTTGTTGTTATGTTGTTTATGATGATATGATGTGATGATGATGATGATGATGATGATGATGATGATGATGATGATGATGATACAAACAAAGCTTAAAAAATCGAACTTTTGTGATAAGTATTTTATTTTTATTTTGTAGGAGGGTCGTCCAATGGATAACAAATAAAGAGTTGAAGAAATATACTAAACATTTTCATCCAATGTCCATTTCCTATGTTTGTTCTTTATGTTATTCATTGACATGTTCCTATCTAAGTATCCTATTATTCTTTACCAATTTCCTTTTTCCTCCCTTGTGTGTTTGTTGGTTTCCTCTTTTAAGTAGGAGGTTATATTGTGTGTTTCAAATTTCCTTCTGACGATTACATAAAATGAAACCTATCTCAGGGAATTGGGCAGTAACGATACTTTAAAAAAAAAAAGGCAGCAATGTAAAGTGTGAACTGTGATTTTATTTTCATTGTAAAAGTCGTAATTTGTGTGTTCCCTTTTAAACATTTCTATCCGCCTATCCTGTACCTTATTCCAAATTCATCATTTCTACCCAGTAATGAGAGAAAGTGGCTTCAAACAAGGTGATTTATTAACTGTGTTTAGCAAAACTGGCTCAAAACTTAGTGATCCTGTGTTGTGTATAGTTCAGGGATAGGTGTTAATTTTACCTGTAAGAATGCACTGATGAAGTTAGCAAGTCTAACAGCCATCTTTGCTTCATTTACAAATTGCTGCTCTGCATCAAATCCTATGTCACCATGAAGAATCAAATCTTGAGGGTGAAACCTTAAAAAAACATTAGAATTAGGTGATTATAGAATAAACATATTATATAAATTTAATATGATGTTTGCCAAACACAGATTTAAAATAGAATATAATTAAAGGTGAAGCTTACTCTTACATCAGTTTTAAGGATGGTAATATAAAATTTTAACGCTTATGTCCTACTTTACTTTGTAATATACATTCCCAGGCAGCCATATTTAAAAGTGGATACTTTCTATAATCTGTATTGCTTAGTTCAAAGTTAATAAAATGTATTTGTGCCCAATGGCTTGGAAATGTATGATAAGACAGTGTAGAATTATTGTACAATAACGTATAGTAATTGATAGAGACATGCAAAATTCAGATTTTGGATAAAACCAATTTTACACGAATTCTACTGTTTTCACACAAATAACACAAATTTAAACTTTTTTCCCTAAATAAACACAATTTCTTTGTAATTTGGCAAATACCAAATCATGCAATATAATTTCGACGCGGTAACACTGGTGATAGCACTATACCAGGGCTACTGTTTATATGAATGATATCAGTTTTTACTTATTTTATAGGTATAAAATGGATAACAAGAAAAATAAGTGTTTTTGGATATTTAAGCTTTTTTTAATCTGAGGTTAGCATTAAAAATCACAATTTCTACTTTTACACATTACGATTCCTAAATTTCGATTGATTGATTCTTTGTCTTCAGCCTCTAAAAGATTTCAGCTAAGTCCATGCAAGGACATTTATTATATATATGGACCTTGCTACATGCGGTCATGTTTGGCAAAATTATATCTTTTTAATATGTAGTCCCTTCTGCTTATTTGATAGTAGTTTAGTCTTCTATGACAACATGTTTCAGTGTTGTTATTGTTTGGTCTAAGCCTAAGTTGATTATAGATTATTTCGATATGGCTATTTGTAAGACTCGAAGGTAATGATATTGAGTTATCAAGTTTGATATTACTAAGTGTGAAATGTTTTGTGCATATTTTTATTTGAATTTTCTCCAATATGTTAGTAAATAGTTAAATACATAATATAGAACGAAAAATGTAGACAGAGTTTTATTCTAGTTTTTTTTAATGGATACTAATTCTACTCGTATTTATGTAAATAATAACATCGCTTTCAGCTCATATCATCTTCGCTTTTTGAGAAAAATACCACTTTTCCCCTAAAAATAGCCTCACCTTTTGCATGTCTCTAGTAAATGAAAGTAAAGGAAACCAACCTGACATTATAGTTATGTTAGGCCTGGATAGAAAAACACTCTTTTTACTTCATTTCTTCTCTTCTTATCTTCTTAAACTATTACACTTCACACTTCTACAACGTGTAAATGTAGAAGTGAATGTAAGCCACTTGATTTTACAAGTTATAAAGGTAGCTACACTAAGTTAGTTTTGCAATATATTTAGACTTTATGTTATATAATTAAACTAATTACAGTCAAAACAATAAAAAGCAAATCAGCATAAAAAGCTATAATTTGGCACAAGTCGTGCCGTTGAAGTACCACGTTAAACCAAATTTGCAGCATTTTGCCCACTGTGTGTTGTAGCAAAACCATGTTTTAATAGAGTTGCCTGTATATAAGATAGTGTTAGATGGTTTTAATTCTTACTGTTTGCATGTCTTGGCATTGACGCTGAGAATGAACTTGAGAGCTTGGTCGATATTCATATTTTGAGTGTGCAATGAGTGAGCACCAACAGAGTAGTTCTTGTACTCATAGAACTCTTCCAGATAGAATTCCTTCATATTTGGTGTTGCTTTTTCCCATTGAACTGGCATTTTATGCACCCCTAAAATTCACAGTAAAAAGTAAACAAAAGTTAATGTGAAATTAAATTAAGAATACAGTATTATCTTAAGGGAGGCATGTCAAAATTGCGGCCTGCGTCCCTATTTATGAATTTGTGTGGCCCGTGGACCTTATGATGAACCAACGTGCAATACAGCCCTATTCTTTCTTTATAAAAGGTCAAGGAAACTCAACATTTGGGAATTTGGAGTAACGTGGGGAAATCTGTTATGTGAGTTGGTATACCAAATGTGTACTCTTTTCTCGATAAGGCTCAGTTAACAAAAGTTGTTGAATTTTTACACCCAATTTGTGCAATGTTTGGCGGCACATACTTATGATAACAGTAGATTCCCCACCTAAAACCAAACACAAGAAAGGTTTCGGCTTATGGAAAAGCATTTGTCAACAACAATAAAGAGAATTTGGTTCAAAGATTTAAAGTCAGATATTCACACCAATGTTGAAAAAAAAAAAGTTAGCCTACTATTTAGGATCATACACTTTAGATTTGTATTCATAAGATATTAAATTGGTATTATTTTAATTAAGATAATGGTAATGTATATATATTTTTTAATGTGGCCCCCTCAGCATTTTTAATGTTTAGTGTGGCCTTTCTGATCAAATGAGTCTGACATGCCTGTCTTAAGGTGGGGAGGAAGGCGCGTGATAAAAAGAACAATTTTTGTAGCAGTTTTTATATACTATGCTTTTTTTTTGTCCAAAATAAAAAAATATTGCTTCAGTACAAATATAGAGTTTAATTTCTTTCGCATATTTTTACATAGTAATTTTATTTAAAGCAATATAATTTAATTTGTGTTTATATTTTGTTTCTTAAAATCCAATAAATAATCACATTCAAATGTGTTGTAATGTAGAAGATTAGTGAGTAAAGTTTTTAACCTTTACCATTTTTTCATTATCTGCCTTTATTTAATGGATAATTTGGAAAGTACGAGTAACAGTAAGTGTCATATAAAAATTAAACTTATCTTCAACTTCATTTTGTATTTACTAATCTTCACTTAAATTTTGTTTTATGTTAAATCCAATATATCTGCATAACTTTAATATAATCAAACTTAGTAGACCAGTGGTTCTTAACCTTTTATCACTTGCGGCCTCCTTAATATCCGAAAATATTTTCGTGGCCCCTAGTTTTTACTAACATAATGATCATTAAGATTTATTCTAAAATAGTGGCTTTATTTGCTGATTATAATAACAAACAAATAAAAAACAGAAACTAACTTACCTAAATGTATTTAATGGGACCTCTACTGTTGAACACTTTCCACTAATTTGTCTATTCTTGTTCCAATTGTATTACTTAATGCAATTTGCATGCAGGAGTAGATTTCACTGCTTTGTTTTAATATTTACCATTGTGGAAAATCCTTTTCACATAAATAAGTAGAAAAAAAGGGCAGCAAATTTTGAATGGTGATGGTAAATAGATGGGAGATGGGGATTATTTGTACTAACCGCGAATTCTATTATCCGTGCTTCTCCTCCCCTTCATTGCCCTGGAAAATCGAGAGTCTACTGTACTTACATGCTTACGATCATCGAATTCTTTCTTCCAAATAACATTTAAGGTTGACTTCAGTAATAAGCAAATAACATTTTAAATAATTTTTTCGGGGCCCCCTCAAAAAACCTTTTGCGGCCCCCCGGTTAAGAATCACTGAAGAAGACAAACAATAATTACTACAAAATAGGTTATTACCTTTATGTTTGATATCAAACCAAATATACCATGAAGAGAATGTAATCTTTCATAAGAGAAAATGCGAAAGTTTAAAAAAGCGAAGATTTATAAGCTCTAAAGGGTAGACACTTACATCCTATTCTCTGACAATCAAAACCATTTTCATGCTGTTCTTGAGTAGCCCTTTCTAGAATCTCCCCAAGAAAAGGAGTTCGAACAACTGTTGGTAGACGGAAGCCTGGTCGGCAGCGACACTGGTATCCCCCGCGCCGAAAACCCCAACCGTGGATTGGTTCACACTATAAGAGGTATATATATGATTAACATAGAAGCATGGACATATTGAAACTATTAACATTTAGATTCAGTATAGATACAGTGGTGTTTTTATGTGACTACAGATATTATTATACCTTAAAAGACAAAATGTGAGAAAAGTTAATTTACAGACAAATAAGTTGACTAAAAGAAGATAAAAAGTGGGTGGTAGAAATTTTTTATTCGTATGTATTTAGCAATATATTGTTGATTAAGACCAAACAAAGAGATTTTAAAGAGATTATAGTTAAAAGAGGGGTGTGCGAAGTCGATGTGAATAGAATAAAATATTATCGAATCTGGATTGTAGTTCAACAATTTACAAAATGATTTTATATTAGAGAAAAGTATTTTGTTAGAAACAGTATATTTTATATAACTATACAACTTGAGGCATTAAATATCATTAATAAAATGTTATATTGCACACATGAATAACATTCTAAGCTGATAAATTAGGTTACTATTACAAATGTATTTTAAATATGTATTTAAATATCATCATGTGAACATTTAATTTGTGATTTACATAGCATCTCAAAATGACCAAAATTGAACATAAATGTCTATTTTAACTTTCAATAAGACATGATGCACAAAAATAATTTAGTTGATTAGCATTTTAAAAAACCTAGATTAATATTGATAAAGTTTGATTCAGGATTTATAGTTTTATTATCTGTTTAACAGTTCAAATATCAGTTGATTTTTTTGCACCGCATCTTATTAGTGGTTCAGATTATACAATTATGTACTAATTATGCTAATGGTCTTAGGGGTTAGGAAGGTTATATTTGGCGGAAGTTTCCTCCAATTTGTGTGCAGTAGGAGCGGAAAGCCATTTTGGAAAAACCACTCTAAGTACACTCGACCAAGATGCGAACCTCGATCTTACTGTCATACACAGTCTAGTCTACTGCAAGAATAGCACGTTAGACCATGCGGCCCCCGAAGTGGGTGATTTATTCTTCTGTAGTTATATTTACATTTAATTATCTACTTTGTTTATATCCTTTTTTACATTATAAACAGCAAAGTTTGAGTCATCTCAACTTACTTAAAGTTTTTGTGCTAGGTAAAACTTTAAGTTTTACTTTCAACATCCTTATCCCGATAGTGAAAATATGCAAATAGCCTGGATGAATTGTAAAATGTAAAGCACAAAAAAAAAGTGTTTTAGAAAGTATGGAGGATAACACAAACATCTTTTTAAAGCTAAGTTTGATTTAAAATCACTTTAAAAAATTAAATTAGTAATGAATAAAAAGTATCAATGTAAAAGATAAACTAACCTTGATTAATTAATCCAGCTAATGATAATAAACATTTAGCTTTCATCTAATAAGCAGAAAAGTTAAAAATTATTCAAAGTTCAGAATAATTTCAAGTGCAAACACTTTTATGTTATGAGAATGATAGTAGAAAAAACTACAATATAATTTAAATGTATGTGAAAGGTAACCTAAAGATTCATGTCACTCAAAATTTTATGTCTATATAATTTTTCTTATTTACTATTCAAATGTGTTTTTAACATCAAGTGTATATTAAGAGGTTGTGTGAAATTTTAAAGTGCAATAGTAAAACACAAGTTTGTTAATTCAAGTTAGTTTGAAAATGTTATTTAAATCAACAAAATTAATTTATTAGAAAAAGGTTACCATACAATTTATTATTTGCTTCAATTGCTGCGCCAGGTTAAGTGTCTTTATTATTAAAGTTTTTATCAATCCATCACAAATTATAGGGGGATAACGCGGATGTGCCAATGTACAAAACTACATGAAAAGATACTGGAAAGGAGAATAAGATTTAAAATGAAAGGAAAGTGGAGAGAGGAAAAGCACGGATTTAGGGAACAAAGGTTTACAGACTTGATCTTTGCCATACGACAGCTGATGGAAAGAAGGTATGAATATGGGAATGACTTGGTAATGTTATTTATGGGTGTGGAGAAGGCATATGATAGCTCAAATAGAAATAAAGTTTGGAAAGCAATGAAGGAGGACGAAGTGGTAAGAGGAGTTTTAATGCGAGTGAAAAGCAGGTATGAGTATAATAGGAGTTGTGTTAAGACGGAGATTGGTAGGACTGAGTGATTCTAAATAAAAAATTGAGTGAAGCAGGGGCGTGCCCTCACCACTACTATTTGTAATGAAAATGGTCATGAACAAATTGTCAGGAAAACTCGGGGAGGAAGGAATGAAAGCCATTATGTTGGCTGATGACTTAATGATATGTGGGGAGAAGGAAGAGGAAGTACAGGAATGGAGTGAGCAAGTGAAAGTGTGTGGAATGAAACTTAGCAAGGCAAAATAAGATGTGGTGGCAATGACCATGAAGAGAGGCCTAGTAAAGCTATTAAGTTGTATGGAGTAGAGTTGAGGAAAGTATAGAACATAAAAAAATCTTGGAAGCATGATTGAGGCAAAAGGTGGAAGTAGAAAGGATCTAATGATAAGAGGACAGCAGAGAGAGTTGTACTGGGCATACTTTGTACCCATTGTCACATATTCAGCAGAAACATGGACATTGAATGTAAGCGAGACTAGGAAAATAGAGGCAATGGGAATTAAGTTTGTGAGGAGCATGTTGTTAGCTTTCACAAGAAGAAACAAGATTAAAAATGAAGTTATTCGGGAAAGAGTAATAGTAGAGGAAGCAAGACTGAGATGGTATGGGCATGTATTGTGGCTGGAAAAAGATAGGATCCAAAGAAAATGATGGAAATAAAGTATGTTGGAACTAAGACCGCAAGGGAGGATAAGGAAGAGATGGGAGGAGTAGATAACAGAAAGTATGCAAGTGAGAAGAATGGAAGCAATTAAAGGGGGAATAATATTGGAAGGATAGGGGAAAATGGGGGTATTTTAATAAACTGACCTGGCCACATGCTGTGAACAGTTGATGATAATGATCATTTTATTACAGTGGGAGAGGAGTCTTATCTAAAATTGTAACAATGGTGTTAAGAAATCTCTGAACACACTTTAGACTACCAATGCTTGAACTTAAAAATGATAATAGTGTACCTCTGTGGTTTCCTTTTTACATCTTGCCGTGTCTGCAAATTTGTTTGGACCAATATTTCCTTTTCCTTTTGGACATTGATTAATATCTATCCGATCAAAATCCATCTCCAGAACTGATATTGCAGTGAATCTGAAATTAAAACCAAATTATATGTTGTTTTTCTAACCATTTCCTATATTTTTTTTCTTAGCGTCGTGTCTTAACATCCGGGTTATCCACTTTTCTGATTGCTAGATTTGGTTTTACACACACACACATACACACACACACGCGCGCGCACACACACACACGCACACACACACACACACACACACACATCTATGGGAAACTTGGACTCTACCGTTTCGGCACATGCTCACTTCTAAAACTTTCACCTCACGAACAATCTTGTAAATATTTTAATGAACACATTAAAACTCTTCAAATAAATTATAAACAAATAAAACAAATTACGGCTTTTTTTAACAGAAATAAGAACACATTACACACGATACAAAGCCGGCCGCCATGACGTATATTATGTTTACTCGCGAGAGTATTGATTAAAATAAAAATACTGTTAATTCTTAATACCCAACGGGTTTTAATTATATACAACTATGCAAATAACCCCAATTTATTGCATACGATCCTTAAGTTAGACATTTTGTTGTATTTCATGAGAAATAAATACTCTTGACAGTCATTTACCGATAAAACTGTTTATTTATGCCTACCGACCTACGTATTGTATATCTATTGTTGGTTTAGAATCGATTCAGGTAAGCTGATCAATTAGTAAGCGCTCTCGAGTTTTAAGAATCAAATAACAACTTGCTAATAATTCATTATTTGTTTTTAAATTGATTTTAACTAAGAGTTTATTATTTTTTTTAATATGTTATTGAAGTAATTGTAAAAATATTCAAACGTAGTCCTGCCTTATAAAATGGGAATGAACATATTGGAGTCGAAAATATGTTCGTGTTTTAAATAAAATGTATTCTCAGAAATCGATATATCGCAAGAATCGAATATCTTTCTTATTTTCTATGCGAAGATAGATAATGGCTATAATAATGAAATAATATTAAAACATACTTAGGCATTATTGAATTCACTATTTCCAATGTATGTTTAGTTGTTAAGCATGTTGATTTAGTCTTTATTAAAAATATCCGTTTGTATTTTTATTTTTGCTTTCTTATTAAAATAAATTATAATCCTTCAATGATGATTAAAGTTGATCAAAGGATAACTAGGCCTAATCTGTTTATTTCACATGTTTTCTTAGAAACATAACTCATTCCAACAACACTTTTAAAAATAACTAAAAGACACTCAAACTTTGATTGATTTAATTTTCAAACAATAATATGAGTCTATATTGTTTAATTTGGCTGGATTTTAAACTGTATTTTGCGAGGGGTGGTTGGGGTTGATTAAAATTGAAAGCATGATTGAAATAAATCTTAATTTACAGTTTAAGACTATATTGTGTAATGTAGGTCTATTTGTAAATAATTAAAATTTATAACAATTTGCTAGTATTCAGATTCAAGATTCGAGATTCGAAAATAAAATGTAGATTCGGATTCGAGAAATAGTGGATTCGACTCATCTCTAGATAAAACATAAATAAATAATTTACAAACAGCTATTTAAAAATGTTGTTTTCTTTTTAGTAATAAATAGAAAATATATGATAAATCAATAAGAGGATCATAATGTTATCTTTTCAAAATCAATTGTATCAAATCATTATATCAAATACAAAAAATTCATCTACTTACAATCGATAATTTTAGAGATAACATAGAGTCAAATTCTTGTAGTTAAAACGTCTATTAAATAAATTTGAACAAGATTAAAACACAGCTAGAATCTTTTATTTGGAGCAAAAAATATGATTTATTATAATGTTCTGATACTTCAACAACCTTGAGTATATCTAAAATATGCTTTAGGTATCACCTCTCATCGTTTTAATATCCCATTGCCTTCACCTACTTGTTAGAATGCAATATGTCACCGAGTCAAATGTCAAAATTTATTAAAAATGTATTAGGGACCTAAAAATACTCACGTGGGGTATTCAATGTGTCTGAAGCTAGTGTGGCGAGGGTAGATGTCAGCAATGGGAACCACAGCAGCTACCAACCATTTATTGGAGCGGCCACAGTCAAAATATGGCCGGGTCCATTTGACAGGTCCAGGAAATTCATCAGCACCTATAAAATTATGTTTATATTGACTTTATATCATTACATTTTATCTAAAAGAAAACAGATTATGAAAGCATAAAATATACTATCTATTTCTAGAATGTTTATATTCCTAGTTAACCCGCCTCGGTGGCGTAGTTGGCTAACACGCTAGTCGTGTTGAGCCGGACTGCCGAGGACGGGGAGATCGAGGTTCGAATCTCGGTCGGGTGAACTGGGGGGGGGGGTTTCCTAAATGGTTTTCCACCCTCCCTCCACGCAAATGCGGGTTCACTTCCTCTATTCAACCTTCCCAATTCCTAATCCATTAGGGTAATTAGTACTTAAGCGTATAACCTGAACGGGTAGTAAGACGCGGTGCTAAATAAAAAAAATATATATATATTCCTAGTTAGCTTTCACATACTGAATGCATCGAGATTTGCAAAGCTTCATTAAAACTTTTGTATTTTTAACATTAGCATAACAATAACATATTAAAGAGTACTTGAACAATAAATAATACTGTCAAGCTGAAAAATAAGAAATATTAAAGCTCTAGCTCATCATATCATCAACTATTTCCAACCTGTGGTCGGTTTAGTAAAATGCCTCCACCTCACTCTATCCTTCAACCATTCTTCCTCCTTTAAATGCGTTCATTCTTCTCTCTCACTTGCAGACTTTCTGTTTTCTGCTCCTCCCATCTCTTTCTTGGCCTCCCTTGCAGTCTTTTCCTGTATACTTTATTCCCAAGGTTTTCTTTGGCATCCTCTCCTTTTCCATCCTCATTACATGCCCATACCAACTAAGTTTTGCTTCCTCTACTATCACATTACTCCCTTTACCCCACCCTTTCATTAATAACTTCATTCCTAATCTTGTTCCTCCTCATGACAGCTAACAATCTCCTCATAAACTTCATTCCCGTAGCCTCCTCCTTCTCAGTCTCTCTTACATTCAATGTCCATAGCAGGTCTCTTACACACCTATAGAACAACTCCTCCTGCTGTCTTCTTATTAGATCCTATCAACTTCCATCTTTCGCCTTAATCACAGTGCCAATATATTTTCTCAGCTCTACTCCAGCCAACTGTATAGCTTTCTAGGACTTATCCTCTTTCTTTTAATTACCATCCCTTCACACTTAACCATGCTAAATTTCATTCCATACACATTCATTTCCAGTAACTCTCTCCTTCTCCCCCTATACCATCAAGTCATCAGCGAACCTTATGGCTTTCATTCTTTCCTTCTCCAGTTTTCCTTCCACTTTAGTGGTGATAGGGCACTCCCCTGCTTCACTCCACACCACACCATCCTACCACTTTACATCTTAACACAACTCCTGTTATTGTCATACGTGCTTTTCACTCTCATTACAATTCCACTTCAGCCTCCTCCATCGCTTTCCAGACTTTATTTCTATCCACACTATTTTATGCTTTCTCCACATCTATAAATACTATTTACAAGTGTTTCCCATATTCATACCTTCTTTCCACCAGCTGTTGTATGGCAAAGATCAAGTGTATTGTAGACCTCTGTTCCCTAAATCTATGCTGTTCCTATCTCTAACTTCCTTTCAATTTATTTCTTATTCTCAGTATCTTCTCATATATTTTTGTAGAATAGCATATCAGTGTTAGGCCCCTATAATTTGTACACTTCTTTCTGTCTCCTTTCTTGAAAATAGGTATTATAACTCACATTTTTCAGTCTTCCGGTACCTTGTTCTCCTTCCAAATCACTTTCAGCACCCAGTATAATCAGTGTATACTTGATTCACCTGCTGTTCTTATTATTTCCATGGACAGTTTATCCACACCCAGTGATTTTCCTTGTTTCATCCTCTTTAATGTATTCTATACTATACCTCTTTCCAAGTATTATTATTATTATTAGCACCACGTCTTACTACCCGTTCAGGTTATACGCACTTACGCTAATGTGCAATGGTAGGATGATTGTGAGATTAAATGGAGGACCTACAGTTTAACGTGGAATCCGAACCACGGTGGAGGCCTGGCATTCCACACATTCACAAGTTGTGATTAATACACATCTTGTCAGAGATGAAGGAAGGGTTTGGCAATCAGATAAATCTGTGCCGGGACCGAGGTTTGAACCCCGGACCCCCAGCACAGAAGCCTGACACCTTACCCCTAGACCACCAGGTCACCCACCTTTCCAAGTAGAACATCTTCCCCCCTCATCTGCTATTTTTGCCTACTCCTCATTTTAATTTTATCTTATTTTCTCGAGTACTTTGGTTTGTTTTGGTTTACTAAGCCTGTCGTGGCCTAAACCTGAGTAGCGGGGTTGCTGCTTATAGGTCCTCAGGTAAACCTTCTTTTGGTGGTAACTTTCCCAAACTAAGGCTAGGGGTGCTGATGATTTAGCTCATTATCACCAACTCTCAAACTCCCAGACCAACAAGTTGGGAGCAAACTAGCCAGATTATGTTCCAAGCTTGTTGGTTTTAGCCCTGATCAGTCTCTTGTTTGCACCTGACCTGGTTTCTGCTGTGGTTCAACCCAACCTCCCCAGGTTACTCAGCTCTCGGAGTATACCAATCGTTGGTGAGATCAGGATTGAGTAGGAGAGGATAACTAATGGTTAATAAATGATGAGTAGTATACCCAAATGTTGTAAGTGCCCAAAACCAAACTTTTCAAGAGAAGGAAAAAAACCTCCTGCTCAAAAAGTGCTAGAATTAGGTAAACAAAATATTACATCGTTAAGGCAAAATCAATAGTTTTTAAAGTTAATGATGGCATAAAAAAGTTTAAAAAAAACTCCTATGCACAAATAAAAAAACATATTCATCAATGTTTACAAAATGTTAGTACCAACAATTTGTTCTAGTACAAAATATTGTTAAGTTCTACATAACTTGCACATTATATTTTCGATAAAATATAATTTGTTGTGCTGAGTGAGAGCACTATATACCACATTTTAAATTTAATTTATGGAAGGACACCGATTTACTTTTGTGTCTATCTACTTTATAGATAGATGTCCTTATTAATATCTTTGACTTTGTGTCTGGTGGGGATGCGATCTTGTAGCAAAAGCTGGAAGTTTTTCAATGTCATAACTCATAAATTTTTATCACTAAGAGAGTTCAAATCGGTAACAAACCTGTTAAAGATGCAGCGTATAAAACCTAGTAGGTCTATAAAAACCAATGTGAATGTTAAAATACTCACTTTTTTACCTGCCACCAACCCAATGAGCCATCTCATTATATTATATGAACACTCAGTGGTTGTTCAAATCCAATTTAATTACAAAATTGTGGCCAAATTAAAGATTTTAAGTTGTAAAATAAATATTATGTCTTAGTTTAGTTGTCTATAGATACTATATGCATTTTAAAACACTGTACACATGGGTTTGATACAAATAGTGTACATTAGCCAAGAACAGTTAGACAATTTAGGGTCGACTATTTTAAGCATAATAGGGAGAGAGCAACAATGTATATGGGTGTGCGAATATTCGAAATCTCAAATAATTAACGGCCAAATATTTGATTAGAAACTTTGAATAGGAAGTTCGACTAGCAAGTTTGAAGTGGGTAGCTAGATAAGCTGGTGACACAGAGTAAAAAATACTCTTGTCCTTTGTTCAATAAGAGGGAAGGGGTAATACAGTTGTTAGCAGAAAGCAAGAGGTTGTGGCCTGCCTAAGGGTTGGAAGAAGGGGTAGGGGGTATTATAGTGCTGGTGGAGGGACAAACAGTTGGGAGCCAAGTGCTTGTTCTACTAATGAAAGTGCTTGAAATGAAACATTTAAAGAAGGATAAAAATAGCTCTTCTACCATATTTCATCATGTGAAAATGAAGGGGGTAAATGGGGGAGAGAAGTATTGCAAGGTCAACCATTTGTGTGCGCCTGTAAGTCTGTTGTTAGCCAGACAGGGAGGGAGGCAACCCACCCACACATAAGCGATTACAAGGGGTGTCAAGTCTAGAGAACATTTAAGGGATTTCAAACCTAGATAACATTCAAGGGGTGTCAAGCCTTGAGAACTTAAGGGGTGTCAATCCTAGATAATATTTAAGGGATATCAAACCTAGATACCATTTAAAAACATTTAAACCTAGAAAACATTTAAGGGGGTGTCAACCCTAGAGACCATTTAAGTGGTTTAAAACCTAGATATTATTTAAGGGGTGTCAACCCTAGAGACCATTTAAGTGGTTTAAAACCTAGATATTATTTAAGGGGTGTGTCAAGCCTAGAGAACATCTAAAGGGGGTCAATAACTAATTTTATCATTCATTACTGTTCAATTATTTTAGTTAATTTACTGTTGTATAATATAAAAGTGGGAGAGGTATGAGCGAGACTAGTAATAACATTCAGTTTACAGCCAGTCCCTGTGATGAATGGAGTGAAGGTGTCACTTGGTGGGCTTAGCAAACTGATGTGCAATAGTGTACCTTCTGGCTCAGTGAGGAAAGCAACAGGAAACTACCACACTCCTAATTTACCTAGTAGGCCTTTTCAGTGCTGCTTAGGTTTTCAGCTGACAATGGAATTGTTTAGGATCCAACCAAACTTTGGGTTGAATAGGCCTACAAATCATCACACAAACAAAAGTAGGCCCTACTTTTTAGAAAATGAGAAGTACTTTGAAATAATAGAAATAATGAAAGAATCAAAATAGGACTGTTTATTAATTATCCCATTATTTCACACTTTCAAAATAATAATAATAATAATATTAATATAATAATAATAATGGTTTAATTTGAAGAAATATAATCTCTACACTGACCAGTTAAACATTCTCCAAGCCATTTTTAAATTTAAATTTATGTCAAAAGCTTATCACAAAATTTAAAAAATTTTATTTAGGTGAAATCCGTTGCCTAGAATCTAGTTCAAAAGTTCCTTTCAATTTCCTGAAATTTTATTTTAAATTCAGAATTTTTTTAAAATTAATACCAGCTCAAATAACAATGTTTTGAAATAATTTTTTGCATTCTACCAATACTTAAATATAAAACCACATTTTCAATAGGAATTTACTAACTAAAATAAGTTTTATTAAATATGTAAGAAAAATCTACTATTCGGTTACTATTGTATAGAAATTTTGATACTTGATTTGAAATAATTTGATTCAATAAATAATACTATTCGCACACCCCTAACAAGGTGTACCCCAAATGAGCAGTTTAAGCTATATGTAGTCTTTTCATAAGTTTTTGTTTTCTTCAAATATGAGTGGTTGTTTATTTTTAATTAAAAAATAAATAAAAAATGCCAGAATTATACTGGTAGGAATTGGAACCCATCCTCTTAGGTCAGTTAGGAGTGCAAACCATCACACCAAACCTGACAATTTTAAAAAATTGAGTTTTTAATATACATTTAGGTCAACCGCTGCAAATTTATCATGTGTTAAAATCAGTTAAATACCTGGAGGGCCATGAAAAGTGTATGTTTCATTGGTGTTATTGGCGTAACGTATTTCCACCTGATAAGTAGTCTTAGTGTCATGTCTTCCAATGACCTGATCTGGCAACCACTTCTTGTACCTGTAACAAATACAAAGTTAACTGAACTTGTAGCCCGATTCAGTGGCCAAATGGTCTCGTGTTAGACTGGCCTGCTGATGACTGGGAGATTGAGGTTTGAATCCCTGTTGCAGTTGGTAGTACCTACATTTGCGAACAAAGAATGAAGATCATAAAATCCACATTATGAAAGAACATCTGCATGCAGTACTACAACTCTAAGTATCCAAACCTATTCCAGATATCAACACATTGTTGCTTGAAATGAAAGCTCAGAAATCCCACCAAATTGTTGTGTTCGTGTACATAGTGTATGTATTATTAAATAAGCATATTTATCCTTCTTGATAAAATTATATTTATTAGATTATTTAAAATAAATTTAGTTTAAAAAAAATAACAAACCACTTCGGGTTAGTTTATAATTGAATATAATGTGATTATTATGTATACTGCTGACTGAACCAGAAGACTAAATACAGCATGTGAAATTTTTACTATGTATTTAAAAGTTAATTTAATTGAGTAGTTAATGATTTAAAAAAATGAAATCATAAATAATTATTGTCTGCATGCACTAAAAAGTAAGTTTATTAATATAAGCCAAAAACTTGCAAATGCTTTTTAAAATAAATGTTAGATTACCCAGAAAGTGATTTGAAACTAAATCATGTACTCTCCATTTCCTGCTTACCTACAATCTGATTTTTGACACTTAAAAAAGGAGAACTGTAAAATATAACAACATTTAATATGTTAAAGTTAATGCTCCAACTTTATATATATATATATATATTAGGGTGTGAACTTTTAACTTCATATATATATTAATTACAGTTTTTTATTAAGTGGTTGATTTATATATATATATATATATTTTAATTAATATATATATATATATAAAAGGTTGGTGTTATTCCCGAGAGCACGGGATGGAAAAAGGTGTATAATGTTCGGTCTCTGTTTATTGTTAAAGAAGGTGGTTTTCAAGCAGGTGTAAGAGTTAAAACTTACATAGCTTTGTAGTGCAATTTGTGATCTTTTAAACTGTGCTATCGTTGTTAGTGTGAATTTAACAGTAATACGTTTAAATCAATAAAACCATTTTGTATCCATAATGGCAAGTAAAAATAAAGCTTTGACCAAAAGCCAGTCGAATGACGCTCAAGTAGTACTTAAAAGAGTGGGGGAAGCCAGGGGTGAACAAGATCATGCCCGTACTTATCTGGCAGTACAAGAGGCAATTACTGATTCCTTGAAGTCCTCAAAGCTAATAGAAGAAATCACCGAGGCTGTAATCGAAATAGTTAAAAAGTAATTAAGGTTCGCAAAGAAACGATGGACTTTAATAGCCGCTGTGTTGAAGACCTGAAACTTAAGCTTATGTCAACAGAAAAGGAGATAGCATCACTAAGACCAAGATGTGAAGATGCACTCAAATAATGTCAAAGACGTTCAAGTCTTCGCATTTTTGGTATTCACATGTACCCCAAAGAGGAAAGTGATGTGTTGGTCCTTTCAAAAGCGAAGAAAATGGGTGTGAATCTTTCTCTCACTGATATTGATAGAAGCCACCGAGTTGGGTTAAGGCGGGAGGTTGATTCCCATTTAATAATAGTGAAGTTCAACAGCTAATGAGTCAGGGGTAAAGTATTTTGCAAGAAGAAACTGTTGAAGGAGAAAGGTACCACAATTCGAGAGAATCTTATTGCGAGCCACTATCAGTAGATTTGGAGTGAAATCTGCATGAACAATCAATGGTGTAATTCATGTTACCTGGCACAGCTGAGCTCAAATATAAGGTCACTTGCCAAGAAAAACTACAGAATCAAATAAGGGTGTTTCTCATTTTAACAATAAAAAAATTTATTTTATTTTCTCATTTTAACAATAACAAAATTTATTTTATTTTCTCATTTTAACAATAACAAAATTTATTTTATTTTCTCATTTTAACAATAACATAATTTATTTTATTTTCTACTTAGTTTAATATTTAATAATAAATTTATTTTATTTTATTTAATGCTCTGCAAATTGTGGTTTTATAAATTTAGTCCTATTCAAACAACACTTCTATTTAATCAAGAAATTTAATCTTACACAAATTATTCTTTCATTGAATTTTATTCAATTTTTTTATTCAAGTTGTTTGTATCTATTATATAAGTCTTAGCTTTAACTTGTAACGAAATCTCTCTCACACGGATAGCGCTACAAGTTTGCCGGCCGGCTACAGTGTGAGTTGGGGGGTGGGGTAGAGTTGGTGGAAACTGGCGGGGTATAGCGAAGGGCAGGACCGAAGTACACAACAAGTCAGGGAAGGAACCTGATGCTAATGGGCGCCACTTGGTCTTTTTTTTTTTCGGGGAACCAAGACCCGACAAACTAACTAGAGTTAAACTTAAGACCGCCACCGTACACGGTGGCCGCGAGAAAAAATCCAGTACTGCCCTCCCCCTACTACTCGCCAGTTGCCTTAAATGAATCTTAGAATATCATAATAAGTTTCGATTTAGATTTAATGCAAGTAAAACTTGGTAACATAAGAAAAGTCAATGCGTAGACCAAATACAGAAAAAAAGATTAAATTATTAACAATGTAAAAGGGCTGTAGACCCGAAGATGAAAACATAAGTGTCTGCCCGCTCTTGGCACAATCATGAGTGTCTAGCTCCTAACAAAATCATAAGTGACTATGCACACGAGCGAAATCATAAAGTGACTGTGCACACTAGTAAAATCATAAAGTGACTATACACACTAGCAAAATTTTAAAGTGACTGTGCACACTAGCAAAATCTTAAAGTGACTGTGCACACTAGCAAAATCTTAAAGTGACTGAACACTAGCAAAATCATAAAGTGACTGCACACCAGCAAACTCATAAAGTGACTGCACACTAGCAAAATCATAAAGTGACTGTACACACCAGCAAAATCATAAAGTGACTGAGCACACTAGCAAAATCTTAAAGTGACTGCACACTAGCAAAATATTAAAGTGACTGTGCACACTAGCAAAATATTAAAGTGACTGTGCACACTAGCAAAATATTAAAGTGACTGCACACTAGCAAAATCTTAAAGTGACTGCACACTAGCAAAATCATAAAGTGACTGAGCACACTAGCAAAATCTTAAAGTGACTGCACACTAGCAAAATATTAAAGTGACTGTACACTAGCAAAATCATAAAGTGACTGCACACTAGCAAAATCATAAAGTGACTGCACACTAGCAAAATATTAAAGTGACTGTGCACTAGCAAAATCATAAGGTGACTGCACACTAGCAAAATCTTAAAGTGACTGCACACTAGCAAAATCATAAAGTGACTGCACACTAGCAAAATATTAAAGTGACTGTGCACACTAGCAAAATATTAAAGTGACTGCACACTAGCAAAATCTTAAAGTGACTGCACACTAGCAAAATATTAAAGTGACTGTGCACACTAGCAAAATATTAAAGTGACTGTGCACACTAGCAAAATATTAAAGTGACTGCACACTAGCAAAATCATAAAGTGACTGCACACTAGCAAAATCATGAAGTGACTGCACACTAGCAAAATCATAAAGTGACTGCACACTAGCAAAATATTAAAGTGACTGTGCACTAGCAAAATCATAAGGTGACTGCACACTAGCAAAATCTTAAAGTGACTGCACACTAGCAAAATCATAAAGTGACTGCACACTAGCAAAATATTAAAGTGTCTGTGCACACTAGCAAAATATTAAAGTGACTGCACACTAGCAAAATCTTAAAGTGACTGCACACTAGCAAAATATTAAAGTGACTGTGCACACTAGCAAAATATTAAAGTGACTGCACACTAGCAAAATCATAAAGTGACTGCACACTAGCAAAATCATGAAGTGACTGCACACTAGCAAAATATTAAAGTGACTGTGCACACTAGCAAAATATTAAAGTGACTGTGCACACTAGCAAAATATTAAAGTGACTGCACACTAGCAAAATCTTAAAGTGACTGCACACTAGCAAAATCTTAAAGTGTCTATGCACACTAGCAAAATCTTAAAGTGTCTATGCACACTAGCAAAATCTTAAAGTGTCTATGCACACTTAGCAAAATCATAAGGTGACTGTTCACACTAGCAAAATCTTAAAGTGTTTACACTCTTAGCAGAACCATAAGTGTCTATACACTCTTAGCAGAACCATAAGTGACTATACACTCTTAGCAAAATCATAAAGGGACTGTCAAGACGACAGGTATCCAATAGGTTAATACACAGAAAGATGACAGGTCCGTCTGGGACGGCCCTGGCGACTTGCGTGTCTCGAACTGTGTCTGGTCGCCCAAATTTGGACGTGGGATCCAGAACTCCTCCCGTAAGATCAAGAGGGGCCAATAGCTCCCACACCTTCCTCAGGGTGGAGAGTCCGGGGACTGGATGATAAGGCCATCCACGCAGCCCCGGGTGGGAGGACCCTGAGTAACATCATACATGTTACTAGAATAATACATAGTTTCCCCATATGCAATACATAGCCCAATAAAGACATTCATAGATAAGACAGGGGAACTCTAAATTTAGTACATGAATCGGGTACCTAACTAGCTGCTGTCTGCGCAACCACGGAAGTCCACCCACTTGAACCCAAGCCCCTACGGGGATTTAAAAAAAAAAGGCATATCCCTACATTTAGGCCCAGAGAAGCGAATAGGTAGATGGCCGTAATATACAAAGAGAAGAACAAAATAAAAAAATAAAGAAAGAGCACTTACCCAAAAAAGGGGATAACTCGAAGCACGATAACACACTCAAAAAAAAAATGTGTACACCAGCAGATGAGTTCAATCCAAACGATGCAACGGGAAGCCTGCTTCACAAATCCAAATCACATATCGAAGGCCCATACTGTCCTCCATCGGACCTTCTCGAAGCACCTCCACCGATCCTTTTCTTCTGTTTTTCTCGCGTTACGCGTTCATCGACTCACTCCTCCTGACTCCATCTTGCCACGCCCCTCTCTTCTTCTAGCCAACTTAACTATCGGCGTACCGGTCAGAGTGCCAAGTAGATAGCGCTAGCTGTCCACCTGAGCGCTTCGCAAGCAATCATCTTCCCGTAGGTGGATCGGGTAACCGCGGTAGCCATCTTTGATTACGCGAAGGTTCCGCCAACGGCCACGCAGAAAGTCGATGAAGAAATTCATCACATCCCCTCACGCTCCTCTAGAAAAATGCTCAGGCATTTTTCGGTCCAACGCATCCAGTCCACTTTTCCAGGTCTTTGACATGCCAAATGCCTTCCGACTTGTGCCCTTCAGAGTTCAACTCATAAACGGCCTTAGAAACTTTCCGGCTAACCACGAATGGTCCAAGATATTTAGGTGCAAGTTTAGCTGTAAATTTCCTTGCCGCATCCGACAAGGCAAAGTTCTTCCTCTTCACAAGGTCCCCTACCTCAAATTCGACGTCTTTATGGCGAAGGTCGTAGTAATGCTTATTCTTCTGATGAGCTGCATCTAAGTTTATACTAACTTGTTCGCAAAAGACCCGAGTCCTTTCCCTTTTCCTCTGGACGAAAGCAGACCGTTCTTCAAAATCTACTAAGGCTGTATGGTCGTCACCATCAGCGATAGGTAGATGCTCTAGCCTCATTTCATGATTCAGGAACAACTCGGCGGGCGTGTATCCGGTGCTCTCGTGAACTGCGGTCCTGATGGCATACACAAATTGAGGCAAATGCTGGTCCCAAGTAGTGTGTTTGTCCTCCACGTAGGAGGCCATCATGGTTTTGAGGACCCTGTTCACCCTCTCCACTGGGTTAGCCTGTGGGTGATAAGGCGGGCAATACCAAATCTTGGTGCCGTACTCGGCTAGCTTTGATTTAAACTTTTCACTTACGAACTGAGGCCCGTTATCGCATACCACGGCCCGTGGCGCCCCATACTCCATCACCAGGTTCTCCTCGAAGCGTTTGGTGACAGTCTCTCCCGTCGCCTCTCTCAAGGGGAAGGCGCAGACCCATTTAGAAAATAAGTCCACAACCACTAGCAAGTATTTATTATTTTTAGAGGACCTTGGAAGTGGTCCCATAAGGTCCATGCTCAAAATCTCCCATGGTCGATCTACTCTCCGGGTCTCCAACATCCCCGACGGTCTCTGGTGTACAGCCTTATACTGGTGGCACACCCGGCAGTTCCTGATGTAACGATTCACATCCCAGAACATCTTGGGCCAGTAATAATCCCGCCCTATACGACGGTAGGTTTTGTACACCCCCATGTGTCCTGAGGTGGCACTGTCGTGTCCCTTGCCCATTACTGAGTTACGCTGTTCCTTGGGCACCACTATTCGCCACCCATCATCCTCAGCAGACAAAGTACTGTTATTTAGTTTCTTATACAGCAACCCCTCATTCTCTCTCCAGCACGGGTAACTGTCGGGCTGCTCCTTTACCTTTGTCTTCATTCTTAGGTACCAATTGTCCTTCACGGGGATATCATGAAGTTCCGCCACCAAGGCGTCCGGATCAGCAGCTCGCGATAAGGCATCTGGAACCACGTGTAATTCTCCTTTACGGTGAACGAGCTCGTAGTCGTATCGCTGCATTCTTACAGCCCATCTGGCCAGTCTTCCTGTAGGGTCCTTCATACGGTTTAACCACAGCAAGGAATAGTGGTCAGTGATAACAGTAAAGTGATACCCTTCTAGATACGGACGGAATTTTTCCATAGCCCAAATGACACTGAGGCACTCCTTCTCGGTGGTGGAATATTTGCGCTCCGCATTACTTAACGTACGTGATGCATACGCAATCACATGCTCACCATCGTCAAATTCTTGTGTTAGAACAGCTCCTATACCTCTGTTCGAAGCATCGGTCTGCAGAATGAACTTCCTGGAAAAATCCGGGCATGATAGGACGGGTGCGTTTACCAAGTCTTCCTTCAATTGGGTAAAGGCTTCCTCGCACTCTTGTGTCCAGTTCCATTTGGATTTCTTTCTCGTCAATTCAGTCAGAATTGAACTCTTGCTGGAAAAGTCGCTCACAAATCTCCTATACCAAGACGCTAAACCCAAAAAGCTCCTTATCTCCTTGGCGTTCTTCGGAGTGGGAAAGTCCACGATGGCAGTGACTTTCTCTGGATCGACCCGTAACCCTTTCTGGTCTACCAAGTAACCCAAGTACTTCAACTGTGGTTTACAGAGTTGGCATTTCTCGGGATTGATACTGAGATTCGCCTCTTTCAGGCGTCTTATCACTTCCTTAAGCAAGCCGATATGGCTCTTAAAGTCAGATGTTACTATGATTAGGTCGTCCAAATAAACTAATACATGAGGTTCCAGTTCTGGTCCGATGATTCGGTCCATTAATCTTTGAAAACTAGCTGGGGCATTTGTAAGGCCATACGCCATACGCGTAAATTGAAAAAGTCCTCTTCCCGGCACTGAAAAAGCGGTGAGAGGCTTACTCTCTTCAGATAACTTTATTTGCCAAAATGCAGTTTTCAAATCTATGGAAGAGATGTATTTTGCTCCACGGAGTTTGTCTAAGGTAGATGTGATGAAAGGAAGTGGATATGAGTCTTTTACGGTGAGCGAGTTCAGCTTCCGGCAGTCTAAACATAGCCTGTTTTTTCCATTTGGTTTCCGGACCAAAATTATCGGGGATGACCAAGGACTTGAAGACTTCTCTACTACGCCTAGCTTAAGCATAGCGTCTAATTCTTCGCCTTCTACCTTAAGCACGGCTGGAGAACACGGGTAGTGCCTCTGCTTCACAGGTTTCTCGTTCCCAACATTTATCACATGCTCGATCTTAGTGGTAGCTTTTAGGGTTCCATCTGGATTGAGCTCACTACATCCTGTCAATTCGTGCTTAATTTCCTCCAGTTGTCGTTGTTGGAGGACGTCCAGAGAGTCGAAACTTTCTACTACAGCCAAGCGTGGCTCATCTTCTTGTTTCTCGTCGCCAAAAGTCCAAGTCCCATCTGCCACTCGAGGAACAATATTAAATATTTTCCAACATTCCACTCCCAAAATTAACGTCTGTTCCAACGATGGCACAAATAAGCATTCAATGGTTTTTGTCTTCTTCTCCAGCGTTACGGGCAATCTCACGACTCCCTCAGTTTGATGAAGGGTTCCATCTGCAGTCCTTATATGGCGTACGCCCGCAGGCTCCACTACGATTCCTAATTTTGACAACATCTTCATGCCCTCCCCACCTAAACAAGATCGAGAAGCGCCCGAGTCCAATAAAACGTGAATTTTCTTTCCTAAAATTTCGACTTCTACATGAGGTCTCCCATCCCCCTCGTTTTGCAGTAGGATGTATGAAGCTTATGGAATTTGTCTCTTAAAAAAGGACGAGACACTTTCGCACCACCTTTTCCATTCAGGTAGGCCAGTCGGACTTTTCTGAAGGGGATCACGTCGATGGTTTATGATTCCCCATCCCCGTTTTTTGGAGGTAAGCAATTGTTGCAATCTCTTAGGACAACTCCTGGCTTCCCACATCCAAAGCAGAATATTCCCTTCCTAGGTTGTTTACAAGCCATGTAAAGGTGGCCTTGTTTCCCACAGTTATGGCATTTCCTTGTTTCGACTAGTTGTCTATTCCTGTCGCCCTGTGATGTGGAAGGCGCACTCATATCCCTTGATTTTACTACCTTGGGCCCAGGTTTTTCGACGCCTAGGGTTGACACGTTGGCCTCTCGCTGATGTTTCTTCCGTCTATCGTGGCTGGGCGCGTAGGCCAGGTCAGGCTCCATAACGGTGGTCGATCCGGGATGGGAGGTCCTCGTTGCTGATCGCACTCGCCCTAGCTCAGCCCTTCTTCCCAATCGTCTAAGGTCCTCCAATGTGTTGATGTCGTACATACACAGCTTGTCCTGAAGGTAGCCGTTAAGGTTCTTCAGCACCCGACTCAAAATCTCATCTTTAGTAGGTTTGTTTGTTAGTCGAGAGAAGAGGTTGTCCATGACTGCCAAAAACATTTCAAGGCTCTCATCGTCGCCTTGCGTCCTAGCGATTATTTCTTGAAGAAGCTGGTTATCATAATCCGGTCGCTGAAAGGTTAGTTTCAATTCCTCTTTAAGCTGGCCCCATAGTCACCCTTCGCTTCGCAGATCGGTACCATATCAACGCCTTGCCCTCAAAGAGATCAACCGCCTGTTCGTGAAGTTCGGCTTCCGAAAGGCCTCTGGCTATCCTTAGCTCTTCGGTTCTCTCCAAAAATGCATTAAGGCTTGTCTTCGCATCTTCACCGGTGAACTTAAGTCCCCACTTAGTCACGGGAACACCCCTCGATCGTTCTTCCCTTTGGTAAGGTTGGTTGACAGGGATTGATGATCCTCTCGCAGATTCTACAGCTTGCTGTTGTGCAAGTGCGTCCAGGTGCAGGCGTTCGGGGTCGCGTGGGTCGTCGTCATTCTCTGATTCGCCCACTTCCTCTTCCTCTAGGCTCTCCACCTTACCTTCTAACTTCGCTAAAAGTGAGTTGCATCTTTCCTGTAGCGCTTCCTTCCTCGCCAATAGTGAATCATCTCCTAGTTTTATGTTCAACCGGCTAACTCTCCCGACCACATGCCAGAGGCCGGTGTCCAGTCGTCGGCACTGGGGATCCCTTCTGGTGCCTTCGAATGTTTCTAATAGTTTCTCAAGGTCATCGCATTTCCTCTCACAGAAGTCCAGTTCACTCCGCAGCGTGAATTCAGGGAAGCGGCTGGAAAATTCCTCGGGACCCAGTAGCGGTCTGTTAGTAGCAAAGGCCCTTTGCATACGCTTTCGGAGTTCCGGTACCGGTCCCTCCGCTGGAAGTCCACGCAACGCAAGCTCGTAAACTAACTCCTCCCTCTTTAGCCTACAGACATCCATCACAACAAGATAACCGATAACCTCCTTGAATCCCAGTGACCCCGATTCAAGCAAATAGACATCCGTTTACAAGTGCTAGGCAGGGCAGACAAAGCAAGCAACTCTAACCAACCAAAATCTTAACAATTTAAATTTAGACTTACAATAATCAAACTCATGCCTAAACTGTAGAAAATAATGTAGTTCATAAATAGAAGTCACCATAAGAGAAAGCAAAACTTGAGAGTTCCGTAAGCATGCAATAAGGCACCAATCAGATTCGCAAAATCTCCTAAGAATAGTGGGCTTAATCCGCACCAATGAATAAGGTCCCAATAAACAAGCTTTACTTGAATCACTCTACGGAACATGAACAAGAAAACTAAGTTCAGCTTTCCTTATCGCACCTAATAAGCCTACTGAGGCTCACACCTCGCCAACCAAACCCAACCGTACCAACTCTCCAGGGCCCCACGTTCAGGCGCCAAAATTGTAACGAAATCTCTCTCACACGGATAGCGCTACAAGTTTGCCGGCCGGCTACAGTGTGAGTTGGGGGGTGGGGTAGAGTTGGTGGAAACTGGCGGGGTATAGCGAAGGGCAGGACCGAAGTACACAACAAGTCAGGGAAGGAACCTGATGCTAATGGGCGCCACTTGGTCTTTTTTTTTTTCGGGGAACCAAGACCCGACAAACTAACTAGAGTTAAACTTAAGACCGCCACCGTACACGGTGGCCGCGAGAAAAAATCCAGTACTGCCCTCCCCCTACTACTCGCCAGTTGCCTTAAATGAATCTTAGAATATCATAATAAGTTTCGATTTAGATTTAATGCAAGTAAAACTTGGTAACATAAGAAAAGTCAATGCGTAGACCAAATACAGAAAAAAAGATTAAATTATTAACAATGTAAAAGGGCTGTAGACCCGAAGATGAAAACATAAGTGTCTGCCCGCTCTTGGCACAATCATGAGTGTCTAGCTCCTAACAAAATCATAAGTGACTATGCACACGAGCGAAATCATAAAGTGACTGTGCACACTAGTAAAATCATAAAGTGACTATACACACTAGCAAAATCTTAAAGTGACTGTGCACACTAGCAAAATCTTAAAGTGACTGTGCACACTAGCAAAATCTTAAAGTGACTGAACACTAGCAAAATCATAAAGTGACTGCACACCAGCAAACTCATAAAGTGACTGCACACTAGCAAAATCATAAAGTGACTGTACACACCAGCAAAATCATAAAGTGACTGAGCACACTAGCAAAATCTTAAAGTGACTGCACACTAGCAAAATATTAAAGTGACTGTGCACACTAGCAAAATATTAAAGTGACTGTGCACACTAGCAAAAATTAAAGTGACTGCACACTAGCAAAATCTTAAAGTGACTGCACACTAGCAAAATCATAAAGTGACTGAGCACACTAGCAAAATCTTAAAGTGACTGCACACTAGCAAAATATTAAAGTGACTGTACACTAGCAAAATCATAAAGTGACTGCACACTAGCAAAATCATAAAGTGACTGCACACTAGCAAAATATTAAAGTGACTGTGCACTAGCAAAATCATAAGGTGACTGCACACTAGCAAAATCTTAAAGTGACTGCACACTAGCAAAATCATAAAGTGACTGCACACTAGCAAAATATTAAAGTGACTGTGCACACTAGCAAAATATTAAAGTGACTGCACACTAGCAAAATCTTAAAGTGACTGCACACTAGCAAAATATTAAAGTGACTGTGCACACTAGCAAAATATTAAAGTGACTGTGCACACTAGCAAAATATTAAAGTGACTGCACACTAGCAAAATCATGAAGTGACTGCACACTAGCAAAATCATAAAGTGACTGCACACTAGCAAAATATTAAAGTGACTGTGCACTAGCAAAATCATAAGGTGACTGCACACTAGCAAAATCTTAAAGTGACTGCACACTAGCAAAATCATAAAGTGACTGCACACTAGCAAAATATTAAAGTGTCTGTGCACACTAGCAAAATATTAAAGTGACTGCACACTAGCAAAATCTTAAAGTGACTGCACACTAGCAAAATATTAAAGTGACTGTGCACACTAGCAAAATATTAAAGTGACTGCACACTAGCAAAATCATAAAGTGACTGCACACTAGCAAAATCATGAAGTGACTGCACACTAGCAAAATATTAAAGTGACTGTGCACACTAGCAAAATATTAAAGTGACTGTGCACACTAGCAAAATATTAAAGTGACTGCACACTAGCAAAATCTTAAAGTGACTGCACACTAGCAAAATCTTAAAGTGTCTATGCACACTAGCAAAATCTTAAAGTGTCTATGCACACTAGCAAAATCTTAAAGTGTCTATGCACACTAGCAAAATCTTAAAGTGTCTATGCACACTTAGCAAAATCATAAGGTGACTGTTCACACTAGCAAAATCTTAAAGTGTTTACACTCTTAGCAGAACCATAAGTGTCTATACACTCTTAGCAGAACCATAAGTGACTATACACTCTTAGCAAAATCATAAAGGGACTGTCAAGACGACAGGTATCCAATAGGTTAATACACAGAAAGATGACAGGTCCGTCTGGGACGGCCCTGGCGACTTGCGTGTCTCGAACTGTGTCTGGTCGCCCAAATTTGGACGTGGGATCCAGAACTCCTCCCGTAAGATCAAGAGGGGCCAATAGCTCCCACACCTTCCTCAGGGTGGAGAGAGTCCGGGGACTGGATGATAAGGCCATCCACGCAGCCCCGGGTGGGAGGACCCTGAGTAACATCATACATGTTACTAGAATAATACATAGTTTCCCCATATGCAATACATAGCCCAATAAAGACATTCATAGATAAGACAGGGGAACTCTAAATTTAGTACATGAATCGGGTACCTAACTAGCTGCTGTCTGCGCAACCACGGAAGTCCACCCACTTGAACCCAAGCCCCTACGGGGATTTAAAAAAAAAAAGGCATATCCCTACATTTAGGCCCAGAGAAGCGAATAGGTAGATGGCCGTAATATACAAAGAGAAGAACAAAATAAAAAAATAAAGAAAGAGCACTTACCCAAAAAAGGGGATAACTCGAAGCACGATAACACACTCAAAAAAAAAATGTGTACACCAGCAGATGAGTTCAATCCAAACGATGCAACGGGAAGCCTGCTTCACAAATCCAAATCACATATCGAAGGCCCATACTGTCCTCCATCGGACCTTCTCGAAGCACCTCCACCGATCCTTTTCTTCTGTTTTTCTCGCGTTACGCGTTCATCGACTCACTCCTCCTGACTCCATCTTGCCACGCCCCTCTCTTCTTCTAGCCAACTTAACTATCGGCGTACCGGTCAGAGTGCCAAGTAGATAGCGCTAGCTGTCCACCTGAGCGCTTCGCAAGCAATCATCTTCCCGTAGGTGGATCGGGTAACCGCGGTAGCCATCTTTGATTACGCGAAGGTTCCGCCAACGGCCACGCAGAAAGTCGATGAAGAAATTCATCACAAACTGTTTAATTTTTTGACTTAATTACTTATCAACTAAAACTGTACAGTATTAATTTATCTTATGTTTGTCTACTTTATGTTCACATTGTTCAATTTTGTAAACATGGCCACAGCAAATGATAAAGTTACACCCCTGACTAGTAGTCATTATGTAGGACAATAGCACTGGCTTAGCATTCAACCCCTCCAGTTGGCTGCCAATGAATAAACTCCCCCTCCGAGGTCATTGACACCCACAGACAATATTTAATATTTTCCTTCAGGTAGTGCATCAAATTCAAATTTCCGTGTGGCACAAATGAATATTAGATCGCTAGTCTGTAGTAATGATTAATTTAGAGATATCTTAATGAGTAGCAATATAGATATTTGTGCTGTTACTGAAACCTGGCTACAACCTGTAATATCCGATTCTCTTATATATATTTCTGGATACAAATTAATAAGACGTGGCAGGGTAGGGGGTAGAGCTGGAGGCTGTGTCTGTATTTATATAAAGTCAAATATTTTGCACACAATTATAAATCTAGATATATTTTCCAATTTTTTTTTTTCAAAAATAGAACAACTGTGTATAGAAATTAGCTATGATAAGCATGTTAATCTTGCATTTGGACTATACAAGCCACCAGAAGTTCCATACTCAGAAATTGAAATAATAGAAACGTCATTTGAGTGATTTTTACCTGTTCATAATGTTATTCTAACTGGTTATTTTAATATAAATCTGGCGCAACCTAATTCTCCAATGCAAAATTCTTAAATGTTATACTAGATACCTAAGGTTTAAAACATAAAATCAATCAACACACAAGAATTAAATTAAATATGCAAATACTTGTAGACCCGATAATATTTTTAAAAAACCCAAAGTTTCTTCTGTCGGCCAATATGAGCTTTTAGGGTTTATTGACCACAACATTACGTACTATTCAATTTCTATCAAAACTAGGAAAACCATTAGGGACTACAAACACTTTATTCCGGAACTTTTGTATCAGATTTAAAGGTAGTTTCATTGGAGGACGTGACGAGGGCCAAAACTATTGATGAGAAGGTGGAGATTTTCAACAACATAATTATTAGTATTTAAAAAAAAATATGCACCTTTAAAGAATATTCAAGATAAAAACCAAAATAATCTACCCTGGTTGACCTTGGAAATAAAACATAATGTCTAAATATAATACATTAAAAAGAAGGTTTTTGAAACAAGGCTTGAAGTTGATTATGAAAATGATAACTGCCGGAATCAGGTAAAATACTCGACAGGAAAAGTATGATGTGTTATTTCACTAACCTAGCAGAAGCCCATTCTAATAATTCTAAGAAACTTTGGAATGATATAAAAAGTTCAATGTTATTCTTTGCAATGAAAATTGCATTCCTGAAAAACCTTCAAAAATCTGATGACATAAATAAACACTTTTTGTTGGTATGTAATGGTAAGTCATAATAACATAAATATGAATAAAGGTATCAGTAGCTGTGACAGAAATGATAACAGTAATAATTCCAATAATGATGTAAGTTCCCTTTTCTCACTCTTCCCAGCTACCTCAAACGAAATTTACAAAACAGAAAATTCCATTAAGACTTCAGCCATTAGATTAGACAATATTAACTTACAAATGATAATGAAGAACTAGGCACTCTGTCGCATTGGTGCAAATTAAACTGCCTGAAGATTAATCTTAGCAAATGGGCTAACATGTTGATAGGTAGTGAAAATCTGCTTAAAAGAATATGTGTTGATCCAAACATACAGATTGATAGTGTGTCGTTAACCAGGGTAAAGCACTATAATAGCTTAGGAGTAGTAATTAATGAAAATCCATCGCTGGGAAAGTATGTCTCATCTTGTGTACAAAAATCGTACTATTGTTTAAAGCATCTCTTTAAATTCAAACACATTCTACCAAATGAGGTAAAATCAACCCTATGTGAATCAATGGTCCTGTCAAACAAAGACTACTCCTCAGAACTTCTTCTTGGCATGAATAAAAATATAAAATAGAGAATCCAAAAAATCCAAAACTCCTGTCTAAGATTTATCTTTAACCTAAAAAATATGATCATGTTAGCAATTACCTGGAGAAGTTAAAGTAGCTTAATATGGAAAAACTGACATCTTTTGAGTTCTAGTTCAAGGCTTTATAAAATTATAGAATCGAAATGCCCATCACATCTATACTCAAAAGTGACCAAAATATCTTTCATACATAAATATAAAACGCGAAATAGAACTTCTCTAAAAGTACTGAATCATCGAACTAACAACTTTGAAAAATCATTTACCTTTCAAGCGGCTAGGGTTTGTAATGCTATACCATAAGAATTCAAAGATTTAAAATCTGTTAATATTTTCAGAAATAGGTGGAAGATAATTTGCTGGGCAACCAAAATTTTTAATATTGAGCATCCAAAGTTTCAACAAAACTTGTAGGCTATTAGAAATAAGTTTTAACATTAAGTCTCAATATTTTATACTACTCAACCTTTTGTAATATATAGAATATATTAGCATAGTTAGCATTACTCTAAATAGTAAGACCGGTCATGAGCTGAAATTTGTAGAGTATAAATAAATACAAATTCTAGGTAGTCCAACATTTATTTTAAAAAGCATTTCCAAGTTGGCCTATATTAATAAATTTACTTTTCAACGCATGCAGACAATAATTATTTGTGATTTCATTTAAAAAAAATCATAACTCTTCAATTAAATTAACTTTTAAATACATAGTAAAAAAATTGCCATTAAATGATCCAAACTTACCATTCGTTAATTCTATAATAATCTGAGGTGTAATCCAAGCTTAAACTCTCTTTGGGAACTCCTCCTAAGTCTTGCACTGTAAATGTGTTTAAAGTTGATAGTTTCTCTAGATGAATTGGATCGTTGAAGTCATCAGCCCTAAAAAAAATTATTAATTACAATTATTAAACATGCTTTGAAAATAAAGAGAGTAGTAAAATAGTATTATAAGATATATGTCCAAATGGTTAGTACTTGAGCACTAATAATTTAAACAAGTCAAAGGTCTCAGATTTAATTCCCTGTCCATGTATTTTTCAAATATCTTTATTAACTGTAGTGACCCGCCTCGGTGGCGTAGTTGGCTAACGCGCTAGTCGTGTTGAGACCGACTGCTGAGGACGGGGAGATCGAGGTTCGAATCTCGGTCGGGTGAACTGAGAGTGGTTTTTCCTAAATGGTTTTCCACTCTCCCTCCACGCAAATGCGGGTTCACCTCCTCTAAATTCAACCTTCCCAATTCCTAATCCATTAGCGTAATTAGTACTTAAGCGTATAACCCGAACGGGTAGTAAGACGCGGTGCTAAATAATAAAAACTGTAGTGCTTTTCAAGGGTTGGTACTTCACAATCCACAATCAATCCACAATCTAGGACTTCTAGAGCAGATATTTTGATCCCAATAGAAATAGAGTTCATGAGGGAACAGGTTTTGTTCTAGGAAGCTTTTCTTCTTTGATAAACTCAACAACATGGTCCCAAATTTGTAATGCTCTTTGAAAGCACGTTGCATTCTCTAACCACCGCAGACCACAGAACTTCAAAGGAAAAGTTGTACACCCTGTCAACTGGGTAAACAATGCTCGACAAACTGTATACCTCAGTTTTAGCTTATGTGGTGCTGACTGACAGCTCACAGCTGACTTCTGACGGCTTTGAAAAGCTACCAGACCAAATTATGTATCCCTACGCCGAACCATATGATCTGCAAAAAACACGTCTTTAGCAGTTGTCACTTCTGACAGTCAAAATTTAGGTATATATCTAAATGTTGACTGTCAGAAGTCAGCTGTGAACTGTCAGTCAGCACCAAAGAAGCCATGGGGCTACTGTAGGTCTAGTTAGTAAATGAACCTTTCCTACATTAGGATGTTTATTAATAATGTAAGATGAGACAATGGGCTCATTTTATAAACAACTTATTAATAATAATAAAAAGTTTAGACAGATAAATAAGAAACATTTTTTGTGGGAGAATTGAAATATTTTTTATAAAGCCTCGAAAAATAAAAGTGTGAATTCACTTATGAAATGCTATCACAATTGGGTGTTGATTTCAAAGCTGTGTGTTTGATCAATTGCCTCTAAATAATTGTTTAAAATATTTATTGAGGCTTACCGAAATGTTCTCGGCGCAAACAGAGGCATTGTTTTGTTGAAAAAACCTCTGTAAGACGGAGAGTAGGAAGAGTTTGGTGCAAAGTAAATTGCACTAGCATTGATGTATGGGTTTGCAGACACATCAGCAACAGTTGATAAGAAATAATACATCATGCCTGGATCATATGTATCATTAATTGCAGGTCTAATAAATCTAGATTGAAGAATATAACTCCAGAAAAATGAACGGCTCATAGCCATGTTGTGAAGATGTAACAGGTTGGTCCTGTTAGGAAATACGGGGTTAATATTAATGTCTTTAATATCTGGCAGGTGTGAAACTGAATCATCTGATAGGTAAAGATCACCGAGATGTTGAATGGGGCAGTTGTCAGCCGACACTTTGTCTATCTTTACTCGAATTTCATCAAATGCATCCCGACTATGCCAATCATATTGGGCGTCCACGCCCAAAGAAAGACACACAATGAAAAAAGTCCACATCATTATTTTATTGCTTGTGTTAAAAGTTTTAGTTAGTAAGCACATCATTATAAAGTAGAGGAAATATCTACGTTGGAGTAACGGTAGAGGAAATATCTACATTGGAGTAATGGTAGCACAAACTCAAATAAAATAAACACTTTTAAGATAAATAGCGCATTATTTCAAGTAAACACCACAGATCACAATTAGCAGAGACCGTAGTCGGATATCTCTTAAATGGAAACCCTTTCAACGGTCACTTTAGTACTGCAACCAGACACTGCTGCCGCTGCTGTAAGTAAATCGATATATTTAATCGGCTAATTGTAGAATATCGACTATCTACCCTATCGATTAATCATTATAGAATATCGACTAGTTTTTGTTTTCGAATTATGATGATCAGTGTTCAGTGAATGGCATTCTAACGTTAAGTTTAATTTACATAAATATGGATAATTTTCTTAATGGAGAACTATCGAGGTAGTATAGTTGCACAATTTAAAATTTGTAATGAACATTTTAAACCAGACTGTTTCAGCCCTAGTACCAAACAATTGCATCCCTCTTTGCATTTACCAGGTACTTATGTGTAATGGATTTATTTTCTAGTTCTATTTAATATTTAAGGTTATGGGGAGGTAGGTTGAGGGTAGCCTATTTAAGAGTTGGCCAGGGAGGTGGCTTTCAAAACCTATTGGATTGAGGGGCCTAATTGACAATTGTAAACGATAAGTATGGGAGTCAATATAAATTATAGGCCTACCTTTTTTTAGTCAGCACACTAGCTGGCTATTAACGGCATTAACTATTTGGGTAGAGATGATAAATTGTAGTTAAGAGGAAGTGAACGCGCATTTAGGTGGAGTGAAGATGATAAAACTATAGAGGTAAGTAATTATTTTGTTTATAAAAATAATGTAGGTCTAAGTTACTTATTATTTAGATGATCCACAATAGTACATTTCATTCCAGTTGAATCGCAAAGACAAGAGACAAACTTAGAGCCTGCTTGTCAAAATACACGAGCATTATGTTCTCTTGTGAACCTAAAGGTTATTCCTGAAGGTAATTACAAACTTTTTTTATATATTTATAATTCAAGCACAAGTCAGTGATATATCTTGTGGAAAGCCTGGACCTCAGTTCACCTTGCCGAGTTTAGAACCTTTGTCTACCTGTCAGCAGTGATTAAGTGCAATGCAAGACTAGTGCGTTTGTACGCTCGGGTGCTGGTGCGGGTACAAAGTAGGTTCAGTTTTCTTGCAAATAATTTTCTTTAACTATATTATTATTATTATATATTATTATTATTATTATTATTATTATTAATATTGTTGCTGGTTATAGTTGCTATTGTAGTAGTAGTAGTTGTTATTATTATCATTGTTATTATCATTATCGTTGTTATTGTTTTCATTATCATAATTTATATCTATTATTATTATTACTATTATTATTTAAAATGCCGTGCAGGGTGTTTGTCTTTCAAATAAATATATATCTAATAAAATTATTTATATAAAAAAATAATTGTATTATTTTTTCTAAAATATAAGTAATTGAAATATAAAACTAAACAAACTAGCAACTTGATAAATTAACTTTGGACATTTAAAAGCTCAAATAATCTGAAGAAAAATACCTAACCTCTACACTTTGGTATTTCACTTGTAATCCCATCTACACCCACAGCTTTGCCATTCTTTAACACTTTCAATGCTTTTAATACCTAAGACGCCTGAATGCATATCGGAGAGTATTTGGAGGTATGCGGACTATTTCTAAGAATGAGGTAATATAGAAACAGAATAATACGGCCGTGTATAAAAATGTGTTAACGCCAACTTTGCTGTATGGCTGTGAAGCGTGAGTATATCAGAAGAATCCCAAAAGAAAGGTGAATGCAGTTAGAATGAGATATTTGAAAAACTCGAATGGACTGTCCATAATGAATGAATGCTGAAAGATTGCGGTTTGAAAGTAAATCTAATGGTCAAAAGGAAGGAGTGGGACATATTATATGTGGTTAAATGTTGTAGAATTTTGAAAAAGAGAAAAATTAAAAGTTTTTAAGAATCAAAGGGCATGTATGACTATATGGATGTTGTTGAAGCGAGGGGAGTATAAAAGGATAGAGTATAATGAGAAAGTTAGTGTGGATCAATAAGTACGAAGTTGTTTTTAACTCATTTTTTATCTAGTCCGTAAGGGGGCAGCGTGTCTAGGTATATGTGTAAATTGTAATATTACAGAATCTTCATGTGGACCTCTTGTTTTTTTTTTTTTTTCAGATACGAAGAGTACTTCGATAAACGAAGGTATTCTGGAGAAGCCAAAGCCACGTTTTTATCAAGAATGAACAGTTTGTTTGGTTGGCGGGAAGATAGCTCACTTTCAGCTCCACCGGTCTAAAAAACGAAGCTTGCCTGCTGATTTAAAATGTTATCACTAATTAGGTATATGATAACACATAAGAATTATTTATGGTTCATTTTAAATTATTTATTTTTACTTAGTATAAAATACTTTAAAAGTGTATTGTTTTGTAATTAACAAACAATTTTGTTTTGTTTCAAGAACGGCTTCTTTCTTTGCCCACCACCATCGCCCACATAAATAATTTGTAATTTTATCCCTTCCAGTGTTGATGGAAATAATAAGCTTTATCCTTACATGCTCACTTTTTTCCAATCTAGATAATTTTTCTTTGATTGTGTGAAACTCAAGTCAAATAACATAATTTTAATGTCTGAATCATAATGTGGTATTATAAGTCAGTATGGTTTGCCAACATATAGGTTGGTTTCCTCACATACATGGTCTAACATTTTATAGTAAAAAAAGAGCCTAGAATATTCTACTGTGGTTGTATCCACATCAAAAAGGCTTGGAATTATTATGAAAGGGTTTGCATCTTCACTATTATCATAGTTATTTTCATCACTTGTTGTGAGATCACTAAGCTCACTCTCATTTATATTTGACAAAATATCCTATACTCTTGCCATCGCTTTATTAATAGCCATGCTGTTTACTTATCATGGAAACGATAAGTCACATATTTTCATTCCAGTTGCCTGTTGCCATCTACAAAATATACTGTAACTCAGAAAAACGAGTAATAGAGGAATGTTCTGTTTTTGACACGTGAAGCATACTAAATTGCGGCGGAATATATGGTAAATGACACTTGAGCAAATTTTAACTGGCGGAATATACCGTAAATGACGCAAGAAGGGTTAAAAATGCAGATTTTTTTTTTTGCAATACATTGTTTAGTGACGACTAATGAGATGAACATACTTGTATTTTAAAAAATTGTAAAAAAAATTATATGCATGATTAACATTTTATTATTTATCATAGTTACATAATGTATCTTTTTTTAATCATAATGCCAAAATATAACCATAATGCAATTTTATTCTTAATCGTAATTTAAAAAAATATTCGATTAAATTAGTTTGTAAATATGTGTTTTTATCACTAGATCTCAATTACATGATTTAAACTTGTGAACCAACACATACCATAGCAACCCAAAAAGAACCAACACGAACTAGAGTAAAATACCATAACAACCCAGAGAGAAACAACATACATCTGAGTAAAATACCATAGCATCCCAGAGAAAACCAACATAGACCTGAGTAAAATATCATAGCACCCCATAGGGAGCCAACCTATACCTGAGTAATATATCATGCCAACCCAGAGAGAACCAACATAGACCTAAGTAAAATACCATAGCATCCCAGATAGAACCAACACGAACCAGAGTAAAATACCATAGTAACCCAGAGAAAACTATCTTAGACCAGAGAAAAATACCATAGCACCCTAGAGAGAACCAGCATAGGCCAGAGTAAAATACCATAGTATTCCATTGCAAACCATAGCATTCCAGAGTAAAATAGCAAATTATTCTATTTAAAACAAGACCATTCAAGAGAAAAATACCCGAGTATTCCATTGAAACAAGAAAATTCTGAAGAATTAAAAAACCAGAGCATCCCCAAGCAGCCACACCATTACGGAGTAAACCAAAGACCCCGAAAGAACCAGACTAACTCTGGCTGTTTCATAACCGAAGGAAAACCAGAGTAAAACTCAGCGCTTGGTTTGCTATGGATTTCTCTGGGTTTTTTTACTCTGGTTTCCTCTTGAGATTTTCACCAGGGTAGTAAATAATTAAAGCAGATACTAATAACAATAATAGATCACATAATTTAGTATTTAAAAAGACTATATTAATTAATTACACTCACATAGATATCGAATAAATATATGAGAATGACAGTGGCAGAATATGCGATAACAATCTAACTACTAATTACAAGAAACAATTATTTGAATTTAAAAAAATAGATGATGTCAATGGCATGTCGTGAAGTGTTGCCAGGGTAAGCAAAATTTGTTTAAACTATATCAGTGAATTGGTCGCATCCTTCAATAGAACATTGGTCAGGTATCCAGGGAAATACATTTCCGTGTGAGGCATGCAGAGCATAATATATGTTTGGTCAAATAGGACCCAAGTGGGCAAGAACAGATCAGAGGTTGTTTTAACAAGTTTTCTTCCCTTTCATCACTCCACGACACTGGATGACATAGAAATATTCTAGTAATTTATTTTTAAAAACTCAACAATGTAGGCCTACAGTTTTGTATGTTAAAAAAAATTGTTTACTTGCTAAACAAAGATAATCTTATTTCCTTGGTGACCACTGTTGGAGTTCAATTATTACCGTCCTACAGTGTTCATTTTTGTTTACATTTGTAGTTCACTGTAACGCCGACAGATGTCTTACGAATTCAGTTTTAAAAGGGTTTTTCAAATAACAAACCGTTAGTCATGTTCCAGCCTAACGCTGTACCGGTCGTGCTAAGATAGTGTTAACAGTAGTTTATTGTGTATTCCGATCACAACTCTGCCCAACAGGTTATGGGCCCAGGTTACGCGAGTTACGCGATCGGAAACGAAACAATAATTTGATTAAACGAAAAGTTTTAAATCAAAAAGGTGCAGAAGTCGAACGATTCGTTAGCCTAACAACATGGCGCACGCGAACGCGACGCATTCAACACGACTCGAAATGTTGTCACGCGACAACTATGATACGTGGAAAATACAAGCCGAAGCCTTGCTAATAAAAAATGATACATGGGGATATGTGTCGGGAGAAATACCACAACCCGAAGTGGTCGGCGAAAACGCGGTGCTTGTTGCCGCGCAAGCCGCACACAAAGCTTGGCTAGTGGCCGATCGGAAGGGAAAAGCTGATTTGATCCTGTCTATAAACCCATCTGAATTAAAACAGATTCGGGGATGCGCTACTTCACGCGATGTATGGGTCAAACTAGAATCAATCTACGCATCAAAGGGGCCCGCTCGCAAGGCAACATTGCTCAAACGTCTCACACAACACAAAATGCAAGATGGCGACGATGTGACTTAACATCTCGCTGGTTTTTTTGACGCTGTGGATAAGTTGCAAGCAATGGAAGTGGACATAAACGGTGACCTGTTGACTATCATGCTGTTATATAGTCTCCCCAGCAGTTACGACAACTTTCGATGTGCAATCGAATCCCGTGATAATTTACCGGACGCTGAATCATTGAAAGTGAAAATCTTGGAAGAACATAACGCGCGTGCTCAGGAAAACGGAAGTGCCGCCATGTTTGTCAAGTCAGGAAAACAGTTCGTAAACAGGCCGAAAGGTGGCACGAGCAGTAGTGCTGGATCAGAACAGAAACGTAAACAAAAACCACAATTAAACTACAAATGCGGTTTTTGCAAAAAGAAAGGACACAAGGAGGCCGATTGTTTCTTTAAAAAGAAGTTGAGCGAACAAACGGCAAATAAAGCTGACGAGGCTCACTGTTGTTTTTTCGTCGACAAGGAAATTACAAAATCAAGCAACATAAACAACCTATGGTGCATTGATAGTGGTTGCACATCTCACTTGTGCAACAATGAACATGCATTCACGAGCGTGAAGAAAATGCATGGAAATCTTAAACTCGCCGATGACAGTGCCACACAAGTAAAAGCAAAAGGTGACGTGCAAATCACCACCGCGAACAGTGTGACAGACTCTATCACATTGAAGGATACCTTATACGTACCTGACCTCCGAACGAACCTCATCTCGGTGGCAAAAATTGTTGATTACAACAACAAGGTAACATTTGAGAAAGATCGCGCGACCATAAAAGACATAAACGGTGACATTAAAGTTGTTGCGAATAGAATTGGTGACCTATTCTACTTATGTGAAAGCGATCAGCAAGCGTGCATGGTCACAGGATCAAAAGTTCCAAAAAATGAATTAGAAGTTTGGCACGCTCGACTTGGTCATTTGAACTTGAAGGACATGGTCAATATGCTCAAGAACCAATGTGTTCTTGGGTTGAAATTCAATGACTCAACTGACTTAAAGAACTGTCACACCTGTCTAGAAGGAAAAATAACATCAACTCCCTTCACCAAGCGAGAGGTAACCTCAAAAGAGCTTTTGGAGTTAATCCATTCCGACGTCTGCGGGCCAATGAAGGAAGCATCTCAAGGTGGAGCACGTTATTTTGTAACCTTCATAGACGATTACAGTCGATGATGTCAAGTCTACTTCCTACGTCACAAGGGGGAAGTCACTGAGAAGTTCGTCGAGTTCAAGAATCTAGCTGAAAATCAGACAGGGCATAAGATCAAAGCTCTTCAATCGGATAACGGCAGGGAATATTGCAACGATAAAATGGATTCCATCCTCAAACGTGCAGGCATCCAACGACGTCTAACAACTCCGCACACCCCACAACAGAACGGTGTTGCAGAAAGGAAGAATCGCACTCTGGTTGAGGCGGCTCGGTGCATGCTACTAGAGTCTGGAATGCCACTGTCTTTTTGGGCCGAAGCCATAGCAACAGCCAATCACATCCGAAATCGATGCACAACAAAAGGGTTGTCTGAAGGAACTCCATACGAAAGATGGTTGGGAAGACAGCCGAATATCTCCCATCTACGTATATTCGGGGAGAAAGCCATCATCCTCGACAAGTCTCCCAATAAAGGAAAGTTCGAGCCCAAAGGCAAGAAAGGGATCTTCGTCGGTTACTCTGACTGTTCCAAGGCCTATCGGGTATGGCTACCAAGTGAACGAAAGATTCGTGTCTCTAGGGACGCAAGATTTTACGCCGAGCCTGGGCCCGGACGCACATCTGCAGACTTTCTTCAAGAAGAAGATACATCCTTTCAACTTGAAGGAAGGGGGTTCAATGAAGAAGAGTCTTCACACAAGGACGCCGAGATTAGTCCGAACGCTCTGGAAGATGATGAACCATTTCTTGGATTCGAAGTGAATGAGAACCCCATGCTTGACATTGGAGAGCGACAAGATCAAGGTACCGCAAGCACCGAATCTGACATGCTGACGCAGCGAGGACCTGGCAGGCCAAAGTTAATGCGTACCGGAAGAAGGGGTCGCCCCACTAAAATATACCAGCCTGCAGCCAACCGGGCTGATCAGAACCTTGCTCTCAACAATGATCCGCCATACAGTAATGATACTAGGCATTCAAACACATCATCTCAACAAACTATGGAGCACATCAACGTTCAAAGTAACAGGGAAGATGGATCACTTCGTAATGCCCCAATTGCAATGAATGCCTCCGAGATTCACATTGACAGTGCCATGAAGGGGCCAGATCGTGAGGAATGGTTCGATGCAATCTATTCAGAACTCAGATGCTTGGTTGCCAACGACACTTGGGAAATCGTTGATAGACCGACCAACGATAGAGTGATCGACTGTAGGGCAGTTCTTCGAAACAAGTACAATCCTGATGGGACGTTACTTCGAAGGAAGGCCAGGGTGGTCGCAAGAGGTTTTGCCCAAAGACCAGGAATCGACTTTGTGGACACTTTTGCTCCGGTTGCCAGGATAGAATCATTTCGGCTGCTCATGGCATTGTCAGCCAAACTCAACTTGCAAGTCTCTCAGCTCGACATTACAACGGCCTATCTGAATGGTGACATCGACACACTAACATTCATGGAACAGCCGGACTTGCTTGTTGAAGCACTTCAAAAGATGATTAGGACTGAAAAGGATGACAGCATTGTTGGGAAAGCCAAAGACATGCTTCAGAAACTGGAATCCGGCGACAAAGTCTGCAAACTTCGAAAGGCCATTTACGGACTACGTCAAGCTGGTCGACAGTGGCACGCTAAACTAAGTGCAACCTTAGAATCCATCGGGTTGCAGCCCACAAACTCTGACCCATGTGTGTATGTCGATAGTCGAAGTAAACACCCAGTCTATGTGCTTATCTATGTTGATGACATCGTGATCGCTTCGAGAGACCCGGAGCGAACCAAACAGATTAAAGGTGAATTGTCAAATAAATTTGATGTAAAGGACCTTGGAGTTATAAATCATTGTTTAGGAATTGAAGTGAACCAATCCAAAGACAAAGTCACGTTGTGTCAGAGTGGCTACATCAGGGATGTTTTACATAAGTTTGGGATGGATGACTGCAAACCAGTTAAGACACCGATATCAACCGGGGTCAAGTTTGATTCTTCCTCCACTAACACAGAAGAAACAAAGCAATATCCATTCAGAGAGTTGATTGGAGCCCTCATGTACATCGCCATCGGTACCCGTCCCGACATCGCTTACGCAGTCAACATGCTGAGTCAATATAACAATTGTCACACCTCAACTCACTGGCAAGCTGCCAAGCGTGTCCTAAGATACCTACAAGGAACCATCAACAAGAGGTTGGTCTACGCCAGGGATGATGAAGGCATTTCCGGTTTCGCGGACGCCGACTGGGGAAACTGTGACACTGACAGAAAGTCCTATACAGGCTACACTTTCACCTTGTCTGGAGCAGCGGTATCATGGTGCTCACGAAAGCAGAGAACCGTTGCCTTATCTTCAACCAAGGCAGAGTATATGAGTCTCACCGAAGCCGCGAAGGAAGCAATCTTCCTGATGACCTTCGTGCGAGAACTTGGTTTAAAGGAGTTATCGAACATCATCATTTTCAATGACAATCAATCAGCTGGAAAATTGGCACATAACCCCGTCTTCCACTCAAGATCGAAACATATAGACATAAAGTTTCATTTTATTCGTCAAGCTCTCCAAGATCACCCACTAAGGCTTGAATATCTCTCCACTGAGAATATGGTAGCTGACATCTTGACAAAACCTCTTCCTGGAGCCAAACACGAGAAATGTGTCAACGAATTGGGTTTACGTGCTTGATTGTTACCTATAGACCTTTTGGACTCAAAATTGAGGGGGGGTGTTGGAGTTCAATTGTTACCGTCCTACAGTGTTCATTTTTGTTTACATTTGTAGTTCACTGTAACGCCGACAGATGTCTTACGAATTCAGTTTTAAAAGGGTTTTTCAAATAACAAACCGTTAGTCATGTTCCAGCCTAACGCTGTACCGGTCGTGCTAAGATAGTGTTAACAGTAGTTTATTGTGTATTCCGATCACAACTCTGCCCAACAACCACACATTTTTAAGTGATGCTCTAGAATATAAGAAATTGATCTATTTTTGAATAGTTGTTTTAAAGAAGCCTAAATACAGTAATTGTTAGACATCCAATACCAAACAAATCTAACTTGGTAGCTTGAATACGTTAAGATGTCTTAGAATGATAGAATATGAACTTTAAGAAGAATGACGTGGCTGCTCCAAGATCTCCTGGGGGTGGTGCAACTTTGGTGACAAAACCCACGGCCATCCTTGCGGAGAACGCTGGATCTACAATATCAGACACCCATGAGGAGGATCCTGGGCGTAGGCCCTTTGTCCTAGAGAATCATGGCTATACTTTGGGGCGTAACCAACTGCTCGGGATCATACGCCACTGTAAAGGTAACAACACTAAAATTACCTTCAGTGGTTGCATGGTCTAAGGCGTCACTCTCGCATAGACTGGACTGCTGATGACGGGATTGGGGTTCAATACATATCTGGTGCACTGATGGAGGTTTTCCACTCTCCCTCCAAGCAAATGTAGGTAAACTTCCACTATTCAGCCTTCCTAATCCCTAAATCATTTAGAGTACTTAGTACATAGATGTATAACCTGAAAATTTAGTAATATGGAGTTAAAAAAATAAAATAATGTTATGTTTGTAGAAACACCGCCCAACATAAACAAACAAGTATTCTAATTTATATCAGATAGCATGAGAACACAGAACCAGGCTATCAAATATTTCAGTCATGTTTTCTCTATTTGAATTAATATTGTCCAACACCTTAGCTCAGTCGGTAGTGTGTCGGTCTACTGAGATAAGGGTCCCGGGCTCATTTTCTGGCATGGCAGAAAAATGTATCATTGGTGAAATGTGGGTTACCCCTCTTTAGGGTAATGAATTAACTGCCGGGCTGGGGGCTGGGTGTTGTGTCGATTCAAAAAGTGCGTGTTAAATATCTCAAATAAATGAAATGAAGTATTTATTATGTTCTTAAGTAAGAAAACCCGTGACAAGCAGAAGAAACCTCAGTCATCAGAAACATCATGAAACGGATGTGCGTTCATAGCAACAAAAAATGAAAGGAATACTAACTTAAGTTCGGAATAACAAGTACAGAAATTACTGAGCCTTGATACAAGTGAAGTCTGGTATACCGATTGTGGCGCTTCACAACACATTACTTACCGGCGAGATTAGTTTTCAGTATTTCATCTATCAAGTGGTCAAACAATCCATTTGGGTGTTAATGGTACCTGTGAGGTTAAAGGCACTAGAAAAATCCAAATAAAAACACTCGAACTCTGTAAATGACTTTGATCTCTATAATATAAATGGATGTACATCTGTGGCTGAAATTTTTGAGCTGTCGTCTGCATACCATTATGTAAGAGAGAAAAAGGAAATTTTCGTGTTTCTCTTTCTTTCTTACACCCATACAAGTCAATGTGGCATTTTGACATCGTTAATTCATTTGATTGAATATATGAGATGCATCAATGTGTGATTAGTTAAATGAAATAAATATGTTAGTAAAAGCTTTGAAGAGCATAACAAAGTTCGAAACTGGTTAGTTTTTCTTTAAATAAGCTGATGTAGCCTAATATAGTAATATATACGATGATTTTTGAAGGAAGCTTGCTTATAAGGCTTTATCTCATACCAGAATCCTACCCTTTAGCTGTGTTTATTTAGGATACCTTCCAGAAGGAAATTTCTACTTCAATTCTAAATGGCTGTTCATCCTACCAAAATATTATTATATGATACTATTCTGGTACGAAATAAAGCCTTACAGATTGGGATTTTTACTAAAGTTAGGGTTTAGTAGATACCATACTTACTATAAGCCTATAACCTAAATTATCATTTTAACGTAAAACTTCTACACAAAGTATGCAATTCAAACAAATATAATACAGTTTTTAGCTAGCTTGTTTCATTATAGTTATCAAACTTTCAACATAATATGGTTTCTGAAACAATATACAAGATATGAGCCAACGTTTTAAGAAAATGGTAATATAATAATACTTTCAATAAACCTATAACCTAAGTGATAGTTTGAATGTATTGTAACTACACAAAGTTTGTCATTCAATCAAATGTAATCAAGTTTTAACATATATTATTACAGTGGAGCGTCGTTAATCCGGATCGATCGGGACCAGGACTCATCCGGATTACAGAATTGTCCGGATTTTCAAATGTGCTTTCACTAACTGTATACAAACGTAATGTATTTACTAGAGGATACATGACGCTCGGGAGTCTACTGTATTGCAAAATAGAGGCTGAAGGCTTCGAAAAATACAGTACACAAAATACTTTAATAAAGTATATTGAATAAGAACATGTACATTATGTAATTTATATTAGTAACTCTACAATACTTTTTAGAAAAAAAAAAGAATCTACAGTCATTAATGAAAACTTACTGGGTAAGGACTCTTAATTGTTTTTTGTACAAGACTTGACCTGCTCTCACCGCCGATCCGGATTTGCGACGCTCCGGATTTTTGACGTCCAGATTTCCGACGCTCTACTGTAATTATATTTATCGAACTTACAATATAATATGGTTTCTGAAACCAATATACAAACTAATAACCAACTTTAAATATAAGTGTAGTCCTGGTAGACTGTAAACAACATTGATGATAGCTACATATTTAAATATTTTAAAGATTTTATTCGTATTTGTACAGTATTACCTGTAAAACTGAATTGTATATCCTTTAACGTAAATATTCCTTCAGGAAAGTGTGGTATAAGACCTCACTATTTTAAAACAATAACACTTTTATTCATCATAGACATGTTTTCGCAGAAGAACATTAAAGAAACCCTTAAATCTGTTCCCCCACAGTGCAGCAGACGATAAACTTGAGCGTCACGCTTTGGTCCTAACAATGTGTATGTGTTTGTCCATCCAGTTATATTATAGAAAGCAGTGGTAAATGGGGCTATGCAACTATTGAATGCGTATTGATATGTTTCTAAAATACGCAAACATCTTTTTTCGGTTGGTGTTGTAACATCCAAAGGTTTCGAAGTATCTTTCAAAGGAAAAAGTGTAGTTATCAAAAATAACAATCAAATGTTTGCATACGGTTCAAAACAAAACAATAACATTTTCAGAATGTTTTTCCAAGTTAAGAGTTCATTTGTAAATCCTCAAGAAGTAAACATCTCCACAACAAGTCTCAAAATATGGCATGAACGTCTCGGTCATGTGAATAAAAGAGTGTTAAACGAGATGGTGAAATAAGGTGCCATTGATTACACTGAGACTTTTTCACCGGTCATCAGATATGATTCTCTGCGAGTTTTCTTGGGTATGGTAACCCAAAACAACCTTGAACTCATCCAGTTTGACGTCAAGGCCGCTTTTCTACACGGCGATTTGAAGGAGAAGTTCTTCATGGTGATTCCAGAGGGATTGTCCGTCGGTTGTGATAAAAATGAAGTGATGTGTGAATTTAAAAAGTTATTAAATGGTGTAAATCAGGCTGTTCGTTGTTGGAATGAAAAGTTTACTCATTTTTGCAAAAGTTCAATCCAATAGCGAGTGAAGCTGAAAAATGTATTCATACTGGTATGGTTGGTGGCATAATGGTATTTTTAGCCTTGTTCGTTGATGATGGACTCATGGTATCTGAGAGAATCAAAGTATTAAAATCTATTGTAAAAGGTTTGAATGATTCGTTTGAGATTAAAATAGGTGATGCAAGTTTTTTGTAGGCCTACAAATAGAAAGAGATCGAATCAACCAAACAAAGCGAATCCACCAAAGCGCTTATGAAAAAAGGATTATTGAAAAGTATGGAATGGGTGAAGCACAAATTGTAAGCGTGCCTGCTGACCCACATATAATATTACGTACATTAGTTGACGAAAATGCAATAACGAATGTGACATATGGAGAGGCAGTAGGTTCTCTTATGTTCTTGACAGTTCTTTCACGTCCAGATTTGTTGTTTGCTGTTTGTGCAGTGAGTAGATATTTAAGTAACCTTGGTTGTGTTCATTGGAATGCTGTGAAAAGGATCTTTAAGTACTTAGAAGGCACCCTAGATTGGGGTATACCGTACAAAAGCAGTGAGAGGAGATCAAGTCTGGTAGGCTACTCCGATGCTGATTCTGGAATGGATCTAGAAACACGTCGTTCAACTGGAAAGTGGATAAAATTCCCAAGCACGCCTAATGAATTCAATATTGCCAAAGAAAAGTGGTTCCAAAAATATAAATTTCCATTTGCTTTAGGTGCTATTGTTTGCATGCATGTTGAAATCCCAAAATTTGAAGAACATGAGGATGAACATGTCAACAGGAAAGGGTTTACAAGCATTAATGTGCAGTTAACATGTGATGCTAGTGAGAGCTTAACTAGTGTTGGTGCACAATGGCCAGGGAGTGTCCACGACAGTCACATATTTAAAAATTCAAAACTTTTTGAATGGTTACAAAATTCAGCGACAGACTGATTGTTGCTATGGGACAATGGTTACCCACTATGTCCTTGGCTCATGCATGGTCCCATGTAAAAACACACAAAACAACCAGCAAATTAAATTCAACAAGATATTATGTAGCGAGAGGGTAATCATTGAGATATGTTTTGATCTATTAAAAGCCAGATTTTTAATTTTATAGTATAAAGTAAGAAGAAACATTGAGTAGATTCCCAGTATAATTGTCTCTTGTGTTGTCCTACATAATGTAGCTAAATATTTGAACGACGAAGACTTTAATAATTATGTATAGAATTATTCTCATTATTTGAATGAAGTTCATCCTCCCCAGACTCATAATTTAATCTGGATTATAGGTGAGTACAAGGGACAAGATATAATCGAATCAATGCAAATATAATTTGAAAATAACTTTTGATAAAAATCCATAAATAAATAATACAATGCTAATTTATGAAATAAATTTGTTTCATAGCACTATTTAATACTTATTATTTTTAAAGTAAGATCGTATTTCTTTTCAAATTTTATTAACGATTGTTACTTCATCTACAAAATATTTTTGAGAGGCAGCTGTTCTCCACCCCTCAATTTCTTGCTGCTGCATCCCTATTAGTTTCAGCTGTTCAAGAAGCACTAATCTCTGCAACTCATCTGTTGAAAGGCGTTTTGTCTCATCAGTTTCTGCTGCTAAACAGCTTATAACTTCCTTGAACCGCTTACCTGTAGAGAGTGGTGTATCGGGTAGTGTATGCTTTAGTGGAGTAGTAGGCCTAATGCTTGTGTCTCGTATCGACGAGATGCATTCAAAGGACATACCAGCATCAGCATAGCCAGAAATTCCAACAGAAAGTGTACCTGGATCAAATAATTATTATTACAAAAAATTGATTTACATAGATACCATACAAAAATCCAGAAAAACAACATTCTTCTTGATTTCTTATCCAAAAATATTTAAGGTCTGAAAGGGTTAAGATTGTAATATCGCAATGGATTTTTATATGCCAAGGAAGAGATCTGAAATTTAAAAAATTATGCATTAAAATGTATCTTTTCCGTTACTGGGCAGCATTTTTATCAATTGTATCCACAACCTAAATATACACACGCACACTAACTAACATAACCTAACTTACAGGCTATAATAATATAATACAGCTTACCTGGAATTTTGGCAAAATGTTGGGTTGGACTGAGAATGCACTAAGTCCAGCATACTCTTTTCCAAGTCTTGTATACAATTTTGTTTTGTTTCCCGTTTGGTTTCTATCAAACTATTTCTTAATTCTGATTTCATATTATTTATTTTCCCAAACATTTGTTTTACAGACTTTTTCATTGAATAGTCTTTCGTATAGCAGACACAGCTTTGCAATTGCAGTGTCCTCTTTTGCTTTTATGTGGGACAATTGTGATTTTCAAAAACAATTTTGTGCTACTTTAGCATCACGACAAAGTGTACATTTTCATCACTCACATTATCTCCATAGTTACTTTGTTCACTGTCACTATTGACTGAATACATGTTTTAATTTTAAGAAATAGTAACTTAATAGCCTAGACACTTACAAAAACAAATTTACGTAACCTGTTAACATGAAAAATAGTCATCAGCTGATACCAAGCAAATGCTGAAATTCAATAAGTATTGGCTAGAATATGCTCAAATTATTTATTCATAGTAGCTTCAAGCAAATTCCTATTCTTTAAGCAGATGCTTAGCAACCTTTTGCGTATACTGATTAGAATCTGCTGGTAAGCACATTTTTAATTTTTATTCATCATTTATCATCTACGAACTTCAGCATGTTGTAAGTTACTCAAGCTATATTTTGATAATGTTTTTATACTTGGTAAGTTTGCATTTTTAACTATTGTCAAGGGCTTTAGGAAGTTTCGGAGGAAAAAAGGTATTGTGATGAGAGGGATGTTAGTGGGGGGAGGGAGGAGTTAGTATAAAAAATCTACAAAAGATAAATAATCAGGTATGTACATGCCCTACAGTAGCTTAGGTTAGCATTATGAAGAAGGGGAGACTGACGTCCGTTACAAAGCAATTGCAAAGTACAGTTATTTAAAAATAAATATTGTCGTTCTGACTTTAAATTGATCTATTTCGATAATGTTAGTAAATAATTTTTAAACGTAATTATAAAAAAATATTATATTAAAAATTAAAATAATATTATCAAAACTGTGCTGCCTCCTAAAGCCGCCATCCCTAGTCCCGAACCTAGGGGTCTATAGTGTAAATCTGCTTCTGTGAATACCTGTGTGTCACATAGATATAAAAGTCAAAGTCTTCAATACATTTGACCATGTTAGAAATGAATAGTGTGTGATGGATTATGTGGGCATATATTATTAACTCTCTAACTTTATTATGGAAAGACGAAATCATCTATAGAATTATCCAAGTTGGGTCAATGGTGGTGAATACTCGTTATTTAATAAAGAGGTGGCTAATGGAGGTGTACCTTGTTTAGCTAAATAGGTGTTTTGAGGACTTGTCAACCTTCCCCCAAGCCTAAAGAATTCCATAGGCCCTTCCGCCGACATACGTTTGTCAATTGGATGCCGCTTTAGAGAGGAGTTCACCTGGAATATTTTTGTATAATGTACTTCTCTAGAATCTATGAAGTGAAGAGAGCCACAAAGAACACGCAAAGAAGAAAATCTACTGGAGATGATGACATACCAACTGACCTTCTGAAGAAACTGGGAAACAACGGATTAATGACTCTGACAAATTTATAAATAGGATCTACGAAACAGGAGAATGGCCCAAGGACTTTCTAGACGTAACCATGGTAGCCTTAAAGAAGAAGAAGCAAGCCAAGAAATTCAGTGATCACAGGACCATCAGCCTCATTTCTCATGTGGGGAAGATCTTAGCAAGAATACTCAACAGGAGAATGTAACAGAAAATATAAAGTGTAATGGAAGATGACCAATTTGGATTCAGAAAAGGAACCTGTCGGTATACTGAAAATAATTTCATAAAGATGCTGGAAGTCAAGGAAGAAGTCTACATTGGTTTTATTGACTGACAAAAGACGTTTGATAGAGTGAAATGGAAGAAAATCATGGAAATTCTCAAGAAGATCAGAATCAACTGGAGGGACAGAAGGCTGAATGCAAACCTGTACCTAGGACAGCGAGTAAGGTGAGGTTAATTGATGGAGAGACCAACAGCGTAGAGATAGGAAGAGGAGTGAGACAGGGATACTATTTGTCACCTAGTCTTTTAAACTTTTATAGTGAGTGGCTGGTCAGGGAAGCCATAGAGGGGCGTGGCAATTTCAGGATGGGAGGACACGTCATCAACACAGTAAAACAAGCATATTATCTAGCATTGCTAGCCGGAAATAAAGAAGAGTTGCAGGAAATTATCGACCAGCCAGTGTTGATAGGGAGACGTTGTGGCACGGAGATCAACATTTTGAAGTCAAAAGTGATGGTGATTTCAAAAAATGAGCCATTGAAAAACAAAATTGAAAACCAGGATTTGGAAAACGTAGAGAAGTTCAAGTACCTGGGAAGTCTGCTGACAAAGAATTCCTACTCCGCTCAAGAATTAGGTCGAGGATCGCCATGTCCAAGGAAGCTTTCAACAAGAAGAGGTTACTGCTGACCAACAAGTTGAGTTTGGAACGAGAAAGAAACTAATGAAATGCTACATTTGGTGCATCGCACTATATAGAGCAGAAATTTGGACTCTTATAAAGATTTAAAATAAATACTTGGAGAGATTTGAAATATGGTTCTGGAGAAGACTTGAGAGGATAAGGTGGACAGACAAGGTGACAAATGAAGAAATCCTAAGAAGAGTGGGTGGGAAGAGATCAATTTTGGATGTGATTCCTCAGTGCAAAGCAAACTGGATTGGACACATACTTATGAGAAACTCTCTTATGGACGACGTCATAGAAGGAAAGGTTGAGGGAAAGAGGAGCTTAGAAAGAAGGAGAATTCAAATACTTGATGACTTGAAGGAAAAAAGAAAATTCTGGAGGCTGATGAGGAAGCAGAGGACAAGGCTCATATGAGGTCTAAGTTTAACTGACAAAAGGAATGGGCCTGTCGTAAGACAGAACGCCTAACAATAACAATAAATGCAATCTATTTGGAGTAGAATTACTTCAGATAATAATTTAAAAGTAATATTGACATAAAAGATATTTAGAATGGTCTTCTCCTGATGTGTTTTTTAATTTGATGCCTTTATAAATTATTTGAAGTTTTTTAAAGCATTATGTTCGAAAATATAAGAAAGGAGTGAAATAAATATAGAAGGTGGGGGGAATTCATTCCAGGGGGAGTAAATATTTCAATGGGGCGGTCCCACCGACCACTTATAACTTCGTCATTAGTTATGCCATTATTTAAAAAGTGCTTAATATAGATGTTTGAACTTTGATGGAGAAGGGGCTATGTAAGTTTCTATATGTTAAACAAATTGATAGCACTTTAAGCATTTAATTCCAACCATTAAAATCTTGATCATTACTAGAGTCTTTGAATATTTAAAAATTTTCTTTGCCTATGGTGGTTGAGAGGCTGTGCCCCCTGAAATCGACCCCCCCTGAAATTTTGGCCTGGCTACGGCCTTGAACCTCCTTATATTTTTAAAGTATTGTGTTCACAGACTCATTCAAATTCAACAAAGCTGTAGAATGAGTTTCTAGGAACATAGCAATACTATCCCTCAGTCTAATAATCTGCTGGCTAGTTATTTCACCTAAAATTATTACCTGTTCATTGGTTTTGTCATTCAATTGACTTATATTAGTGGTGGTGTGACCACTAAATTGTTCAACTTCTTAGTTGGTTAGGTTACTCATTTGAGCTATCTGAGTGCTAGTATTGCCACTCAATTGTGAAAACTATGTAATGGTTTATTCACTCGAACATGTGAACTTCTCCTTGGTCTGATCAGTTTGTGCAGCCATGGCCTCATTTCAAGTCGGCTGGTACCACTACATTGCACTCAAATGACTGCATACCTGCTGCAATGTCGCCATGAATCTCTCTATAATGTCTTTGAAACGCTGCTGTACTGTCTGAGAGTCCACAACCCTCTGGTTTTAGTAATTACATTCCTGCAATCTCAATTTCTTTGTCATTCATTACAGCCAAGCCTACAAAGTTCAAATCTTTTAATTGGCCCATTTTTTCAGATTCCATGCACTTATTTCTTATCTTGCGATGCAGTTGTATCAATAATGTTGTGTCTAAAACTGTTCCACTCAATAATCTAACACATATAGGGCACTGATCCGAGATCCTCTTTGATTATTTTGTGTTTTTTTTCTGTGTGCTTCAACGTGGTTCTTGCATATCGGCTTATCATACCTTTATCTATCACGTCCCTAATTGTCTATTTAACAACCAGTAATATGGAGCGAGAGACTTGATGTGTTCCACTTATTGGGTGAGTCTAGGCGATTTAACTTGCTCTAGACCAAGGACATTTTAAGTAAGCTGGTCCTAATATTTTCTCAAAATTTATATAAATATATTTATTTCCGGGATGTTGTAAGCTAGTAGTAAGACAAGCTGTTTAGTGCGATTAGTTTTTTGCACATTAATTTTCATTTATAATAATAATTGCATCATTTTAACACAATGTGTATACATTTACTCCCAGTGTAGGAAGTTTACTTACTTTCTTTATGCCATTAAAAACTCTAAAGTTTATCACCTCACCTACAAAAGTACGCCACCTATCCCTACCCTCTCTGTGTGATCATATACGTTGTCTTTTCAGCATTCACTTCTAAACCTATTTCTTTATTAGCTTCTTACAAAAGTCTGCATTTTTTGCCACAGTTTCCTTTATATTACTCAGAAAAGCTAAATCATCCGCATATCTTAATATCTGTAATGCACCGTTGATCGAGAGCCCTTCCCTATTATCTTGCATTAACCTAATAGCATACTATAGGGATAAATTAAAAAGTAACGTGGACAATGTAACTTCTTGTTTCAACCCATTATGTATTTCGAAAGTATCTGATAAGTGACATCCAATCCTAACCCTGCCACGCGTATCAGTCAACTATACCTTAATTAGCTTTACAACTTTTTTGGCTATCCCAAACTTAGTTATATTGTCATATAATTTGTTTCTTTATTTGAATCACAGACATTTAAAAAATCTATGTATAATAATGATGTACCGTCATGTTGTAATCTCACTTTTTTCTAATATATTTGTAGAATAGTAGAAATATGTGCCATTGTTGATCTATTTATACTTAATACACACTGATGATCCCTTATTATATCCTCTCCATATGGTGCAAATCTAATTAAAATTATATTTAATACATTTTGGTAGAATGTTGGTAGTAGTGAGAGACATACATATTTATTACAATTTGTATTATATCTTCCTTTTGGAAAAAGGTTATTATAATGCATTCCTTCCGTTCTTGCAACAATATTTGATGATTTAATATCATGGCATTTAGTATGTTATGGATTTTATAACTAACATTTCGCCATTTTCCTTTATTAGCTCGGCTGGAATTGAATCTCTACCTAGAGTTTTGTGACTCTTTAAATTCTCAATATTTCTTGTATTTCACTTGAAGTTGGCCATGGGTTTATCAGTATGGATTTCAATATCGTATTTTATCTTAATCTAAAATTATTTGATATATAACTTGGATCCTTCATGAACATTCAAAATATGACAAGTTGTCAATCCATCTATTCAAAAATCGCTCTTCTCTACCATTATATCATTAATTTTTTCTTTCATTAAATGCGCAATAGCTGATAACTTTTCTTATACCCGTTAATACCTAAATAATGTTTCCTGATATTCTTATTTTTGCTCTTTTATTCTATCTCACTAACTTTACCTTTTAAATACTCTCTCTTTTTATTTCGAGTAGATCGAGTCAATTAGAACTTTAGCGGTACGAACATTCTTCAGTATCCATTTACAAAACTTCAGCCAACCTTCTCAACATCCCACGCTACACAAAAAAAAAAAGTAAAACTACTCCTAGCAACTCACACCCCCTCACACAAGTAGCGCAGGCATAGGCTTTTTCCCCAGCCACGCCTTTTTGGCGTACTTCATGCGGGGCTCGTGGATGAGCTCAGGTCCCACAATAACGGGACCAGGTTGGGCACTTGGGGGCATAGGAGGAGGGGCCATCTCCACCTTCGGAGCTGGGCTAGGGAGGGAAAGGCTGAGGCGCGATGCCAGTGCTGATGATAATAGAAGAATATAGTACTAGCCATCATTTTTGCATTTATGAATATCTGTAAGCTCAATCCGCTAGCCTTTTCTAACCAATGTAATTTTGCTTTCCTTCTCTATTGATTTTGTGCCTATATTAATTTACATTCACTATCTGTAAATTTGTCTACATCATGTCTTACACATTGCATTACAAATTCAAAAGCTCCTATCAAATTTGAGAAACCATTATTTTATTTTATTTTATATGTTTGCTACTAATAAGGGTTGTTGTTGTTGTTGGTTATTACATTTTATAATTCATATAGTTTTATAGGAGTTTTAATTTTTATTATTATCTAAGCAGTAAGTTTTTTTAAAACTTTACATTTCAAATTTTCCTTAATCTTGGCATTGCATGCACTCTATCTAGCATTGATACTTAGCGCCTTTTGGCTTCACTGTGTGAATGTCGGAACCAGACCAGACCCGCATATCTTGAACCTTGGTATTTACATATCACTTCATCTTTTTGTTTTTTTACATTTTTTTAAGTATAAATTTATTTTGCGCGCCAATAATTATTTTTGCCACGCCCCGCGTAAACATTTTTAACGGAAGAGAGCAAATTGAAAAAGGTACATTTTTAAAGATTTGGATAGTATTTTCATATTTTTTTATAAATAATTTTATAACTTTATTATTTTCATAACAACATACAATTCTAGCTCATTTAGTGTTTACAAATAAAAATAGATTTAGCGTCTATCATAAGCAAAATAAAAAAAATTAAGTAACTGGATTTTATAATGTTTGGTTGCTTATTTAATTAATGAAAAATTACTATATTTTAGCCACATAATCATATTGATATAAAAATAACATATTTATTGCCATAATTCCAATCCAATTCTATGCAGTGTCGTCATCTTAAATAAGTGTCTGGGTTTGAGATTATCCTTGCGCGTCGTTGTGTGGACCCCGTAAGAACGCGATCACGTTGACGTTGTCTGCCGCCATTTCCTTAACGAAGAATATAGTTTCGAAATTTTTAAGGTAACATTTATGTATATTATTATAGTAATTAGATGTATAGAGAGTCTCTCACTTCTTGAATTATTGTTATATTGTGTGTGTTCATCTTTATTTGTTATTGTTTTTGTGTCTTTATCAATATTTAATAAACAATACTAAGATTTAAATTGGTGCTAGCCTATTTCTCTTCTTTGCCGGCCGGTACAGCAAAGTGAACGTTAAAATTAACGAAATTTGATGGACTCTACTAATTCTGTGTTTTGTCGGAAATTTTTAATCTAAAGCTATCAGAAGTGTTTTAAAATTCTCATAGTGTTTTATAAGTGGTAATATTTTTAAAAGACCTATTTACTTGCTTTGCTTTCGCATTTGAATGGGTAACTCATGAGATTAGATTGTGTTGACGCGATCTTGTGTTTTGCGGTTGGGGTTTTATTATATTTGAACTTTTTTTTAATTGGTGTTTGTAGTTTTTGCTTTTGCTAAGCATGGTTTAAACTGCATCAACACTCTTTTGCTTATAATTAATATATAGTAGGGTATTTATGATGTACCTGTTTGAAAGGAATCAATACCATTTAAAAGTCAAACTAATCCAAGTAGCTGTTTATGTTAATATAAGCGAAGCCACAACATTAAAATTTATTTCATAACATCTTGATGGAAGACTTTTTGGTCAGGCCTTTTTGGCTGTATTATGTTTAGTGTGAATGTCACAAAAATAAGATTTCTTTGTAATATGGAATAAAATTTCATTGCTATTCACTATTGACTAAAAATATGAATCAATTGTCTATAAGTTGAGACATTTAATAACGTTTTCATCTTTGCTACAGTAATTTTGTTCTCTTGAACATTATCAGAAATCCTTTGTATGGTATACAAGGTGGTCAGATTCTTGACACTTTCTTTATTATAGTAAACAAATGTTTATTTATCAAAGATAGATATAAAACAAACGTTTAAAATGTTTTAAAACTCATCAAAATGACAGTAAAATGTACCTATTTAAATCATTGTAATTGTCACAACATATCTAAAGTATTACAAATAATTCCATTTCAACAAAACCCATCCTCTGTGTCTTTTTAAAGGTGTTATTTTTTTTTCTAAAAAATCTTTCAATAGGCTACACTACTGTATTGACGAACACACCATTTTGATCCCTAGTCATTAGATTCATATTATATTTTTTTTAACACCACATCTTACTACAGTTTTGAGTTACACTCCTATGTACAAATTATGCTAATGGTTTTACACTCGCCTGAGAGTCAAACTTCAATATCCACGTAATCGGCAGTCTAGTCTAGGGTAAAGTACCTAGTGATTGGCAGTTTAATTTATGATTTTTATTCAAAAATCGGTACCATTCTATGGAGGGATTTGGGTTAAAATATCTACACAAATTAAATCTTTAATAACTTTTCTTTAATTTAACATCATTGGCTTAACATTAAAATGAATCTTAAAAAGTATTCATATTTTAAACAAAGCGTAAAAGAAACACTTGCATAAGTAATTGACACAGTTGGCCTTATGATTGACAGTCTATGTTCGTCTTTGGGACACATTTCACATATTTGATTGTAAACCAATCTTAGGTAGGTTACTTTAAAATATATATAGAATGACCTTAAGCCTACTTAAAACTTATTCCTGATGACTTCACTTTCTTCACTCTTCATCTATTAGTAGGTCAGCTAAGTTGTAATCATCACTTTTCTTTCGTACAGCTATGACAGATAAAGGTGACATTTTCATCATCTTATTCCACCCCATAAGTTTCAAGATGTTTTTTGGGAACACATTTATAGTGATATGGTGATTACATGTATCACATTCCACCCATTGTCTTCTAATTTTCCTAATCAACTCATGAGTCTATCAGTCCACAGGAGTTGCGATTTCAATCTTCTTTGATATCATTTATTTGGTACTTGTTTCCTCTTATTGTGGCTTTGTTTTTGGGTTTTTCTTTCTTTTCTCCTTAGTGGCCCTTCTTTTTTCCTCATAGGACTGCCACTCTTTCAATGGAACAATACACTGTATTTTCATACATTTTCTCTTCCTTTCCTTTTTATTAGGGGTGCCAGGCCAAAACAAATGTTTTTAAATGGGAAAGTACACCATCTCTATTTGTCTGTGGTGACAGTCTTTATAACAGTTTAAGTTTCCTTTCCATGAGGGCACTTGACGTTGACTCATTTTCTGGTGTCTAGCTTTACTCACGAGTCACATCCTTCTGTGATGCCTTTTCTGTGTTAGCCTCAGGTCTGTTGAGTTTGAGCAAGGTGTGTTAGTTGGCCATTGGTATTTAGTATATCCATGACCTTTTTCCATACTGCGTATAGATTTTGGGCGGATTCTTTCCCTGCCCAAATGGGGGTGAACTTTTTGTAAGTTTCTTTGAAATCTGCTAGTTTTTCTTTGGTGGACTAATTTTTTGTTACAAAGTTTCTTTATAAAAACTAACAAATACATTTTAACAAACTGCTTAAGCTCCAGGCTTAAGTTGTAGTTTAAGTAGGCCTACCCAACTCATAATTCATTAACAGATAAAATCTTAAAAAAGGTGTAGTTTCTTCAATGTGCCAAACACTGGTTTTCGTGGGTTCTAGTAAATGACACCAAATGCCAGTTACAAGAACAAATGTCATTCTTTGTTCTAGTAATTGTCACAATGATTTTCCCTCCTAAAACTAATAGGTTATGTATGGTCAATCAATATATCCATAACCAAGCGCAATCCATGAGAAATATAAATATGTTATTAGTTATTTCCTAAGTGGATTAATAAAAAAGATGTAAACAGATAAAAATTCACCTACCTGTTGGGTTCTTTATTAGTAAAATGTGGAAATTCTATCTACAAAACTTTGAAAAAACAATGCTGCTAAACTTGATGGCAACGTATGATCCATCAACAACAGATTGAATAGTGCATTCAGACATACCTTCTGTCGGGTGTCACAGATTATACAACAAATCACAAACCTTATTTTTTAAACAAATGTCCTGGACTGCCAATTACTGCGAGAGTAACGCGTTAGACCATGATGCCACTGAGTGGGTCATATTTTATTATCTTGGTCCAATTAAATTCTTTTTTATAAGAATATTTTAAGCAATACAAATTATTTGATATTTTCAACATCAAATTTTCTATTTGTGTATGAAAGTTAGGAATAATTTTTATTATAAACGTTAATTAGTATGCAGCAATATAATGGTCTTGAGCTGGATACAGACATTTCAAGAAAATTGTTTGCTTAAAGGTTAGGTTTGGTCAGTTTGGGATAGTTATTATTAATTAAATAATTATTGCATATTATAATAGTTTAATATTGTCAGAACTAAGAGTAACTTAACATGACCTAACCTTTCATGCACAAATAAAAAAATGAACAGGTAACAGTAATAATCAAATAAACAATACAATGGTGGTATGAGCATCGGTAAAACACATTTTTGGTAATATCTACGTTTCTATAATTTTGGTGATAATTGAATGGTTTCATTTTATCTTTCACCTGTGCATTTGTAATCTACAGAATGTTTTCATGCAAGTAAAATTGATCTCCCGCTCTTGTTAATTTTTTTTATCTTTTACTGACCCAATTCACCCCATAGTCGGGGGTGACTTTGGACTCAACCACTGTAGCTTCATTACGGGCTTATGCCATGGACATAGACAAGATATACAACAGACGCTTAGCCTCATGAGAGTTTTGCTGCACTCCTTGAGCCAGGTTGAATCCTTGGACACTGGGGAGTGAAACACCACTTTCAAATTTGTTGTAAAGGGTGGTGATCCAAATACAATATTTTAGGTACCAGCAATTCCCCTCTCCCTAAATCCCCGCTCGCCCTTACAGGCAAGTAACTAGTCGGCATCTTTAAAATGAATTGTTTATTTAAAATTCATGCTTGATAGTGATGCTATCACTTAAACTGCACATATAGTGATAAATAAAATGATAGAATATTAGGAAAATGGTAGAGCACAAATAAAAGTAACAACACTAACATATCAATCCCAATGGGCGTGGCCATTTTAACCTAATGGCCGTTGGTCTGGTGTCTATAGGGAATCCATGATTGGAATGGTAATATCCAACAGCTATAAGGTTCTTCATTGCAAATATTGACCTATTCTGTAATAACTAAAAAATATTACTTGCTTTACTATACTATCAATGAAAAGTGTTATCAAACAAGTATAATACTACTTCCTTAAGGATTAATTTAGTTTAACATTTCCAGAGTAATGAGTACTAAAGATCTACAGAAAAGGTCTATATGGACCCATTCACTATTGTGATAGGTCTATTGATCTCTTACCGGACCACTAAGAAATACCTTACAGATACATAGCGTGTTCTAGGCCTTAGACACAAAGGGCCAGCTGTCCATCTAATTTATAATTATTTGCTTGATTCACCCATTTCAAAACCATACATTGAGCACTTCCATTTTTATACTAGCAAACTAAAATTTTTGTTAATGTGATATTAGTTGTTTATTCTGCTTAAAAACTTTTTTTTTGGGGGGGGGGGGGAATCTCAACAAACCCCACTCTAAATGTGTTTTGATTTCAAAAATATTTTTGGTGGTCGGGTGTTCTATGGTTTCATTCATGCTAGACTAGACTGCCGATGACCAGAATATCTCAGGTTTAAATCCTTGACGGGTGTACAGAGTGGTTTAAAAAACTATATTTCCACTCTTCCTCTATGCATAGGTGGGTAAATTTCTTTAAATTCAACCTTACCCCACATCTCTAACTCATTAGAGTAATTAGTACAAATGCTTATAATCTGAACAGGTAGTAAGGCACGGTACTAAAAAAATTTGATAGATTAATCCATTTAGAAACTAGTTATTTTCATGCTAAGTTGAAGTGTTAAGTATTCCAATAAGAAAAAAAAATTAGCACTGGATCTTACTACCCGTTCAGGTTATAGGGCGCCTATGTATTAAATACACTAATGGGCTAGGGATTAGCAAGGCTTAATTTAGAGGCAATGCACCCACATTTGCTTGGATGAGAGTGGAAAACCCACCCTAATTTCACTCAACTGGGATCAAACCTTGACCTTCTTGCAGTCTAGTCCAACACTAGAATATTGCGTTAGACCACCTGGCCACCGAATAGGTTAGATTTTAATTAATAATTTAACTAACAAACAAAATATTTTAAAGGCTGATTTTTTTGTGTCTTATGTACCTGTAATTAATGATTCTGCCAGGTAATTGTGTTTATTAATAGGTAGTTGCTCAAAAGAAACCGTAAACTTTCTTACCTTTTAATGTTTTATTTTCAAATCTTGTTTATGGGAAGATGCAAAAATCAAGTTTTCATGAATACAATATTTTAGTGGTGTAATTTAAAGAAAAATCTGTTACATTTTTATGTTAAATTTCTTTCATGTGCTACAGCAGGAAACAGGGAACTGGAAAGTCAGGAATTTTTGAATGAAGGAAAACAGGGAAATGTCAGGAATTTAAACTAAATAAGGAAAGCAGGAATTAAAATATGTCTAAAAATCCATTAATTTCAAACTAAAAACTAAAACAAAAGTTAATAATACCAAATAAATAACATTTTATTTTAAAAACCGTAAACTGTTTATGTTTGTAATACAAACTTTTATATCTGGTCAGTAATAATAAACATATTAAGGAAAAGTAGTCGGAAATTGAAATGTTGCCTGGAACCTGGAAGTCAGGAATTTGTAATATGTTGTAGCACCCTGTTCTTGTTTGGATGATTGAAAAAATATATTGGAATGTTTATGAGCAGAATGAATAAGAACAAATAATATATATGTGGAATAGTACCAGAGAGGTGTTTAACGTAGTTTGTGCACAATTTTTATTGGTAGGCTATATTCCAGCTTGTATGGTATGTGAAATAATAATTTGGTATGTTTAAGCCTTAATATTTATTCTATACAATCAAGATATTACACTCTAGACATTTTTTTGCTATACACGGTTGACCCACATCTGGAAAACATTTTAAGTGTCTAGAAAATAAAGGAATAAATGATAAAAGGATCAACACTTCCTTTGTGAGAGCGAAACCCCATTTTGCCACGAGTCTTAAATGTGTAGCCGATCACTAGACATTCTACATTTTAGTATTCATTTTAAACCTTAAGTGATTCTATAAGTTATCAATACTTTACTGTCTCATTATTGCCCCACCTTACCCAACATGATATTTTCAATTTGTCTTTTCTCCCCTCTACCACATCATTTCGGAACGAAGAACAGTAGAACATTTTTGGAAATGTTACTAGATTTCTAAAATGTATAAAAACCTGGTAGCAACTATGAGTTATTTACTATTACCCCTGGGCTAGCCCTTAAAATGTGTCATCTTTAGAGGTGTAGCCAGAACTTATTCTGCATCATCACTGGAGTTGGACTCATCTTCATTGTTGTCGCCTAGGTCGATTATTAAAGGTGGGTGTCTGTCATTCACGTCCATCCTCATCTCCCTTTCCCAATCTTCTTGAATAAGTTTCTCGCATTGGCCCAAGTGCTTAATCCAGCTAAAACATTTTACCCATTGCACAAATCATGTGAAGTAAGGGCTGAAAGTTTACGAATGGGAGCTAGGGGAAACAATGTTATACAATAATTGGACCAACACACACATATTTAACGCTTTCAAAACATATTCTCAGCAAGACTTTCACTTGTACAGATTTTTTTTTTAAATTAACAGTACCTCTCTGGGGTAACTTTAGCGAGAGCTTCCTCCCATATGGTTTTAACAGCATCATTGACCTGTCGTGACTGGTGTGTTTGTTGTAATGGGTTTTGCACTGCGCCCATACCAATTCTATAGGGTTATACTGGCAGTGGTAGGGAGGTAGACGCGGAACTTGGTGTCCATACTCGTTGATCATTTCATCTACTTTGTACCGGAATAATGCAACCGTAAATAGGGGCCTAATAAATATACATACACACAAATTTGGTATAATAATATGAAGTTACACTTTCGGGCCATTATGAACTACAGTTTTATTTAGCTAGGGATAATTTTAATCTCACCTCTTTTGGTTTGTTAAGGCTAGGGCCATCAGTTCTCCCTTCAGAGCCAGTGGATGGAACACAATACCATGCTTCTGAAGCCATTCTGCATATTCATTTTTTACCATATGTTTTTATCACAACATAATAGTTCTAATACATTCTTATGTGCAAAACATAAGCAACACCAAATAGAGCTAAAGTAAAACATCAATAGCCAATCAATAAAATCTTTACATGAAAATAGTTGAAACTGAATTGTATCTTAACTGTATAAAAATACTTTTTTGTAATGCTTCATCTTAAAATAGGCCTATTTAAAAAACAAAACAAATCGTGTATATGTTTAATAATTTGGCTAGAACAAACATGGTAAAGTTATTTTATCGTTTTGTTCAAACTCCTTAAAGACATGATAGTATCCAATACATATTGGGCCGAAACTTTCTAAATGCATTGTGTGTACTGTATTATTTTTAAATATGTTAACATTATGAACCTGCACAGAATGGTATGGGGCATTGTCAAGAACTATGACAGAAGGCCCTTCACGACTCGGCACAGCTTTTCTTCAATCCGTTTCGAAGTTCGCGCCATTCATTTCCCCATAGTCACCCATAGTCTTCTTAGATGCAAACAGTATGGCCCCTTCAACAAAGCCTTTTCTTGAGCCAGCATGCAAAATAATAAACCGTTGCCATCATTCGTAGAACGTGTCCTGCTAAGTCTGGTTACTGTCCTTGTCGATATCATAATACCATATCAATCGCAATAGCACAAAGAAAAATGTACATACTACCCCAATTTAAAAAAAAAACTGATTTTGGTTGACACAACAGTTTAGAAAATACAAACACATTTTTACAGTCAACATTGATTCAATTTTTACTGTAATATTTGTGTTGTTTACAGGTATTGATAAAATTGATCAAAAGTGACATATGCAGGTCATATGAGTTGATGTATGAACATTAAATTGTTTTAGTAACTACCCAATACTGTTCTTCCTGTCAAAATCAGGGCATAGCTGTGTTGTGATTCAAATTAATTTAGTGTCAAATTTAGGTTGTATGTTTTGTAACCCGATCTGGAAGGAATATAACAGAGAACACAGAATTTTAACACAATGTTATCATATGAATGAATAAAAAACATTTAACTTTGGTAATTGGACTTAAATTGAAAATTGAAAATATCCAGGTTTCATCAAGGAAAACAAAAAAATTACCCTGCATATGTTGAAGGTATTCTCGTAGAAAACATTATTTTAGCACAAATGTCTGGCTCTTCCATTTACGCCTTCCATTGTCTGAATGCCATTTAAAGCCCATTACTTTTAAGTAATTTGTTTAGTGAAGATGTGCTTACTTTGAAATCTATTTCACTGTCTCTGATAGCCGATAAGACATGTTTTCCTGAGAATTATCAATAAAAGGAAAGTGATTGGAAATTTTGCACTTTGATAAAAAGTATTTTACAAATTACAGCTAATTAAAGCATGTTCATTAATTTGTGTAATACAATTTATACATTACTGTTGAGGTCCAAACATTTAAAATAAAAACATTAGCTTATATTGGTCAATAAAGGGAGAGGGGTCAAGATTCAAGTAAGAGTCTTGTAATTAATCACTAAAAACTACTTTGATGGTACATTCTGTAGATAACTTGATATATTGAATCTCAGGTAAAGTCATCTACTGCTTCAGCTGAAATGCCAGGAATTGGTTTTCTGATTCTCTTCTTTCCAGGAGTCAACTTCTTCATTTTACTTGCCACAATAACTGAAATCAATATTTAGGCAAGAGCGTACTTCACCACACAGAAAAAAACCTTTGAAATAATTTGTTGAATAGAAGTGTGATAGCGTTTAAGGGGGAATGTGCTTAAAACCAATACATATGAGAAACTTTTTTTACTAGAAAATAAATATGTTAACTAAATTACCACCCCTGCATAACACTAAAAAAAACCCAAAGAAAATCAAATGATTACTAAAATTAGGCTTATAATATATAATCATTTGGTATTTGAAAACTTTTTTTCATCTAAACCAATGTCTAAAATTGTTATTACAAAAATGTGTTTTTACTCATGATCCTTTAAATTTTAATATATATGACATCTTTTCCTAGCACCATTATATTGTTTGATTACTAGCCTACTATTTAAAGGTTAGGTTAAGTTATTGGTAAGTAATTGTGATAGTAAAGTATTATATATAATAGTTATCCTTTATTATTTGAAACTATTTAACACTTTCAGTACCGGGCCAAGATAAGTACCTGCAGAAACCAGCCAATTTATGGGTTTAAAAAAATTAATCGCTCCACAGCCACACATTGTATTTTAAAAGTTCAAAGACAAGTTTGGAGCTACATAAATATTTATTCTGATAATCTAGTGAGCTATATTGTAAAGTGCTCTTATTAGGTTTCTGAGTAAAAGTACTGAGTTAAAGTTAAAATCAAAAAAGTCATACAAATAATACACAATCAATTGGTTATGTAGATTTAGGTGAGCCATTGTCTTGTAAAATAAAATGTGCATATAGGCTCATAATGAATAATCTACATTCTAAATGCTACCTGATGTGTGGATAAATTTACCATAAAATTATATTTTATTGACTAGGCCTAACCACGAGATATCACTATGTACCGTAGTCTATACATTAAAAAGTATAATTGCCTATATGTAATGAACCATTCAGGTGTTTTTCATTCAAACACAAATTTATAATTGAAGAGACATTTAGGCCCTATAATATTTCCATTTTAACCTTTACACTATGCCACAAACACTAGCTAAAATATTAAATGTTTAGTAAATAGCTTGTAATAATTTTTAAAATTTAGTATCTGTTAAGATAGTTTTTGATGATATGTGATAAATATAATAAACCGAAAACTGCCAATCATCAAGAAAAACTGTTGAGGTTAAGTGGGAAATTTTTGTAAATTCAGTCTATAAACTCAGGAAAAAGTCAAGGAATTTTATAGTAAAAGTTCACTAGCCATCCTGTGAATAAACATTTTTTGACTATTAATCAAGGAGTTAAGTCTCAAGCAATGTATATCACATCTTGCACTCCCGAAGTTTTTTCACAATTATAGAGCTACGATTATAGTTTATATTTATTCATCTTTGGAATAATTTATCAAGAGATGTGTATGTCTAAAAATAAATATTTAAATGATGCAAGTAACAAAATAATTAAAACTTAGATACCATTTAAAAACACACATTAACCTCTTGTTATATAAATTAATTGACATTTTTACTTGCATACAATTTTATATAAGGACTTTTTTTTTTAGTTATGGCAGAAGGGAATGGTGAAATTTCTATGAAAGAAGAGGCAGACAAAGTTGAAAGAACCGAAGATTACAGCAAACTTTTGGAATATGGCCTGGATGAAAAAGTTGCTGGAAAATTAGATGAGATCTACAAAACTGGTAAGGAGATTTATTAAAATTGTTGATTAATCTTATGTAATTATATTAATATGGTATATACCACTCTGATATAAAACAAAGTCTTAGGGTTGATATGTTTCTCTTTACACAATTTTGAACATCACCTACAACCATCACTCACTGGTTAAGTGATCAAGATCCAAACCTTCACTTTTGAAATTCTGGGTTCCTATACTACAGTGACTCATGTTCTCAAAATATGCCTTAGTGTAAAATCCCATGTATTTCAAACACACTAAAAGACTGGTTATATTACACATCTACACGGCGGGGGAGCTCCCTCTCCAAAATGAAGCAACATGGTGTGGAGTTTGCAGTCAACTGAAGTATCTACACAAGCAGTCGAATAAACACTATCACAAGAGGGTGAGGGGGGGGGGAATGAGGCAATCCATCAACAAGAAAAAAAGGTCAAGAGGTCTAACTTCTGGTGGCATTTTCAATCAACAAAAATGGCCACAACAGTCTTCCCCACCCCTTTCATTCTCCCAAGCTCTCAGTACCCAGGGGTGGAAAATGATCGGTAAAGTAAATACGTTTTTCATTTTGGTCATTTATTTGTCTTTTTTAATTGGTCAGTTAAGTCAGTATTTTTTGATTTCATGACTGCACTTTGTGATTTATCTCATTTTCTCTACTACTTTTTGAGAAAAACATGACAATATACACAGTTAACTCTCGATTATCCGCTGTGTTTGAGGAGACAAGTTCCGCAGATAATTTGCATAAACAAGTAAAACAAGAGATTGTAACACATTCATTTCAAACTAGTACTCACCTCTTGTGATAGTGTTTATACATGGTGGCTACAGACAGGAAAACCTGGAAAAGTCAGGGAATCTTTGAATGACAGGGAAAACAGGGAAATGTCAGGGAATTTAACTAAAAATAAGGAAAAGTAAGGGAATTAAAAAATATCTCTATAGATCCCATTAATTTCGCAACTAAACACTAAAACAAAAGTTAATAATACCTAAATAAAATAACATTTTACTTTTTAAAATAACTGATAAAACTGTTTATGTTTAGTAGATACAGTAAAACCTTGTATTGCGAGTAACTTGGTCTGCGAGTGTTTTGTAAGACGAGCAAAAATTTTCAATAAATTTTAACTTGATAAACGAGCGATATCTTGCAATACGAGTAGAACTATGGTTACGCTTTGTCTGCTGAGCAGTGTCATTTGATAGGTTCTTTGTTAAAGTCACACAAAAAGAAAAATATTTGAGTGAGCCAACATATATCAGTGATTCCGTTAGTGACAGTAACTCACCTCCTCTCATCTCTCTCGTCCACCTCACATCAGCCACCATTAAATTTAATTAATAAATTTGATTACAGTACAGTTACATTTAAATAACTAAAAAAAAAGGTATTAATCATTTTTAGATTAAATATTTTTGGGTTGTGGGACGAATCATCTGAGTTTCCATTATTTCTTATGGAGGAAATTCACTTTGATATACGAGTGCTTTGTATTACGAACACGTTTACGAAACGAATTATGCACGCAATCCAAGGTTTTACTGTACAAACTTTTTTAATATGTGATCAATAATAAATAAAATAAGTCATCATCCACCATTAAAACAGGAAAATAGTAGTCAGGGAAAATTGAAAAATGTTGTATGGAAAACCTGGGAAAGTCAGGGAATTTTGTAAAATATGTTTTGTAGCCACCCTGTTATAGACACACCATTATATTATATGCATTAAGGTAGTACAGTGGAACCTGGATAATTAGAACATAAGGGACCAAGAAAAAATTCAAATTAAATATGTTTCTTAAAAGGAATTCCCTTTTCCACTTCCTTTATCATCACTACTTTTTTCGGTCAAAGTTAATGATTTACAGAACTGTATGTGCAAACAAAGACATGAATAAGGGAGGAGGAGAGGCGCGAAGAAGGGTACTAACCGCATTCCAACGTCGCCTCCCCTGTTTCCAAAAATAGAACAACACAGCGCTGCAACTAGAAGTATGAAAACAATACTGCACAGTACATTATAACTTACGAAAAGTTCAAATTAACTAAAACAAAATTCGAACTATCCACGTTCCTTTCTGGTGTTAAGAGTAATATCTTCATCTTTGTCACTATCGTTGGTTTCTACTGGCTACCCTTGAGCATATCTTAAAATTTTAATCACTTAACGCGTATAGCCCGTTTCCGTTAATTCATCATCAAGCTATTCTGTGATGGCATTGCTGTCAAACATTTTGGCAGCATGCCATATCTTGCAGAACAGCAGATAAATTAGCTATTGAAAATTTGTAATCTTCTAAACCAAGGCATTCCTCAACCTTGATTTCCAAATTTTATTTTTTCCCCTAAGGATATACAGTACTGAGGAGCATTGGTTTTATTCTGGAAAAGGCAGTTTTTGTACAGCTATTTCATTGTTACATTGGTCCATAGGTTGTATTAACCCCTTCATTGTTTGGTATTTTGTGAATTCAGTGTTTAAATAATATCATGTTTTTTATGAATTCAGGGCTCAAAAATCAGTTATTTTCCTTTTTTGTATTTTTTATATTAAATCAATTAAAATATATTTAACTTAATTTTGAATTATGTATTTCTGGAGATGTATATAAAACATAAATTTTAGTTTTAAGTTTTTATATCTAATAATATTTTTAAGATTATTCGATAATTTAAAAATAGCATCATTTTATTTTAATATATAAATATTTCTCCTGAAATTCCCAAAACGTTAAATGTATAAGGGAAAGGAATCCAAGAGTACGCACCTAATACATTTTAAGCCATAAACACTATTTTTAAAATTTAATCAATATATCATCCATGGTTGTAACTATTGCTCTGTTCTGTTTTATATTACAGCAATCTCATATCGACAAATGAAATAATGTTTATATTAAGATATTTAATGCCTACTTTTATACGCCCTATAGTTTAATAGTACACATTGTGTATTCCAAGAGTACCCAGTAGCAGTTATCACACACTAACGGTCCAGTTTCATATCCCGAACATGCTTCATGCCAACATTCAGAACAGCTGCCGCACTGCACCCAATCTTTTTCAAACAATTTTCCATACCCTCCACAAAAAGTTCCTTCATTTATTTTGACCATTTGATAGGGATGTTTTCTTTGATGTAGATGGCTTCGAAAATTCAAGTTTATTTGCAGCATCTTCCATTTTACTCATTCAGCTTTTTCTATTGTGGCAATTCTTGAGTAAGCTACATGAAATAAAGCTCCTACTTGCATTTATGCTACTGCTTGACCTGCATGTGTAATCAACCATTTGCCAACCTCTAGTGTGTAGGCTACTTTGAGAGGCCCAAAGAAACAGTTGTCAAGAGGCTGTATCTTGTGACTTAAATGTGGTGGTAATGAAAGCAACATAATTTTATTCTCCCTGCTAATTTGTTACCAGATGAAAAGAAAGCACAGAGCGTGTATATTATAAAATACGGTTTTCATTTTGCTGCGTAGAGCAAGAGTACGCCAGTCACCTAACTGCGTACTCTTGCACTCTTCTGCATTAAGTTGAATTATAACCGCTAAAGAGCAGCAGTTGTATGGCAAAATATTTATGCCTCACATAATTCTGTTTCACACAAATCACATTATTACAGAAAACAAAAAATTTAGGTCTACTATTTTTATTTATTTAGGAAAGCTTATTGTTACTGTGTAAAAAATTACAGTTTATTTTCTGAAATTTAGTTGAACAATGTTATGAAGCTCAAACAAACATGTTGACAGTCACAACCAATATGTGTAACCAAATAATTTCCCATGTTTGCCAATTTCTGAAATCTTATTGTGCGTACTCTTAGGTACCTTTCCCTTATAGATGTCAAAAACTCCTGAAGATGAAGCTCCTTGGAATTGAAATCTGGACGGACATGCGGGAAGTTGCACGGTTGTGCTTACTTTACACAATGGTTGGGCTTCATGCAAGTCAATTGACTCGTTTTGTGAAACACTGGACACCTCAGATACACTTAAATCACTACCCGATACATCACTAAACTCATCACTTTATTCCAACATTTTAAATTATCTAAAATAAATATAAAAATAGCGGCCAAAAAACCCCACGAGGAATATAAGCAAAGTTATGGACTTTCAGCTATAAGCTATAATTAGAGACCTGAACTTTTCACTAAATAAAAGTGAGCCAAAGTGTTGAAATAAATGGTGAAAAGCGGTAATAAAAATTCTGAAAGGTGATAAAAATAATTGTTCAGATATACATATTTTTAATATAGTTAGTACTATAAAATATATTTTGTTATTAGATCTTACAAAATTTCCCTCATACTTATCCTTTGAGAGTAGATATTAAATTGCATTACCTTAAAAAAGTTTTATTTCAGAAATTAAAATATATTTAGTCCTTGGCTTCAAATGAAAACATCGTCATTGCTTCAATATTTTCTTCACACAAATTATGTCTTCTGTCTGTCAAAACTGTGTTGTTAGATGAGATACTACACTCAGTCAACATTGGCACAAGGTAGCCAAATAACTCAAGGTGTAGCGATTGGAAAGTTGCTAAAATTTATTTTCATGGCTAGTAAAATTATCTGCTTCAATCTTCCTTTTCTTCGCCGTTTGGAAGCTACTGCCAATGGAAATTTGAATTGTGTTCTTGTTTGACAATTGTTTTTTATTTAAATGTTAGAAATGTGTTTGTCAACCGCTTAACTAAAAATGTTGCAAAATATTAATACTTACTCCATGTGTCAATTAAATAATATACAATGTTGCAAATAAATTTTTAAAGAGTCACAAACTAAAAAATATAACCTATTAAAACTATACAATACTGACAAGGCTTAGTAGGTATGGCAACAATGTATGTCTACCAGCTTCAGACAGTCCAAAAGTGTCTCAGTGATTTATGATCAATATCTTAATTTTGCACATTCTAATATTTAACCTGTAAAAAAAATGTTAGTATCTAATTTATAGTGTATGCAATAAGTGTAAATTATAACGATAAAAAATATATTTAAATATTCACCATTAACTATAAATAATTATTACTTAAAAAATAGAAAAATATTAATGTATTTGCAAAATTAAATTCTCATTAATAATTTGAACTTTAAACAGAAAAGTGACTTCACAATCAAACAAATATTTTTATCGACATTGCGTTGTTTTTTCGGTTTGAAATGTTAAACTTGCGCGGTATAAAAAGGATAAAAAATAATTTCCAAAGTTGGAAAAAGTTGTTTGAAACTTCTAATCCCCTTTAAATGCATTTTTTTAAATCACATTAAGTTCATGTGTCTAGCTATAATTAGTAAAACTAAACTATGAGAGACAAACTACCCTGAGTACAGAACAAATCCAGGATAGCTCTGGTAGCGCATCGACACGCTAAGCAATGTTATAATTTTATCCAGCCCATAAAACCCCACTTATTATATTTTAAATACAAAGGAATTGTTGTTATACTGCGTCTCTTGCTACACGTGGTAGCCATATGAAATAGTTCGACTCTGGCCCCACTTGGTACGTCCTATGTTGTACTATGAATATTGGCCCCACGCTGTGGCGACATCATTGATCTCTATAATATAACTGGATGGACATACACATGCACATTCCAAGGACAAAGGCCGCTCAAGTATATCGGCTGCTACTTTGAGGGGGGGGGGGACAGATTTAACGGTTTCTTTCAATGTTCTTATGCGAAAACATGTCTCTGAATAAAAGTGTTATTGTTTGAAAATAATGAAGTATTATACCACACTTTACTGAAAAAACATTTACATTAAAGGATATACAATCCAGTTTTACAGGTAATACTGTACAAATACAAATAAAATCTTTAATATATTTAAATATGTAGTTATCATCTATGTTGTTTACAGTCTGCCAAGACTACACTTATATTTAAAGTTGGTTATTAGCTTGTATATTGGATTCTGAAACCATATTATATTGAAAGTTCAATAAATATAATTAATAGGGTATCTTAAAACTTGATTACATTTGTTTGAATGACACACTTTGTGTAGAAGTCTTGCGTTCAAATGATCATTTAGGTTATTGGCTTGTAGGAAGTATAGTATTTACTAAACCCTGATTTTAGTAATAATCCCAATCTGTAAGGCCTTATTTCGTACCAGAATACTATCATATATATAATATTTTGGTAGGATAAACGGCAATTTAGAACGGAAGTAGAAATTTCCTTCTGGAAGGTCTTTTATACTAACTAAATACTACTATAGGGTAGGATTCTAGTACGAGATAAAGCCTTACAAGCGAGCTTCCTTCAAAAATCATCGTATATATTAGGCTACGTCAACTTATTTAAAGAAAATAATGAACCAGTTTTGAACTTTTATATGCTCTTCAAAGCTTTAACTAACATATTTATTTAATTTAACCATTCACACATTGATGTATTTCATATACTCAATCAAATTAATGAACGATGTAAAATTGCCACATTGCCTTTTATGTGTGTAAGAGAGAAAGAGATACCCGAAAGTTTCCTTCTCTCTTACACAATGGTATGCAGACGACAGCTCAAATTTCAGCCAGAGATGTCCATCCAGTTAGTTTATAGAGATCAATGGGCGACATAGGTTACGTCTCATATCATAGCACTCTGTATTGGAGACCGAATGTTATGTCCCATAATTAGTGGTACTCGTTGCGTTGTTTGCAGTGTCTTTTCTCCCATTTTTATCATTTTTATACTTGAGGTTGAGTTTGGAATTTATATAATTAATGATTATTGTCAGAAATAATTTTATTAGTGATTTATTCAATAATTTTAGACTTGCCACATGCATATAGAACTGACCATGATTAATTTGCCAAATGCCGCACTTTTGTAAAAACATATTATTTAACACACCTGCACCTATTTGGGTGATTCCAGCGTTAGGTGTGTGACTTTTGGAGTCAATATTTTATAGTTTCAATTACATTTTTGGAGTGTAATGTGAATATTTTTCAACTATCATATTTTATTTCAACATATTTTATTTCAACATATTAAACTTTTTTATTTTAAAATATACGTTTGAAATATTTACATTTTAACTATTTTTTTACTCTATTTTTTTAAATGTAGTTACATGTGTGACTCGGAGAATTACCACATTCTAACAAGGACATAATTACATTTTTATTACTGTGAATTCATTTGCTCTAATTATGCAGTTTATATTATTTCCACTATTAATGAGTAAGATCATTAATTTTGTATAGTGCCAAAATGTTTGCATTCATATCTTTGCTGCAATAATTGTGTGTGTGTGTGTATATATATATGTTACGTGTGTGACTTAAGAAATTTGACTTGAACTTTAAAATAAAAATACAAGTTTATAACATTTTTAATTTAAATATACATTGTCAAGCCTGATTAAAATGTATAACCTAGTAAATTATTAAAAAAATAGTAGATAATAGCATAGGTTTATTGATAATAAAAGTCAATAACATTCTGGTATTATTATTACTACAGTAAAACCTTGGATTGCGAGTAACTTGGTCTCCGAGTGTTTTGTAAGACGAGCAAAATTTTTCAATAAATTTTAACTTGATAAACGAGCGATATCTTGCAATACCAGCAGTTTCATTGGATAGGTTCTTTGTTAAAGTTGCACAAAAAAATTATTTGAGTTAGCCAACATATAGCAGTGATTCCGTTAGTGACAGTGAAAGTTGTCCTAAACAATAACTCACCTCCTCCTATCTCTCTCGTCCACCTCACACCAGCCACCATTAAATTTAATTAATAAATTTGATTACAGTACAGTTACATTTAAATAACGAAAATAAAAAAGGTAGTAATCATTATTAGATTAAATATTTTTGGGTTGTGGGACGAATCATCTGAGTTTCCATTATTTCTTATGGAGGAAATTCACTTTAATATACGAGTGCCTTGTATTACGAAACGAATTATGCTCGCAATCCAAGGTTTTACTGTATTATGATTAGCAAATATACTAATAATATAGGCTCATCTATCAAATATAATACATACAAGTCTAAATTATTTTAAGTTGAAATTAAATTGTTTCAAGTAGGATACGTTACATGCATTTCAATTGTCTTTTATTAAAAATTATTAAATCTAAATTGGCCTCGCGAACCAACAACTACTAGAGGAGAAAGTCTTCTTTTTACATGAGACATATTGTAGTACAAGACATCTGGTTTAGCAGGCCATTTCCAATAATTTCCTGATGGAACCATAACGCTTACTTGCACATCTGAATCGGTAACATTTAATATCTCTCCAGCAAACACATTATTGTCATATGTTATAGCACACCAGTCTCCAACACTTAGTTGCAACACGTTTTGTTTGCTAATATTGAAACACCATTGCCACTTGTTTGCCACTCTTTAGACTCCACACTAAACTTGGATTTTCGGCCATGTTTGTGGTCCACAGGGAAATGTTTCCGTCAACTGCACACTTGACAACATGCACCTTTTGGATACCTTTTATGGAAGGCACATTTTCCCATGGCTTAACATTTTCAACAATGGTCTTGATTTCTTTTTGACTAATATGCAAAACTGTAGTTGATGGCATCAAAGCAGAGGCAACTGTTGCAAAATTAAGGGAATTCTGAACTGTTAGATTATCTGCTAGGCTCATTGTTTTTTGTCTTACAAGATATTTCACTCTCCCTCCTATTCCATCCACAACACTTTTACCGTGACTAGTTGCAAAATATTTCCATGGGAAATCTGTAGAAAATTTATTTGATAAATTTAAAAAAAGCTTGACCATGAATCTATTTTTGAATTCAGATGATGGACCATCACTGTAAATAATTACTTTTGAATCATTGTTAGCAGTTTCTTCAAAAATCAATTCAAACAATTTCATAACAAAAGCATAAATTGTATCATTGCCTTTATCTTTTGTATCTGAACAAATAAGGTAGGACTTTTTACATTCTTTTGCCTCAAATATTGCTGCAGTAAACAATTGTACACTTTCACGAGACCACAATGCTGATTGAATTTCATTTTGATACTCACACGAATAAGCCATGGCAAAATCAATTTGAAGAATTCTACAATTGTTTGACTTGTCTTCTTCAAAAGCAGCTGATTGAATGCGTTTTATTTTTACATCTTCTTGAAATTTAGGTAGTACTTCATAAACCAATTCAATTAGTTCCCCAACACACCCTTCTTTTGTAATTCTTGTTATACGTCCATTCTTCTCATCCTTAACCCAAGTTTTCCAAGACTCCTGGGAAGCACAATCAAAGTTCTCAAATACAGTGCACCCCCACAGCAAACAATGCATTCACCATTCCAACATTTTGAATTCAGAGATGTAGGTTCGCACAAAACATTATTCCACTGCATAGGCCTCTCGCAGAAACATAGTTAAATAAAATTTCCCCGCCGACCCATACAACCATTTCATCCTTCATTCCGGGCATTGTATACACAATATCATTTCTAGTATAAAAGTCTTCAACATTTTTTTCTAAGGTAGAAATGTCTGTTGGTTCACTGATATTAGATGCCATCTTTGTTTGTAGTTGTATTCCTACCTGTTCAGCAAGACCAGATATAACTGCAACTTTTTTACTTGGAGAGTTTGGTAGACTTCTTAGGGATTTTCTAACAGCTTTTCCCAGAGATTGTGGAGTTTTGTAAGGCTTAGCCTTTGATAGCGGTGTTACACAAGAACTATTTATAGTTTGGTTGGAAGTAGGCCTAGTCTGTTTTCGTGCCCTACTGATAAGTTTTTTTTGTGCAGCTGCCATTTGGTAATGTTTCTTTTCAGTTTGTCATTTGAGATACTCTTGATTTTCTTACACACACTACTCTTACTTTCCAATACCTTGTAGGTTGTCATTTTTCTTTTTGTTTCTGTATTTCTTTATTCTTTGTGCACCAGACATTGCAACTTTTTTCACATGGGATTCACTTGTGTCCATTTTTATTCACAAATAATAGTCCTTTGATTAAAATCAAACAAGCCCACAATGATCAAACAAAATTTACAGTCAATACTTCATTAACTTAAGAGTCTTGAGAGAGTCAAAATACAGTAACAGCTGTTTATCACAACTAGTAGTATTCATCTGTTTCCTAATAAATACCAACTTGAGAAAAATTTATTATATTTAATAACATTATTGCCAAACTTAAATAATAATTAAATATTATCAACGTCATTATTATAAAATGAAAGAAAGATGTATGTTAATAAATGAATGTTGAGTCTTGATTGCCATAATAAAAACATATTAAAATGTGGTCACACACATAACACAATTTGTTACGTGTGTGGCTGATACTTTTTTAATATCTCCATAAAATAGTATTACTATATATATTTTTTTTAATAAGGCATCTCAATCCTTAGATATAATATGCTTTTAATCTCAATTTCCACTATACAGAGATGTAATTACTTTTATAGTTATCCAACTAAGTATAATGTTTTGTAACGTGTGTGACATGTAACAATTATCATTATTTTATTATGCATGTTATAGTTATAACATCTAAAATAAAAAAACAATAATTTTGTATTTGATGCAAACTAAAATTATGTACTTAATGGGTTTTAAATTATATTGGATGATCTATTAACATCAAGACAAGGTTTTGAGCTTTTGTATTCATTTTATGACTCATTCATTAATAATTTGAAAATATCTAAACTGGATTTTAAATATTAATTTCATACTTTAAATTTTTCTTGTAAAAAAAATTTGGTAATGAAAAATATATACATTTTACCACACAGTAACAACAATTTTAACTAAATTGGTGGGGTTTATATTTTTATGGTCTTGGGACCACTTTTTGTGGAATCACCCATTTGAATTATATATGTACACGTCAGATTACATTGATTTATTTCGATAATAAATCATGTTCCTTTGTGAACGTGTTGCACACTTAATACTTGCACATCTCAAAACACGTCTTATCAATCCGAAGGCTTGTATCAGAGTACCAGAGCGTATACAACCTCAAAGCTCTAGGAGGTTCTAGTACCGGAAGCTGCCTTTAAAACACTCCCACGTGTCAACTATTACCAAACTGCGTCAAACACACTGAAGTTAGTTACAATAGCTGATGCCTTCTAACTTCAGGATGTTAACTTAATAAAAAAAACAGCTAGTGCCTTCTTAGCTAGAATCTGGTGAATGAATAATTTAGTAAAGACGTACTTTAGACATGAAATAATATAAGATTCAAATAAAAGCAAAATATGTTTAATACATAGAATTAAGAGGGAATATTGTCAATGCTTTCAAATATTCTTTAGGGGTCAAATCAAGGTCATTACATTGTCTAACAAATTTTTTTAAATGATTAGTAATTCTTTTGAAAACCTTTTGGTTCAAACTTCAAATCCAAAAATAATAATACATTTATTTGTATATGGGGCTATACAAAAGTTTTGAAATTACAAATTTTATACAATAGACTAATTGTATTAATGCCAGGCCCTAGAAATAATATGTTTGTAAAAAAAGCAAATGGAGATAACAAACGTTCATACCTTTTATTTCTAAGTAAAGAAAGCAATAAATCAATTCTGCAGCTGGCTCTAGGAGTACTTCAGCTCTTTATTTGGGTGTACAATTTAATATCTTTTCACTGTATAGTTTTTATCCGGACCATTGTTAAGTTTAAGAATTAGTGATGAGGACATTCAAATTTCAAGAGTATTCAAGATTAAATTAAGATTTTTAATAAATAGTATATAAAAGGTATTGATTAAAATAATTGTCTGCTAATGAATTAATAATCTAATTTTAACCAAATTATTATTTTGTATATCATTAATTACATATTTAATAAGTATTTGAGCTGTGTACAGAAATTGTCACAAATTAAAATATTGGTTCATATTTGAATTATTGGTTTAATCAGATCACATACATAATATCTTTAATTAAACCACCAAAAAAACCTAACTGATGTTTTTTTAACTAACCCGGGGTTTTTTCAACCCTGACACTAAGCAAGGCTAAGGTCCTGGGCTCAATTCTCATGCCCAGGTGTCATTTTTCACCAAAATATAGAATACTTGTTACCTTCATTAAGACATTTCCATAATTAATTAACATCTATTAAGTCTTGTCTTGATGGTCTTGAGTGAGGTAAAGTGCTTGCCTCAAGACCCGGTGTGTTTGGGTTCAAACCCAGTCAAATTTTTCTAGCGATAAAAATCTGTAGCACAACTTCTTTCATAGGGAAAGTAAAGCCGTCAGTTCCATGTCGATTGTGACATCTAAAAGAACCCCGGAAAGTATGTGAAAATTAATACCTTTTCGCAAAATTGGTAGTCCATTTTGTGCTCACCTCGCTTGTAGAACATATCTTGTGCTTGTCGGGTGGTTCTGAGGTGAATGTTAAATAACTCATAAAAGGTATGGGGGGGGGAGGGGGGTACACCTGTGTGCACATTGTGTGTTATATTCATCAATAGAATGCTATTTGCGAATTTCGACTAAATTATCAATTCATGTCCTAGTTAAATATGCAAAGTTTATTATAAAAATTGTCAGTGTGTTTTATATATATAGAAAATGATAAGTTTAATCTTGGAGCCTAGTCCTTATAAGTTATCTTGTGTAAATATAAGTTTGTCAATTCTTTTATGCAACAATAGTTCTCCTTTCAAAGTTAACATATGTTACAAACTATCCAAAATTCAAAGGTGCGATCATAGGCTACACATAGGTTTTATAAAGGTTATTGGGGTTATTGCTGCTTATTTCCCAATCATTAGAGTAATGAATCATAATTGTTCACCCTTCCCCACAAGAATTGTTAAAAATATATAAACATATTGTGGGATTTGCAATGGCTTAAAACTTCATTGATTTTTTTTCTAGTATGGGTTGATTGGAGATTTCGATATTGAAGCTTCACAGACCCCCAGTAATTGTTATAAACGTATAACCCAAATCTGGAATGAGACACGGAAAAATAAAGTTTGATTTGAAGTTTTAATCTTGATCAAGTAAAATCTTATTTGAGTGTAATTAACGGTAAGTTTCTCTATGTGACAGGCAAGTTGATCCATGCAGATCTTGATGAACGAGCCTTGGATGCCCTGAAGGAGTTTCCTGTGGATGGTGCTGTGAGTGTGCTCACACAGTTCCTGGACTCTAACTTAGAGCACGTGTCCAATAAGTCTGCATACCTATGTGGTGTCATGAAGACATACCGTCAAAAGACTCGAGTGGGTGTTACCGTCTCTGGCTCTAGCTCTGGCGCACAGGTCAAAGCACCAGACGAGGATAAGATCAAGGTTAGTACCAATGTTTAAAAAACTTTATGGATTCTTAAAATGATTGAAAAACAATTTAAGTGTTAGGACGGGGTCTTATAATGTTCTTATTTTGTTCAAGGCCATTGAGGTTTTTTTTTGTTAGTCGTGGATATATTTTGCGAAACCATAAAGAATATTTTCATTGCAAAAATATTAATTCAATAAATAATTAGTGTAATAGAAAATGTAGAACTGATTAAATCGTTGATTCATGCTACTTGCAAGTGTTGTTTGTGATACAATGATAGCTAAGAGAACAAATAGATAAAGCTGAGCTAAAGGAAGTGAAGAGGAAACCAGATGGTTTAACCAGGGTGTCCGGCGACCTGGAAAACAGGGAATTGTCAGGGAATTTGCTTGGTCAGGGAAAAGTCATGGAAAAGTCAGGGAATTTTATTAAATTTCTGGAATTTTTACATTTTGTCTATAAAAAGTCTCATATTTTGATTCACAGTAGTCAAAATAACACTTTTCTTCCGGTTAGTCCTACCTGGAATCACTTTCACACCATTGTCTCTGTTGAGCAGACTAATATCACTTCTCAAGGTCAACAAGTGAGTTTTGTGTCTTTCTACCCTTCTGCCAAAGTTAAGCCATGGTTATTCACATGCGCGAAATTTGATTAGACCTACATTTTAAATAGAAGGAACTAAGAATGACTCTGTCTCACAACTATTTTAAATCGTTCTTGCTCGAGGCAATCTCTAAATGGCTCAATACAATTTTACTGAAATCTATTTTTTAACTTAAAATAGTCCATTTCCCCGGAGGCAGAAATCGCTTAGTCCCTTTATTGAGTGACACAATTTCAGAATGTGTATGTATATAGGGGAAAAAACCTTATATTAATTTGTGATCTTAAAAAAAAATTTTCGTAATATACTTAATATTGATATATAGTGGACTGGAAAAAAGTAAATTGGATCTGGAAAACCTGGAAAAGTCAGGGAATTTCAAGATATAGTTTGGCTGGACACCCTGTTAACGGAGAAATAACTTATGAGTTAAGAATTGAAAAATCTTGTAAGGCGTGAAATGAAGCTTATGTTTTAAGGCCCCCCTGCACTATTAAATTATTTGCGCAACAAAGGCTAAGTTGGTTTGAAGTGTAACACAACAGTTAAAGCAAACATGTTTGGAGCTGCTAGAATGTTGTTTCACAAGAGTTGATAATTTAGGTTCAACTTCCAGATGTTCCATTTTGTTCTATGATAGTGTCAACCTGGAGAGAATTTATTCTTTTGTGCCACTTCTAGAATTTGGAAAGATAAAAATGAAGTTTGTAAGAATAAAATTTGGAAAAATGATTGTTAGTACACATTTGCTCAAAAAAATTAAATTATGAACTTAAAAGAAAGTAGAAATATGATGGTATAATAAAGTAAAAATGGTAAAATAAACTAATTTTAACCCCTTCAGTGTCAGGTATTTTGTGAATTTAGTGTTCATATATCATGTTTTTTTTATGAGTTAAGGGATAAAAAAATATCAGTTTTTTAAATATTAAACTCACTTAAAAGAATTATAAAACTTAGTTTTAATTATGAATTTCTCCAGAAATTTCTGGATAAATAAATAAAACGTTAGTTTAATGTTAGTTATATGGTTAAGATTTAAAATATTTTTTTAGGACATTGATAGTTTAAAAATAACAATATTTTAATTTAATACATAAATATTTCTTCTGAAATTTTCAAAAAGTAAAAAATTGTGTGTCTCCATATAGGCCTATATATATTAGGGCCCTGCGAGTACTCGTATTTCAAGCTTCAAGCCTAGCTCGTCGCTTAACCCTTTTGCACTCAGCACATTTTCACTAGACTGAGCCAAAACACTCAGGCTAATTTTCACATATTTACCTCTAAACATTTCACATTTTCTCATAAAAATTTTTTAGTTTATTTAGGGTAGTAGTTGACCATTTAAGGGGAAAATCCACTTTCAAATTTTTTTGAGAACACAATATAATCAGTAATAATTGACACTGCACAAGGAATTGTAGCGTATTTATTTCTGAATGCACCCCTTTTTGTAAAAATTGAATAAATAAATACTGTAGTAAATAAAAGATAATTTATATTATAGGTAATAATCGTCCAGTAGTTGATCGCTGCTTTCCAGTAAATGACCAGACACATACTATTTGTCGACCAGTGACATTTTCCTGCCTATTTTAGCCCCAGTTAAGTTTAAAGTAAGAGCTTTTATGGATGAAATACCTCAAATAATAATTATTATTATTATTAGCACCGCATCTTACTACCCGTTTGGGTTATACGCACTTACGCTAATGTGTAATGGCAGGGTGATTGTGAAATGAAATGGAGGACCTACAGTTTAACGTGGAATCCGAACCACGGTAGAGGCCTGGCATTCCTCACATTCACAAGTTGTGATTAAAATACCTCAAATTAAAGTCAAAATATAATTTGAACATCCTAGAGTACCTATAGTCTTATTTAAGTTTTATGAATACTTATAACATTATAGGTTATATAACTTTGTAAATGTAGCTATACATTGCAATAGAAAGAGAACATAAAAAAGTAGGCCTACTCTCTTTACGGTAAACATTGAACTATTTATTTTACTCAATATTAACAAAGAAACATATATGCAACTAAGCCTCACTGCTCAGTAATTGATTACTGTTTGACTAAATTTTGTTAATTCTATCTCGAGATGTTAATATTTCTGGTGTCTCAAGTTTTTCCAAAATTTAATGATTCTCAACTACACTAACATCTTCGTCATTTGTCTTAAATTAAAGTCCACCACAATCTATGGGAATTAAAGACATAACTTGAGTTTCACAGTCAAAAATATCTTGCACAATACAAACATACTTGTGATTAGACTTTTTTTTCAGGGAAAGATACCAAAACAAAATCATTATTTTTGAAACACCTTTCTGTACAATTTTGGCTGATTTTAAGTCCGTCTCATCGTCTTTGTCTGAGAGACTAAGAAGTCTTTCCCTGCTATCTGTCCATTCTTCCTCTTCTTTAGTTTCACGGAAGTATCATGTTTTATCACCTTTCGTTTTTTCTTGGCAGCTACAACTTTGTCTTTTTCTTTCTGATCTTTCTTTTGCTGTCTTGCCATAACTTTATTTCTTTTATTTTCTTCTTTCTGTTCATTCTCTTTGTCTTCCCAGTATGACAGCCATTTTTTAGACGTGTCTGCGTGTGGGAGCCTTTCTTTTTTTCTTTCGTTTTGATGATTTTTGAGGAGATTCTGTTGGCCACAATATATGGTCGAGAAATGATGTGCTTACATAGGTTTTTTTGTTTTGTCAGATATATTTGGAGTTACTCCTGAAGAATTGATAATAGTTGAAATTATGGGCTCCCCTGCTTGTGATTTTGAAGGCGTAGCTACACGTTCCAGCTCCTTATCTGAAGTGTTACCATTCTTTGTATAGCAATTATTACGTACCAAATGCTCTTCCTGATTAATTATTCTGGTTAAACTGTTGCTTATCCCAACACTTGTTTCTGTCTGCTCCCCAATACATTTTGTTCGTAGTTTTTTCCAAACATGAAAAAGTTCCTTTGCAGATTCATCACCTTCCCAGCCTTTAGCATATGACACGAACTCTTCTGCTCGCCCACCTTTCATGATAGATTCACGATAGAGCAAATGTTCAACTTTGAATTTGGGTTGCTTCAAAGTCATTTGGTCACCGACAATTCTTGTGTCATGGTGTATACATTTTGTTTAGTCAATTGCATCAGTTTTAAATGGAAGGAGTCCACATTTTCTAAATCCATTTTTCACAGTTTCTACAGAAATACGAGATATAGCTGTATCTAACAAAGAACCGAACATCACTCTAGTCATTGCCATGTTCTTGTTTGGTTTCTTCCAATTATTTTTTAATGACCTAAAGACGAATACATCTGCTGGTTGTAATATGCACGTAGCATTAGGCAACAATGCATATAATATTGTCGGCACAAAATTTAGAAACATTATAAGTCAAATGAGACCGATGGCCATCGATTAAGAATAAGACAGGAAATGTTATATTCTTTTTTTTTTTTTCCCCACCAAAGGAAGAAAAGTGTTACACATGTATCCATAAAAAGCCTGTTTGGTCATCCACCCTAATTTGACATTCCAACCATTAATTCAGGATTCAGATTACAAACTATGTCTGGCAGTATAAGTTCATAAGGATATACAATCATCGGAAGAAATATACCACCTGTTGCATTTATATTGAGTTCTTTTTCAGAACCACTTTTTACTTCATACATGTCTTTCATACCTTTAGGACCAAGAAATAAACCAGTTTTTGGATTGGTTAAAAAACCAGACTTGTCAAAATTAAATATTCTCTCAGGATCATTACATATATCTCTATCATTTTCTTTTTCTAAAAATTCATACAATTCACTGTTCCAGTGTCTGATTGACATTTCAGTAATGTTGGACCTTGGTTAATGCTTTCAGCATGGCGTTGACGAATATCAGGATGTCTTTTTAAAAAGAGGTTGAACCACTTAACACCTGGTAGGCTTAGGCCTAATTTGTTTATAAAAGTAGGTTGTCTCTTTTCTCACTTTTTATTATTTCACCAACTCTGTCTATCAACTTTTTATTTTTTTGTTAAGAGAAATGCCCTTTTTAGCATTAGCAGCTTTCCATCTGCACAAAAGTGCTTTTTCTTGTGTTAAAATTGTCGGGGGTCTCATCTTTCTAGCAATGGATACCCGATGATTCTTCAGCTTGTTAAATAATGTGGAATAGGGAACATTAGACTTTCTTCCTGCTTCTCTTATTTTTCCTCCATCTCTCACAAATTTCAGCGCTTCATTTAACTCATCTTCAGAATATTAAAAAAAAAGTCTTCTTTTCACACTTTTCTGTCATTTTCATCAATATAAAACAGCTTCTGAAAAATAAATTAAATAATTTTTGATTAAGGTAGGGCCTAAGTTAAAATCCTAACGTAGGCTATCACAATTTTATACATTTCGAATGGAATTTCACGTAGGTTTATTTGCGAGTCAAATTAAGGCAGGCTATAACAATATTAAAGCCCCAAGAAAAATTATGAAAATATGGCTTTTATTAGGCTTTTGGCTACTTAAATAGACTTCAAAGTATGCCTAATTCCCCTTTTCTTTATAATTGTATTTCCAACAATACTTTAGCATGTTTTAATATGGGGAAAATAAACTAAATCATTATGAAGAACAAGATATGTTTCATAATTATAAAACCAATTGTCGACCATCTGGTATCCAGTTATTGACTAGGGTGGTCATCTACTTGAAAGCATTGAAATATTGGTATAATTTGCAGTGTATGTTGTGAATGGTAGCATAATATATTATTTTAAATCTTGAAAACATGAAACAATGTAAAACCTCAAATAAACCATTAGTTGACCATGTACATTTTTAGGTTAAGAATATTTTTTTAGCATTTACTGTGTCCCAATTAACTGGAATCCTCTGTACTTCTTGCAGTACTTCCTTGGAATAGGATAGTATGACAAATGTTGATCAATTTGTCAACACCACCCACTGTGTTATTATAATCAAAAAACACTTTTGGCTTAGTTTTCACCTTGCCTCTTTTCTCAACATTCACTGTTTCAGCATTGTGTATAGCTGAGAGCAAGTTGACGTCTTTATTGTCCTTCCATTGAATAGCAGTAACTTTTCCACACTGGAACGCCACTATTTCTCCCCTTTTCAGCTTGTATTTCTTCAAATCTGGAGGTATATCTTTCCTTGAAAGTCTCACGGTTCCATATATGTCTGTTGTTTTTGAGATATAAGTCTACCAGCTGTGGAGAAGTGTAAAAATTGTCATTTGTCAAACAATACCTTTCTTGAGCAAAGGTTTTATTAGTGCCAATCACAATCTGTGAAGAGACGGGAAGGTCTTTGTAGTTTTGATCAAAAACAGTTCTTTTCCTGTATCGATATTAATTAATGTATTTCATTGCTATCTAGCGTTTTTTTCATGTACTTTTTGTAAACAAAATACCACGGGTTAATACAGTGCAAGATTCATAATGCCCGTAATAACTTGGGCAAATATTTTTCTACACAAAGAGGCTGCACATAATAACTCGGGCAAATAATTTCTGCACAATTAAGCTGCCTGTAAAAATACGGGCAATCACGCGAGAGGTTAACACATTCTTTTAACATTCATACATTCAATTAAGTTTTAAATTACTGTTATAGGGTCTGGTTGTTTAGTTCATCCTTACATCCATTACTGCTTCAAGCCTGTGTGTCTGGGTCAATTTTTTATTCAAGCCAAGGTCATTCCGTATGAATTCACCCAGAAGTGGTTGCATGACATATTTTTTGAAAATATTTATATTTGGTAGAGATGGGCCCTTTGAATACACCGAATCCCTACAAGTATTTGAGATTCAAGGATTCGGTGTTTTACTGGATTTGATGGTTGAGTCTTTCACCTCATAAACAAAGCATAATATTTTGAATTAAAAAATTACTTAGGTTTACTTGAAAAGCACAACTTAATCTGTAATCTTTATTTTGTCAAACAAAAGAGATAAGTGTGAATAAAATCGTTATTTTTTTAAAAAAGTAATAATTGTTAGGTGTGGAAAATTTTTTTCTTAATACCCTACCCTCCTTCCCCTATGGGAAATTTGGGACTCAACCCTTTCAGCGCATGCTCACTCCTAAAACTTTCACCTCTTGAACAATTTTGTAAATATTTTAATGAACACGTTAAAACTCTTCAAAAACTGAAAATCAAAACTAGTTACAAATAAACTCTAAATAAATAAAACAAATTATGTTTTTTTTTACTAGAAATAAGAATACATTACACATCATGGTACAAAGTCAGCTGCCACTAAACACAATATCAAGTCTTCAGTTTATGTTTACTTGCCAGAGTGATAAAATAAAGAGTGTTAATTCTTACTACCCAACTATAAAGATACTGTTAATTCTTACTACCCGACTGGTTTTTATTAACTACATCTATGCAAAGAATCTCAATTTATTGCATATGATTCTTAAGTTAGATATTTTGTGGATTTCATAAAAAAATAAAGACTGTTAACAGACAGATAAAACTGTTTATGCCTACTGACCTATGTATTGTATATAGATTGTTTCTTTGAAATAGATTCAAGTAATCTGATAACTTAGTAAACGTAATCGATTTTTAAGAATCAAATGACGACTTGCTAGTTCATGATTAATTTTAAATTGGTTTTAACTAAGAGTTTATTATTTTTTAAAAATATGTTATTGAAGTAATTGTAAATATATTCAAATGTAGTCCTGACTAATAAAATAGGAATGAACATATTGCAAGAGTCGAAAATATGTTAGTATTTTAAATAGAATGTATTCTCAGAAAATTCAATATATCGCAAAAATTGAACACATGTTGTTTAAGTCTTTATTTAAAAAAAATCTTTGTATTTTTAGATTTATTTTCTTACTAAAATAAATTATAATCCTTCATTGATGATTAAAGTTGATTAAAGGATAACTAGGCCTAATCTGTTTTAACTTTTTTTTAAAACATAACTCATTGTAACAACACCTTTACAATTAACTAAAAGACGCTCAAATTATGATTGGTTTTAGTTTTAAACAATAATATGAGTAGATTGTTAAATTTGACTGGATTTTAACCTGTATTTTGCTAGGGGTGGCTGGGGTTGATAAAATTGAAAGAATGATTGAAATAAATCTTTATTTACAGTTTAGGCCTATATTGTGTAATATAGGTTTATTTGTATATCATTAAAATTTCTAAAAATTTGCCAAGATTCGAAAATAAAATGTAGATTCAGATTTGAGATTTGGATTTGACTCATCTCTAATATTTGGCACACATGTTCTTACATATTCCATTAGTTAAAAACTTTTTATTTTAAATTCACTCCTACCTGTTTTTTCTGTAGGCCACCTTTCCGACATGACCGACACTAAATTTGATGTATTTTGATGTTTGAAAAAACATAAAATATCTTGGGAACTAAAAGATCTAGTAATTTAGGACAGGAACCATTCTTTGCTCTTAAAGTAGGCCACATTTGATGTCTTAACTTTTGTCTAAATATAACTAAATGGCTGAAATTTGGCATAGATTTTAAAAAAATGCTGTTTTTTGAGCCTTTTAAAGGGCATGAAGGAGATGAATCTAGATCTTCAAAATGTCACCATTTTTTTAACCTACACCCAATGTCTTATTTTACTAAGTCCTAAACATGGCGCTCACTCAAATTTTCAAATATTCAGGCCTCAATATCTCAGGTGGGGAACCGAAAAAAATCTGAAATTGGGGGGGGAGGGGGGGAATAAAGTATTTTATCTATTACCTGTGCTAAAAATTTGGAGTTTTGGACTTGTCAGGTTTTATATCTGTTCTATGATTAACAAGACCCAAAATTCATAGATGTAAATTGCGTCTCGCCCTTAAAATCGACATCCTTTATTTGGGATAGGCATTGTAAAGGCCATGATATTTCATTGCAAAGTTTATCAGTGATCTGGTGACTCCTTCATGGAGGTGTGATACATTCCAAAGGTGTGAGTTTTCTAATGACCATTACCCGTCTCAGTGGCGTAGCTAGCTAATGCGCTAGTTTCGTGTTGAGCTAGACAGCCAAGGACGGAAAAAAAATTTCTCAGGTTTGAAATCACTTAGGTTTTTGGTGTGAACTGGGGTGGGTTTCCATTCTCCCTTCACTTTAAACGCGGGTTCACTTCCTTTAAATCCAACCTCTCCAACTCCTAACCCATTAGCATAATTAGTACTTATGCGTATAACTAAAATGGGTAGTAAGACGTGGTGTTAAATTAATTTTAACTACCCTTGATAATGGAATCCATGATGTCTCAGTCGATTTCTGGAAAGATTTCTTGGACCTAAAGGCTTTAAGAACTTCACATACAGGTCGTACATTTTCACAACTGTTATTTTCAATTACAGCAAGCCATCACTGTTCATCATAAATACAGGTTATCTATCTAATCAATTTTAAATCATAATAGATGAGAACCAGATTGTGTTGTTTCTATTGGGAGTTCTTCATATTCAAAAGGTGTAGATATTCGGTAACATCTAATTGTATATTTACTGAGGGGAAAATCTGTTCTTTTCTCTGGTTTGAGGTAGCCTACTGGTTTTGCACTTTTCAAATCTAGATTTCAACACTTCCTCATTTGTTTTTACTTCTGTTGAAATAAAAATGTAAGATATGCCTTGATGTTTTCCACAGCAAAATGATACAAATCTTTTAAGGTGAGGATCTGATTCGTATAGATAGGCTCTCTGCAAGCTTGCTTTTGTGGCTTCTCTCTTCTTCGTACTAACTCCTACCCCATCACAGGCATTCTTCCCCTGAGTTGAAGCAAAGAAATGCCACTCAGTGTCTAGGTCAAAATCGGACTGTTGATGGAAGAGAAACTTTCTGTTCTTATATTGACAGCAGCTCCATTACTGAAATAAAAAAATTTCTTGACGAGGAAGAGCTTCTTTGAGGTGACTCGTGAGGTATTTCTGAAACTAATTGTATTGTGTTTTAGGTGGTCACTTATAATACACAGGCTGTGGCTCTTCAAAACACCATCTGACTTGAAGTAATAAACAAAAGATGAATAGTGGTCTGTGTGCTTACCCAACAGAAACTTTGAATTTCATCCTGTATCACAAAGCTGTATAATTTTCAGCAAAATCTGCTAAAACTATACACTCATTTTCTGTCAGGTCAGTTTTCTTTAGCAGTTTTCAAAAACTATTATTTGAGTTTTGTAAAGTAAGTGTTTTTTTTAGTGCCATCGACTTTCAATAAACTCAGTAGAAGTTTGAAAAACAGTTAAAAGGTTGGCACGATCTATGCTTACACACATTTTATAAAAAAAAAAATTATCCAACATTGCTGTGAGGAAATTGGATATAATTTGCACATCCAGAGCATGCAGTTATATCAATCATCTTCATCCTTTTCCATATTTTTGTGAATTTTCTTGTGGTACAAATTATTTTTAAATGTAAATTCAAGATTTTTATGAAAAAAATTCAATTAGTCACCTAACTTAATGTAGAGTATGTACTTATTTGCCTTGATTTTGTTTCAGTCTATCTTAGAGAGGACAGGCTACACACTTGATGTAACGACTGGCCAAAGAAAGTATGGAGGTCCACCACCTGGCTGGGAGGGCCCTACCCCTGGCTCTGGCTGTGAGGTAAGGGAAATTGTCAATCATGTTTGTTTTTATCTATTGCTAGGGCTGAATGAAAAGCTAATCACTATTTGTGTTGCCTAGTATTTACATCAGCACAACCTTTTTTGTATAGGTTGGTAAATATCCTGTATCTTCTTCTGTGAGGGAGTATCAAAAAGTTTCAAGACTAGTTTTGTAAAATGGAAATAAATTACCTGATTTAAATTTGGTCACTATCTGCTTCAAAGTACTCTCCTTGTGCAGTAAGTCACCCATTCTAGTGCTTTTTTTACTTGAAAAGCTCCCTGGAAGTCCTTGTCTCAAAGAGTGCATAACACCACCTGCGATTCATTCTTGATCTCATTAACGGTATTGAACCAGCGACCCTTGTGCATTAACCTCTTCGGGAAGGGGAAGACATTACAAGGGGCCAAATCCGGTGAGTACGGGATGTGAGGAGCAATGATCATGTTGTTGCGCCTGATAAACTCACCAGTTTTAATCGCTGTGTGTGAGTGTGTTGTCATGTTGGAGCACCTGTTTGCCCGTACGCCATAGTTCTGGTATTTTGTGCCAAATGTCCTTCCTCACACACCAAAGAACATGACAATAGAAGTCGGCATCGACATTCTGACCCTCGGGGACGAATTGGGCATTTTTCACTGCGAAGACTTTTTTGGTTTCCGAGTCATGACAGTTGATCCAATTCTCGTCTCCTGTTTGGTTTCCAAGCCATAACAAAGATCAAACTCTCATCCTCAGTGATTATCCTCGACATGAGGGCTGGGTCCATCCAGGGCATGTTTACGGAGTTCCTGACAAACTCTGGCACGGTGCTCCTGTTTGGAGGCCAGAAGTCTGGGTACAAATTTGGTAGCAATGCGGTACATGTTAAAAACGGATGTGAGGATTGTCTGCATTGATCTTTATGACACACTGACAATGTCGGAAATGTCCTTAATGGTCATCCTGCGATTCTCACGCACAAGTCTCCTAACTCTGTCCACAATTTTCAGGTTTGAGCTTGTGGGAGGTCACTCTGATATCTCTTTGTCTTTCAGTGACGTTTTGCTGCAGCTACTGAAGTGTTAATGCCACTCAAAACACACCAAACGCTGAACTCTTTTCATTTTACAGAACCAGTCTTGAAACTTGTTGATACCCCTTCATATTTATGTGCCCATCTAAGAGTAAAACACTTATTTCTTATTGTGTTAAAAAAGGTGGATCATGACTAGTAATAGTCATTACAAGAAAGCTGTTTGCGAAAATTCTGTTTATTTTACCACAAACTTAAGGGTCATTAACATTAATTTAATAAAAGTGGAAATATCAATCTTCGGTGTTAAATTTCCATAGAAAATCACTAAAGAAATTTTTAGTACTTACACGGCTGCCAAAATATCTTTTCTAGTTAATCAAGAGGTGGGAAGCACCCACTTAAACTGTCAGATTCAGGTAGAAAGACAATTTTATTTTATAGCTAAAACAATTTTTCCATATCGTATTGACTCTGATAACCACAACCTCAAAATTTATCACTTTGTAAAGGAATATATTTTTATGTCTGAAAATTAATCAAATACACCCTATTTTGTTTAGCTTTTCTAATGTTCATAATATTTACGTGTCTTATTAGTAAGATTCCAAATTTTTTGTCTTAAAAATGCCATTTTTAACACACTTTTAAATCAATATGAAGCACTTATTAATTTAGTGTGTATTTAAAAAATAAAAAACCATATGAATTTTAATATCAATCTCGTTTACAGAATACATAGTACAGAGCACATGGCCCAGAATTACAACTATACATTAACATCATCTGAATTATTACATAAATTATATAGCTGTAGTAGACCGAAAATGGTATGCCTTGCTATTATGGAGTCATTTCTGAACCAAACTGCCACCATTTCTCACTTAATTTCGAATTTAGGGTTCTGAGTTATAAAACAAATCAAGTCGAGATCAAACATAACGGGGAAGTCTTTTTCGTTGCTTCCTCTGATTCCAAGAGAACAAGAAGACTGCCAAGCCAAGGCGCATTTGCAGACCCACAAAACATTATTAAAATAACACAGGGAACTAATAGGGACGAGCGTGTAATCTAAATTCAAACAGTAACCAAAGTTTGTGCTACATTGCACTGAACATTTATGTGAAGCGTATTTTAACCATCAAACAAAGGATGATAGTCTCTATTGCTTACACAATATGATATAAACATTACAAATGTCAGGAAGCTTCATCATAGTTCTGAAAACTGTACATATTCACTAAAAAAATATTCATCCTCTATTTAGTCAAAGCAACATTTTTATTCCTCTTGCTACACCTCGTTATTCTCTTTTAAAGCTGTTATCCCAATTGAGCATACTAATCTTAAGTCTACATGTGATCTTTGTGCTGTGTTTCCACCTCTTTGCACCTAGTGTTTATCCAATGTTGGGTCATGGTTATGCACACGTGTGATTTGATTATGTAATAGAAAGAACTAAAAATGAATGCGTCTCACCACAATTTTAAATTGTACTGGTTTAAGACGATCTTTTAACCCCTTCACCATCTACTCTACAATTTCCACAGATTTGTGCTTTCTATTGCATTGGTACCACACAATTCCGCCGGTGTCACTGCTGGCTGGAAAAACATTATCTTTGGAAAAGCGGGGAATTTTTAAATATAGTTTGGCTAAACACCCTGCACTCCTTCAGCCAAACACCATTTTTGTGCATTATTTATATTTATCTTTTCATAGTATAAAGTGTGTGAATCAAAGTTGGAGTTTAGTAGTAATATTTTCATGGCAAAAAGTGAATTAGAAAAATGAAAATACTTAATTACTTTTTCAAAAGCAAGTATCACAATAAAAAATCTATAATATTCCAAACATAGTAAACAAATACACTAAATTTTTGTCACAGTATAACATCAATAACCAAAGGTCTCAAAAAACATTTGTGAAAGTAATAATAGCTCAATCGATAGCGTTTGATTCATGACAAGGCCGAAAAATTTATCATTGGTGAAATATAGATTTCCCCTATCACAATGATAAATAAGCATCTGGGGGCTGGATGTTGTGTTATTTCTAGATTAAAGTTAGTTTATTAGTTGTATGTAGATTCAAGCAATAGGTTCAAAAAGTTATCTTAAATAACTAAAATAAATTAAGGAACATGTAGCAGCAAGAAAAAAAGAGCAAAAGTTTCCAGGGGCGGATTCAGATCATTTTCATAAGGGGTCATAGTTATAAATAACATAGTTACTTACAATGTTAGCTTTCTGTTTACAGCTAGTAATAGTCTCTCATTCATAATTGATTTTATGTATGTTTTACACAATGGTCATCCTCTCCAATTTTCTTAAAATCGGATAGTTTTTATGAACTATTTGGAGTCGCCCTCCAACAATTTTTTGAAAAATCGTTCACTACAGAAGCTATGAGTAGTCTTTGGCTTGATTTTTTAAAATTAAATTATCTTATAAGCCATGTAATTGTTCCTCACCTATAAATTTTTGGAATTTGGATGCCCCTCGAAGCCATTTAAAATGATCCTCACCTTAATGTCTTAAAATAATTAGATATTTCTAGAAGATAATTTTTGATATGGTCTTCTGCCGACAAAATTTTGAAAATTGAATTCTTTCATAATTCTGAGTTGTCCTCCCCTGGACATTTTTGAAATTTGGATGACCTTGGAAGCTATTTAGAGCTTTCCTCTCCAACTTTTTCTGCCAGTTAGATGCCTCTTTTTTAGTTATTTGAAGTGGTTCTCTCCGGCAAATTTTTGACAATAGAATGGATATAGAAGTCATTTGGAGTTAATTTAAGGCCATGTTTCAGCTTCATATTCGATAATATTAGAGGATTTGAAATATATCTTGGGGGGGGGGGGGATTTTATTTCAGAGAGAGGCAAATTATTTCCAAGGGGGCAGAGTCCTCTACAGTTCTTTTGCTCCTGCTGTCCACATATACTCTATTCGATATTCGTGGATGAACTGCTCTCAGGCGATTATTAGTCTTCTTTGATGTATGGTAGTCTTATCATCTATATTCAGAACAATGTTCGTTACTCGCTATGCACGACAAATATTTGAACATGATATAATGTAATTGATTCGGGGACGCGGCAGTTGGCCTAAAAGGCATTTGGCCTAAAAATGAAACCAAAAGTCATTTGGCCTAAAGTCGTTTGGCCTAAAGTCGTTTGGCCTAAAGGCATTTGGCCTAAAATGTAAATTTAAAACCTTCGGCTATCTTCGGAAAGTAAAAAGTACTGTTAGTTGTTTCATCTGAATATAGATAGCACAACTGATGCAAGGTAGTTACAATATTTCTAAAAACATTGACACTACCCTACATACATCCAACTAGATCAGTTCACAAAACACAATATCACCTTTTTTATGTATAGATTTCTGATATTATTTCCTTGTTAATATATCTCACGGTCATAAAGTTAACGAAAAACAATAAGAAAACACCATTCTCGGGGACTTTTGACAACTTATTTCGAAAGGCAAAATGAAAGTGGAAGCCAATATTAATAATTAATATATATAATAGTGACGCATTAAATAAATTTTGCCAGTAAATATGTAGACGCCAAACGGAGATCATAACTTGTTTACGTGGCCCAATTGTAATGAGCCCGTATATACACGTGTTTGTATATATATGTTGTAATGATATGGAATTATACATCTAAATAATTTATTATTCACATCTATATTCAAAATTATGATATTATAAATACGAGTGGGTAATAAGATTTATTTGTGTTAAGTTGCAAGGTATGGTGAAATCTTGCTGCGTCTCTGTTTGAAAGGCGAACTCAGTTTTGTAGACAGACGCACCTGGATGACCACACCTTTCTTTCTTTTGGGAAGTTTCGAGAAGGAGATGTCACTAGATATACCTACTTCAAAGTACGCATCTCTTCACTTGCAATCCTGACAAGGAACCGTGTGGATCGGGTCTATGATAAATTTCATGTGCCGGGAATTAACATACACATAATACAATAGTCGGATTTTTAAATTAATATTTACAACGTGTGAAATATCTAGCAAAAACTGTTTATCTACTTAATATAAAAAAACTATAAAAGACCAGAACTTTTAATTTATAAAATAAGACATTATCCCCTTTTGATTACCATAATACAGGATAGCAAACTTGGACCCAATTTAATCATTATATCAAATATCACCTTAATGGTGGCGAACAAACATTAATATATCAGGCTAACTTTTATACGTTACAATAATGGCTTCCCAACGTGGAGGGCCTGATAAACTGAAATAATAAAATTAAATCCAGTTCACAACCCGAGAAAGTGAGTGCTCAAAGAACAGTGAAAGTGCCGCAAACAACTTAAGTGCCTTATTACGCAAAAAAAAAAGTGACTTAAGAAGAAGAAGAAGAAGCTCCAAACCAGGTGACTTCAGAGGGAAGAGTTCAAAACCCGGTAGATTCTGAATAAGGTCCAAAGCTTCTAGACTTCAGGTGGGGAACGCAAGGAAAATCTCACGTAAGTCATCAACAGCAAAACTTCATTAAATATGGAAGAGACAGACAGTAGTAGCAGTGAGGATAATCCTCCCCTAACGCAATATTCCCAACCAATGGTAGAAGAACATTCTTGTTTAGAACTATCTGATCAGGAACAAAGTGAACAACATGAGAAAGTAGTTGAACCAATAGTTCATAAAGAATAAGACTTAAGAGGGGTGGAAAATGTTTCAAAGGTAGGAGGTGTAGCTCAACAAACATCAGCAAATGACCTAAATGCAATATTAATGCAGTTAGTGCAGCAAATGAAAGAGGGTAGTGAAAAGATTGAAAAGTTAAGTCAGCAAATTAAAGAGAGTAGTGAAAAGAGTGAAATGTTAAATCAGAAAATAAATGACAGGTTCGATAAAACTAGCCAGGAGCTACAAAAAACTAGACAGGAGCTACAAAAAGAATAGCCGGGAGTTAAAAGAAATCAAAGAAAAGAATCAGAATTTAAATACAAAGTTTGATGAAAAATTTAAGGGTGTAAATGAACAATTCAACAGGTTAGAACAAGAATTGCAGGGTAAATTTCAAGAAGTATAAAACGACTTTGACAAAAAATTACAGAAAATACAACAGACTGAAAGTGACCAAACGCAGTTAAGGAACGAACTACAGACGCTTAGGGAAGACTGTAATAAGTCAGAAAAACAGACGAATGAGCAGATAAAAAAACTTAAAAATGCAAAGGAAAACTTTAAGCTTAAACAGGATGCTTTAAATTCCAAAGGAAAAACTACTCAGGAAAGTTGCGATAAAAATAAAAATGAAATTCTAGAACAGGTACACCATTTAACAGAACGATTTGCGACTGTTGAAAAAGAACAACAAAAATGTAGTGATAGCCTTAAATTCCAAAATGATTTCTTTGATGGACACACAGTACCAGATGTTTACTTACAGGAAATAGTTGACCAGCAATTGGACAAATTTAAGGACAACTTGACTGAAACTGTGGACAAGACGTTACAAACAGTCGAACAAATGCGACAACAACTAGAACAGGCTAAGTCAAAATATGACGAAGTAGTGGAAAAAGGGACGCTAATTACTGCTGGTGCCTTGGTATTACCTAGTACAAGCATCCAGAATCAATTAGTGGACTATGTACCCACCTTCAGTGGAAATAATGTTAGTGTGCATGCTGTACAGTTTTTGAAAAAGATGGATAGACTTTTTGAAAATAGTAAACTCACCAAAGCACAAAAAATAGCATTTTTTAATTCAAAGTTAGTAGGTGAAGCTGAAGTGTGGATGAATAGTCACGAGGCTGACTACATCCTATGAAGCAATAAAGATAAACTTTCGTAAAAGATTTTGGTCCGTGTATAAGCAGGACAAGTTAGTAAATGATATTTTTACCATTGATCTCTATAGTAAAACTGGATGGACATCTGTGGCTGAAATTTTCGAGCTGTCGTCTGCATACCATTGTGTAAGAGAAAAATAAACTTTCGGGTATCTCTTTCTTTCTTTTACCAATACAAGGCAATGTGTCATTTTGACATAGTTCATTAATCTGATTGAATATATGAGAAAAATCAATGTGTAAGTGGTTAAATTAAATAAATATGTTAGTTAAAGCTTTGAAGAGCATATAAAAGTTCAAAACTGGTTAGTTTTTTCTTTAAATAAGTTGATGTAGCCTAATATGTAAGATGATTTTTGAAGGAAGCTTACTTGTAAGGCTTTATCTCGTACCAGAATCCTACCCTATAGTTGTGTTTAGTTATGATAAAAGACCTCACAGAAGGAAATTTCTACTTCTGTTCTAAATTGCCGTTCATCCTACCAAAATATTATATATATGATATTATTTTGGTACGAAATGAAGCCTTACAGATTGGGATTATTACTAAAATCAGGGTTTAGTAGATAATGTAATTCCTACAAGCCTATAACCTAAATTATCATTTGAACGTAAGACTTCTACACAAAGTGTGTCATTCAAACAAATGTAATACAGTTTTTAGCTGATTTGTTTCATTATAATTATCGAAATTTCAACATAATATGGTTTCTGAAAGATATGAGCCAACTTATAAAAAAACAGGTATTATTAAAATAATACTTTCCACAAGCCTATAACCTAAGTGATAGTTTGAATGCATGGCAACTATTCAAATTTTGTCATTCAAACAAATGTAATCAAGTTTTAAGATACCTTGTTCATTATATTTATCGAACTTTCAATATAATATGGTTTCTGAAACCAATATACAAGCTAATAATCAACTTTAAATATAAGTGTAGTCGTGCCAGACTGTAAACAACATTGATGATAAATACATAGAAATGGGAATATCTAAGGTTTTATTCATATCTGTACAGTATTACATGTAAAACTGGATTGTATATCCTTTAATGTAAATGTTTCTTCAGGAAAGTGTGGTATAATACTTCACTATTTTCAAACAATAACACTTTTATTCATCAGAGACATGTTTTTGCATAAGAACATTTAAAGAAACAGTTAAATCTGTCCCCCCCCCCCCCCCCTCTGTGTAGCAGATGATACACTTGAGCGTCAAGCTTTTGTCCTTGGAATGTGCATGTGTATGTCCATCCAGTTATATCATAGAGATCAATGATTTTTTACAGGCCGGTATGATCCACATAAAGGGCCTATATGTGAATATTAGAGAATAGAGAAATTATGATTGGGGAGGAGAAGGGAAAATTTTCAAAAACCAATAGAAACAATTACTAACAGAACAATTTATTTGATAAGCTGAGGTGCTTACTAGAGTGATTCTTTCAAATTAATTCAAGTTTAATTAGTAAATTTAAACTATTTATTTTGGTGTTCATTTCAACAATGTCTCCGCGTAAGCGAGCAAATATTGATGCAAAGACTGCATATATATATAATTGATTTTACTTCTTATAGGTAGTAGTTAATTTGTGGCTTCATCAACATACATAGTTCTCACCTCACACGTGTCTAAAATTGTATTTTTGGTAGTTTAGATCAGGGTTGCTCAAACTGCGAGGCGTGAGGGGATTTCCAATGAGGTGTGAACTAATTTTTCACTTCCTTCGACTTGCTAAATTATGATTGACTAAAAAATTAATATTCTGTTTGGCTTTTGAAGCAATAAAATTAATTAATATATCACAAATCTTTACTATTCTTAATAAACTTCTACAAAGCTCTTATCAGAAAATAACGAAATAAATTAAATAATAAATGTCTCATTTTTGTATTTTAACGTAAAAAAGTTATCTTATTCTAAGAAAGAGAGTCTTTACAATTACTTAAAATGTTCATGTAAGGCTTAAGAGCATAGAGTTTGAGAAAACCTGGTTTAGATGATTTGCTAGAAATAAGATAATTTACCCAACTTAAATGTGAGCGAAGCCGTGGGCAAACTCGAGTAAGTTAATATGATTATAAAAAAGAATGATTTATTAATTCATTTAGCAAAATTAATAAACAAATATACTTTGGCACTTAAAAAAATTCAAAATTCAAAATAAAACAAAATTATTAAAATGATGTGACCACATGTATGTGCTAATTAAAATTGAAAACGGTACGTGTACAAAACTTTTTATTTCTGGTACAAAACGGTACAAAAACTAGTATAAAACCTTGGCAATGTAAAAAGTTCAACATATACAAAAGTGGTACTACAGGTTAATGGACGTGCTGCTATACCTTGGGAAGTAGTAAATTGAGAAAAGACGTATTTTGAAACGGTAGTATATACTAGTTAACTAAACACTACACACCTCGCCATCTATTAGCATCACTACAAATCATAACGAATGTTTCCGGAGACAGCAAAACACATTTTAATAAATGGTCTAAAAATTAAATTTACAAAAAGTCATTTGGCCTAAAGGCGTTTGGCCTAAAAGCATTTGGCCTAAAGGCATTTAGCCTACACTTTAGGCCAAATGACGGGTACCCATTGATTCTTGGACTGCTCTCATATATTTAAAAAGTCATGGATGAAGGTATTTTTCTTTAAAGTATCATATGTAAATTATCCTTTTACTTCATCCATGGAGAATCACGCGCAGAATAGTCTCTAAAAGGATTTCACCAGAAAAACTTGTTTATTATTCTCAAAATATAACTCCGCAGTATTTAACAAACTAGCAAGAAAAGCCAGCTCCCTATATCCAATAGGAAGCTAGCTTTCACTACAACTGTTGCAGAGAAGTACCTGATTGGTTACTCTTGACAGTGTCATGAAAGGTCCAAGAAACAAGGGACACATCCGCATATAAGCTAAATGTGCGTAGAAAGACGCACAGAATGTGCTGTAGAAAGAGGGCCGGAGTAAACATACAGAAAGTGTCACAGAATTAGCGAGAGTAGACGGACAGAAAAAGAGCAGACATAGATATATAAAATGTGTGTCAACGATAAAGTAAAAATTAATCACAGTCAATACAGACTTTAATTTCAACAAAGTGTAAAGAAAAAAATAATAAAGCGTGTACAACATAAACAGTTGTATTTATATAATCAACATTCTATATCACAATAATTGGCTCTCGAACACGGAGCTATAATTACCAATTATATCTAATATTATTCCATATCATCAGAATTGTCGCCCAATATCGGGGCAATTATATGTGAATAATACTGTAATATAATAATTGGCACTCGATCACAAAGCTATAAAAAACCAATTATACATCAAACATTACAATAGCATTATAATAGGCGCCCAACGTGCGACCGAAATATAATAATTGGTGTTCGATCACGGAGCTATAAATACCAGTTATATCAACAAACATTCAATTTAATTATAATAGGTTCCCAATCAAGGGGATTACATCGTCAAAATCTTCTATATCATTACAAAAGGCTCCAAATCGAGGGGTATCACATCGTCAAATCATCGATATCGTTACAAAAGGCTCCAAATCAAGGGGTATCACATCGTCAAATCATCGATATCGTTACAATTGGCTCCCAATTGCGGGGCAATTAAATTATCAAATCATTCTATTGTGTTACAAATGACGCCCAACCGAGGGGCGATTACATCGTAAATCGTCTTTATCGATACAATGAAAACAAATATTTTATCCACACTTGTGTGAGTCATATCAAAAATTAAATAAACCTGTATGAATAATGTATGCGCGGACCTGGCTTAAGAGATGTCTTTGTGTAAAAAGATTAAAAATTGTATAAAATTTATCTGTGTTGTATTTTCTCTCTAAAATTTGATTTTTCGTTTTGTTTTTTGTATTTTCCAACTTTCACAGAGAGGTCAACTGACCCTTTGACCCCTCCCCCCCTCAATTCGCACCTGGAGGCTTCTTTGCGGTTTAACTATTCGATTCCTTAATTATTTGATTCCGTCAATCATATTTTTATTATTAAGAGTAAAGATCAATCCATTTTTAAATAAAAATTTAGAAGCAAGCAGCTAAGAACATCATCTCTTGAAGCGATAGTAAAACTAATTTTGACATAAATATAGTATGATTTTTGTAGGAAGAACGGTAGAAGTTAGTCACTAAAGTTACTAAAACTATTTTAATATATTCATACATCAAGTCATGTTGTTTGCAGATGTCATTTTTGATAAATATTATCAATATCTTTATAATGACGAAAACAATAAAGTGTCATTATTAATATTGACCATTTGTTGTATACATGTAGTCTTCAATGGTACAATATTTTTTACATATTATCTAGGGGTGCAATTACAAACAGCACGGAGGAGCTGTCTACACGAGAGAACGAATGCGAGCAGTGCAGGTGAAAAGAGTTCAAATCAGCCATGATATTGTTGTAAAGGACATGTGAACTCTGTGAAATGTTATTTTATGTTTATTAGCACCACATCTTGCTACCCTTTCGGGTTAAATGCCTATGTACTAATTACATGTCACCATTTCGAGGAATAGGAAGGTTAAGTTTGGAGGACGTGTACATGTACCTGCATTTGTGTGTAAAGGGAGTCGAAAACCATTTACGATAAACACCCTTATAAACACCTGGCGGGAATTGAACTCTATCTCCTCGTCTTTGGCAGTCAAGTGTATTACTAGAGTAACACCTTGGACCATGTGGCCACCAAAGCGGGTTAGTCACTTGTTGATAAGCTACAAAAAGCTAAATACACACATTTAAAACAAATGCTATCTTCTTGGAAAGAGAATATTACGTTGAATTTGACCATTAATATGAAGAAGAAATCCCATCGATAATTTTAAAAACTCAGAGGATATTAATGCCCACGCTTCCATACAGCTCCATTTTTTAGATTTATAAATCAGATAAGTTTTTAAATCTACCTTTTTCAATGTATAAATAATGTATCATAATTTTTAATAAATTTATAGTTACTTCATTACTTTCATAGATCTTGGGCTACTTTCTATCCCCAATCAATCGAACATGGTAGTTTTTATTTCACAAACCATGCAGCTACTTTTTACTTCAACAAATCATTGAATTCTGACATCTAAATAACCACACTAGATGCCATTTAACCCCCAAAAAATGCCACAATAAACATAGCCTGTGGATTTTTAGAACAGAAGTTGTGAAAACAAACATCCTTGGTCTGATTGCTTGGAGCAAGAGTTGTCAAATCTCGCCACTACGGTTTGCACAAAAATATCAAAATATTTGATCACGTCAATCGCTTGAAATTAACCTGCACCGCTTGATTTTGTTCCACGCATACGGACAACACCAAAGGTTTTATAAAGGGTTTTTTTGTGTGTCAAAAGTGTGGCCAGTTTCAGTATCATTATGGTACTTAGATGCCAATTTATCTGCGATGCAGTTGTGATTTTTGCTATATTGTATCAATACCCAAAATATAATACTTATAACATACATTTGCCACATAGGGTTCACTTAGTCCTTATCCCCCTTTTGACTTGACGAGGAAGCTTTTTTTTTCCCACTCCACTTCCATCACCTTTTTATTTGTTTACTCTGCTCTTGACTGTGCACATATAAGTGGAAAAATGGCTTTAGACACAAATTTTAACAAATCTTTGATAAGAATAGATAAATGTCATGGCTGTATCTTGAATATCTTTTAAGGGGGGGAGGTTCCTCTTTATGATGGCAATGTCTCAACATTTTTAAAAATGAAAACCTTTTTTGAGGTGATTTAAAGGGTTTTCAAGATATTCAGATTCAAACATTTGCCTTTGGTCATAAATGGTCTTTGGTTGAGTGAAATGATTTTTTTAGAATGGAAACTTTGATTGCCTGCGGGTACATTAAGGGGAAAAGAATTGTCTATGGCAATTTCAGGCAAAGACCGATGATGTCTCCTATTCAATACTATTTTTATTATTATTATTATTATTATATATTATTTTTTTATTATTTTATTATTATTATTATTATTATTATTATTATTATTATTATAGCAACTGTGTCTTACTACCTGTTCAGGTTATACACAAATACAAATATTAGGGGTGCAAATAAAAAGTAATGTCCACAAACGTCATTATTGCCATTAAGTCACAAGCAGTTTTTTTTTATGAATGATGTATCATTCTTTTGCTCTATGTATTGCCAGGTGAAAAACTATCAATTTTATTAGATTTAACTCTCGAAATACAAGATCAAAGTTATACAAAATGATGTTCGTAATGTTCAGTATATCATGGAGTGTTTTTCAATGTGAACTGCAGCTATGCTAACACATTTATATTAAAATTAAATGTTGCCTAGAATTATATAATTACATTATAAAAATGTATTTTTTTTTTTATTAGTGTTTCAGGTAATACCAAAATAACTATTATTTTTGTAAAAATGAAAGCCTTTGATTAGTGAAGTAATTTGTTAACTATGTCTAGGCATTGACATTGAATGAAAAATCTTAAATGTTCTTGTTGATCATGCAATGATGAGAGAAAGTTTTCTCAATCCGATTAAATAACTGGAGTGTGTTTATAATAAATAAATCTTAAAACTTAAATTACAATTCAAACAAATCTTGTTTATAAATTCACATAAAACAAAAAAAACTTTTTTAAGATATAAATATATCGGTGACTGGGACACCGATAAAAATCATCCACCAAAAAATATCAAATGCAAAAACCTTGAACATAAACCTTTCAACTTAACTTTGACGGATTTCATTCTTAGTGCCGAAGTGTACCTAGTTTGACCCAATTTCATGTTGCGAATCAAATAAATTTTGATGTCTTGATCGCGCTATTTCACCTATTGTGACCACGTTTAATTAAATATGGTGGTGGTTAGTGAATTTAACTCTGTGTAATGTCATTTTTTGGAATTGGAATCTGATTGTAGTGAAGAAGACCAAGCGTGTATTTTAAACCCCACAGAAGAGAAGAAACTTTAATTTATTAATTTGTTTGGCATTATTCTAAAGTTTATATATTTTGTAATTGTCATACACCACAAAATTATAATTATTTTGAAATATACATTAGCAGGGTGTCTACCAATACTGGAAAAAATATTGAACCTTTTTACATTGAATGAAATGTTGGATTAAGCATTTTGAGACCCCTGATATTTTGACCATCCCTCAATTACACCCTTGGGATGTTTGACTCACTGACCTTTCTATTCTCAGTCTCTACACTAAGCCCTCCCCACCCTTCCCCCCAAACTTTTTTCAGCAGTAACCATTATGAGTGATGAGTTACTAGTAATTGCTCTAGTTCAAACTATTGATGTACCTGCCTAACCTTGACATTCCTATGTCACAATACAGTATTTGTTGTGTTCGGCACTTCATCCCCCCCCCCCTTTCCTAAGCTTGTTCCGGTATGAGTATTCTGCAGATCCCGCTTGTTTATCTTGTGACCTTTGTGTTTAAAGCTTGGTTTATATTCATGCATAATTCATAACTAATAGCAAATAGTGTATAGTGCGCAAGAAGTTGAAATACATTATTTTAAATGATGGCGTCTATAATTGATCCATAGTGAATAGTGGAATAGTGCATAAAGTTGATTTAACTTTAACTTTTCTTATACATTATGCCTGAGTTGTGAAACGATGTTCTCACGAGAAAAATCTAGCAATAGGATTTATGGAAAACATAATTCGATATTTTTCAAATATAAGTTAGAAATTGGTCGCCATTTTGGGCTTTAATTAACGTTAAATAGTTTTATATTGTGATTTTAACTTGAAAATGAGTGAAAATGAAAGTGACAATGAATATATGGTTGAAATTACAGAAGATGGTTTTGTGTCTGTTGCTTGGGGGAGGAACCCCGCACCTCCTATTAATGTAGTTTTTGTACTTGCCTTGGTCACTTGGGAATTTTTATGGTTTAAAACACCAGAAGTTGGAAAATTCATTGTCTAAACCCACATAACCCCCCTCCAAAATATACATTTCGTGCAACGCTCTTGTACTCTAGCTTCATTTCATTCAACCACTAAACCAAATTGTCCTCAAACGAAGATAAATAATTCAAACATACTATTAAAATAGAAGGATGAGTTCTATAAAATTCATTTACCCGTGATGATAAAAAGCCAGAAATGCAATTCTAGAAGGTCTGCCATTAAATGCTAAATATATAAATTCAGATTAATACTATTTAGTAAAGAGTACCAATATTTATCTCTCAGATTATAATACAGCTAGTAAAATTGGCGCGTTAAAGGGATCAAGGATATTATATTTGTAAGTATGTAAATTATTTTGAAGACCAATGATTGACATATCCATAAAGGTAGTATCCTTAAAATACCACGCGCGCAAGGAGATCACCTCTCAAACAAATGACAATGGTTATGAATGTCTTATTCACTACCTTGCATTATAAACCTTAGTAACTTTCTTATTAATTGTGCACTATACACTATGCGCTATTCACTATTAGTTATGAGTTATGCATGAATATAAACTAAGCCTAAGAATAAATGAGTAAATTTGGAGGGAAAACCTCTTTTAATCCTTTTGCTGCGTTAATTGGATATATCCAATCTCAGCGTTATAGCCATTGATTGCGGAAATTGACTTTACACCCCAATGTGTAAACTTTATCTGCCTTTGCTGTGACAGTCGGAAATAGTCACAAGAGTGTTAGAAAGCTGAATTGTTCATTCTAGCATGCCCGTGCACCTCTGACATCTGGTGTTAGTTTTGAGAACTGTCAATTACCAGCTGCTAAATCATAACAATAGTGGTACTTGTTTACTTCCGCATTTCACCACTTGTAGTATATGTGGAATATTTATGTGGCAGAAAACATTGTTGGGGCATTTATTAGTTTAGTATTTGTAATATTTACCCGGTTATTCTACTGTGTTAGTAACATTTAATTTATGATTGATGAATTTGTGCAATGTGAAGTGTAATAAATATAATATTTGGTTAGTATGGCAATTGAAAAATTCAATAAGTCAATGATTTTAAAATTTATTTCATTTCTTATAATTGCTATTTTATTTTTGTTCTTTACCTGATTCTTATTTTTGTTCTTTACCTGATTCTTATTTTGAAACCAACCTAACACAAATATATTATCTTGACTACACTGAGGAAAGCACCAATGTAGCACAAAATTGTTCAAGTTATGTTGTAACCTAATTTTCAAAAGTTTTCTTATTAATACTAAGGCCTAGATTAGGCCAATATTAGGCATGTCAAATCCTCATTTATTGATTGGTTTGACACTATTTTGGGTTGCTAGTAAAATAAAGAACGGTTCTGATAGCAGAATAACATTGCATTTGGGAAAAATGTGACATAACATTTATCAGTATAAAATATATATTAAGTGATATATAGACAACGTGGTGCTAAATTTCATATATAAAATGCATTACTAGTTGAAAATCACATTATTTGATCATAATCATGTTCACCATGCAAATTTTCAGATTTTGAATTTTTGACTTATATAAAAATTAAATACGCAGCAAAGGGTTAAAGATGATTGGTTGGACAGTACAGTATTTAAAGATTGGCTATGGATACAAAAAGTGGATTGTGATAAAAGTAAATCCATTATTTGTGTATTGACATTAAATAACATGGGAATATCTTCAATCCAATCTCATGCCAAGGGAAAGAAGCATATTGACAGACTGAAAGCTGCTAGTGGGAACAAAAAAATAATATTGGACTTGGTCCCTACAACCAAAAATACTCTGTCATCTATAGGCCTACATGAAGATGTACATTTTAGTGCTAATTACCATGAAGTAGTTTTGAAAGCTGAAACTAGACCTAGTTGTTATATTCAGAGCTTCCTTGTCATAGATGAAGTTTCTCGGGCTGAAATATTGTGGGCTATTAATCAAGTAATGACACATTATTCTGCTATAAGTTTTTCTGCTTGTAGTGATATTTTTAAAGTAATGTTTTTTGATAATAATATTGCCCAGAAATTTTAAATGTGGACTAGGTCCTTTTTTTCAATAGCAAGCTTGATGAACAAAATAGTAAAATGTGATGTTATCACTCCCTACTGTAGATATTGGATTCACAGCATCAGCAGCTTTGAAAGGAATTAAAGAAATAAATATACTTCAGTTCAGAGGAGATTGTCAAAAATTCCTAATTGATCTCTGCAAAAAACTTTTACCTAAGTGTCCTCTCCCCTACAAAATTGTCAAGGTTGCTAGTTGTCTCTCCCTCGCAGTCATGCTCAATCCATCTGTTAGGACCTATAGGTTAACTTCTGCATTAGAAGTCCTACTAGACAATAAACAACCATCAAGCGTGCAAGGTAATGTTGTAAAAAGAGACTACTTGGACTTTGTATCAAAGCAAGAAGTTATTGAATACCTTAAACAATTCACTTCAAGTGGTGACCAGCTTGATAAGGTCTTCATGAATATTTTTTCTAGAGTAAACTACAATATTTCACTAAAAAAATTCTTGTTCTCTTCCATAGCAATGCAACCGTTGAGCGAAGTTTAAATAATAAAGAATGTCTTGTTGAAAACCTAAATGTGGACAGCCTAATTGCTCAACTTGTAACTTATGATGCAGTCGTTGTAGCCGGGGATTTCTAAATATGACATTTTCAAAAAAAGATTATTCATGCTGTGAGGAATGCATCAGAAATACCCCAAGAACACCGAGGTCGACGGTGGTATAGGTCATTCAAAAAAATGTAATGTGTGCGTGGGTGCAAGCATGCATGCATGTGTATTAAAACTGGGTCTGATCCACCTTTTTTCAAATCTGAAACTTCAGTTTTCCATCAAATCTCTAGTTAAAATCTTAATTTTAGAAAATATTGCAAGCATATATGTTTCACTTTTCCACTAACTAGGATTTTTTCCTTTACCTCGGATTTTGTTTACATTAAATGGTAAATTAATGATCTGGGGTTTGTTAGGTTTTTCCTATCATTATTTTGGTTTTAACCACAAGAAACTATTTAACTAGTTTATACCTTTAAAAAATAACTCAAAATTAGTACCTATTTAACAAAAAGATTACGATTTGAGTCTTGAATCCATGAATATTCCTTGTAGGTTCTAGGGTCCCAGCCTTAGTATATACTAGAATATATGCGTCACTACACTTTATTCTTGGTGTAAAAATGTTTAACTATGACAGACCTAGGCCTACCCTAACCTTCTATCAGTTGTGATTCTGAAGTAGGGATTGTTTGTCTCTTGAGTACCTTTAATATATTTTAGATATATTTAAAAAAATATACTGGCATTTCAAAACTAGTCAGGTAGACACCTTGATTAGGGTGTGCATTATATGCTACAATGTTTGAATCGGAGCAAGTGAACCAAGTAACTGAGGATTTATGACAAGCTGTGTGTGTTCTCGGTTCACTCTTAAAGTTTCAAAGAACTAAATGCACTAAAGATTTTAATCATGTGTTATGCTTAAATACCAAACCCAAATCAATACACTTTTGAGAACTGAACTGTGACTAGCTCTTATTCATTGCCATATGATATATTGGCCTTTCATTTATGTTGGGTTGTAAGATATTTGAATAACTTACCTTTTATTTTAAAAAATTTTTTTTGTAGCTTTAAAACAAATTTATATTAGAATATTGTAATTTTTTTTTTTCCATATGCTGCCATGACTATTTCTGATAGCTTAGAATTTCAAGGAAGGTGGTTTAGTATTTTTTAAATACACCAAAATGAATTTTAAAAAAAAGTCTTGTATGGAATATTTTTCACTGTCTCAAGTAAAGGTTATTGCTGTCTGTGATGTGCAAAAAGAAAATTAAACTGATTTCATTGCATTACCACACCTCTTCTTCTCAGACACCTTCAGCACTAGGAATATTTGATCAAAAACAAAGACTGCAATGAAAATTACAACTACAAATAAACCCAATCTAATTCCACTAGTTAAATTTTAGACCTTTACTAAATCCATATGGTGATAGTGATAGAGCAAAGAGGATCTCAGCAGATCTAGAGGAAATGAGCTTGATTTCTATCAAGGCCTAACCTTACCAGGTTGGTTTCCTTCCCTATCAATCACATTATTTTGCAGTGTTTTGACATTGTTTTCATTTAACTTCAAAAATATTATTTACTTTGTCACTTATCACTATTTTTTGGTTTAAGTATATTATATAATAATAATAATAATAATAATAATAATAACTTCTCTTAGTGGAAAAAGTTTAAACAAAAGTTTAACCTTTGAATAATTTTGTGATAGTTTTGAAAGAATTATAAATTTATGCTCATAATTGAGCATTCTAGAGCTATACAAGGAGTGCAGTTTGAAAGATAATCTAATATGGTAATGTGAAATAAGTGTCTTACGGGCGTTTGGGCATATTGAGAGGATGAGTGTGTATCGAGTGACGAAGCAAATATATGAACAGGTTGTCTACCATCCGGGAAAATCAGGGAAAACTGGATTTAGCTGGGAATTTGAAATGTTCGGTAAAAAACAGAACTAATTCGGGAATTTGGTAACTTATAAAAAAATATCCAAGAAAATGTTGTTTTACTCAAAATATGAAATATAATAATTATTAAATCAGTAAACTAGAATGTGATTCATACTGCCTTTTTCTGTTTGCAGCTGTGTAATATATTTTATAATTTTTCTAATGAGTAGTAGAATATGTTAATACAAATAATTACTGTTTATTTGGATTCTAGAACTTACACTTTTGAGTCGGGGATTTTAGGAAATGATCAGGGGGAATCTGAGAAAAAGTCGGGAATTTAATTGGTCAAGTTTAGTAGACACATGATGAAGGTAGAGTGTGTGGATCAAAAGGAAGGGGTAGACCATATAAGACGTGCTAAATGGGGTAGATGAATATTTGAAAAATAGAAACATTATGAGATTTAAGATTAGAAGAGCATTTATGACTTGGTGCATGGATGTTGTTAGAAGCGAAGGTAGTATGCAAGAATAGGGAAGTGTGGAATAAGTTAGTGAAGATGGATTAGTTAATTGAAATTCTTGGGGGATGGAATATGAATAGAATTTTTTTATTATTGTTCATTTGTTTTAGGTGTTTTGTGGAAAGGTTCCTAAAGACATGTATGAGGATGAATTAATACCTTTGTTTGAAAAATGTGGAACAATTTGGGATCTACGGCTCATGATGGACCCCATGACCGGTCTAAACAGGGGCTATGCATTCATCACATTCACTACAAGAAGTTCAGCGCAATCGGCTGTTAGAGAGGTAAGTGTCATGTTTTACTTTCATGAGCATTGCTTGGGTGCGGAGTATTAAACTGAAGGTTTGGTGTTGTTAATTATCTAGCTAAAAGTGGTGTTAAGTAGCATAGCTTTCTGTAGTTACATCTCTCAAACTCATTTTAAGGCTTTCAAAACTATCTTACATCATAGCCATCACAATATAAGGCTGGCTAGTAAAATCTTAAAATTAAATTTAGTTTTATAATCTGAAGCTCCCTTGCAAAAAAGTTCTTCCTTGACAACAAAGGTGAGGGAGTCTTTGTATTGAAATCTTCTTGTATCTGACACATACAAAGTAAATATTGTTACATTAAACATAATCAACACTTCATTTAATAAACATCAGTGATATGTTTAAATTTAGAATGATGAAAAAATCAATTACTACCTGATGGTTTGAAAATTTAAATTAAGGTCGTGTATAAACACTGTACACTAAATTAAAGTAGGCAATAGTGAATATAGAATGGTAACAATAGTGTTAATAGGTGTTTACTTTGTGTATTGATATTATATCTATAATCCTTAGGAAATGGCATACTCCTCTATTTGAGTATATACACAAAACCAGATTTGGGACTCGAAAAGGAATGCATGTTTCTCTAATGCTACAGTAAACATTTCCTTGGAGAGACACCTAGAAATCACAAAGATTAAAACTCAGTTGCTGCTATTGAAAGCACAAAATGTGAATTGAAAACTTTTCTCTTGTGAGGTGCTTAGTGTTGTTTTTTTAAATTTTCCTCCTTCAAGCCAACCTCGCAGTAGAAATTTTCTGAAAATGATTATATATTTCCCAGTAAATGGCTACTAAAAATTAATTTTAATGGCAGATACTGGAAACGAATCTATAAGCCTCACACTCAAGAATCAAGATATCAACCTAACAACATTAATACTATATTGAAACTTCAAATATATACACATACACACAATTGTATCATCACTGATAACATCTATTCTAGTGGGAAAAAAAATTAAAACCTTTTTTCCACTTTCAAATACTGAGAGGTTTTCATTGAAATAACCTTGATATAAATTTATAAGTTATGATTTATTAGAAATAAATTCCTGAAAATAATTTAAAAAACTAATCTTTTATGAAAATGGTATTTAAAAAAACTCCTGTTATAACCAATTTTATTGAATGTACTACATAAAACAATGAAATTACATAAAATATCTAGATTTTTAAAAATAAAAAATCCATTTCACTAACATTACAACCATAGACAAGCTTTCAGTTGAAGCTTTGTCTATAAGATATTTAAAATGAACGATAGAAGAAACAAATATGACAAATACAATGGAACTATGATAACATTTTATATTCCTGCTACTGAAAAAAAATCTGGCAGTTGTCCTTAAAGAAATAATCACACAATGCCCTAAATAAAAAGAGGAGAGATCTCTGTAAGAGCTGAAATGTGGATCATTTTCTTGTAAAATAAAACATTTTGCAAGAAAAAAATCTTTATTACCTAATGACACAAATTAAAAATAAATGTTAGGTTGTTCCCATGTATTGACTTTATGCGTAAACTAAAGTGCCTAGCAAATAAAAGGGTTGTGTTTTAAATCTGAGTGAAAGACAAGAGTTGTTACCATAGTTTATTTAAAATTGAAGTGATGTGTGTAATTTCTTGTTTGAAATGCTTTTAGCAGCAGAGCACAGTGAGTTTGAAGCCTTTTGCTGATCAGAAAAGCTTCACAATTAAGATAATTGATGTAAATAGGTTATGTTAGTTCTGTTGAATATCTATGTTGTCCAATATTTGCTCTCAGGTCTTCTCTTTGCGGGACTGGAGATACACTTTTGCTTTTTACTTAAGAGTTTTTCAAAATTCAAACTCATTTTTTGGCTCTGTGGCAAAGCTACTGAAATAACTTTGGGATTTTTCACTCCTTTACTTGTCTTCTAGCAACTTTTGATACAGCTTTCTGCAAGTAGTTTTGTATTATTCTATTATTAATATTATAATTTAATTATTAAATACTTTTTATGTAAAAAAATGCTTTACGGAACTTTCTATGCCGGCTAAAAATCGAGCGAAGCAGTAGCATGCCTTTCGTTTTAGTAGTTTGTTGATACAAAATTGCCCCTTTGAAATTATTCCCCTAAATTATTATTTTTTCTTGTTATTGTGGCTCACTCACCAAAATTTGGCATGTTTGTGTTTTTCTCTTGATCCCACAGCTCGATAATCATGAAATCAAACCTGGCAAGACTCTGAAAGTAAACATTAGCGTTCCCAATCTTCGACTTTTTGTGGGCAACATTCCAAAGTCTAAAGGCAAAGAGGAGATTCTGGAAGAGTTTGGTAAACTAGCAGGTAAATTTCTAAGGAGAGATTTTTTATCAGTAGTTTAGAATACAAAGAAATAGCTAAGCTGACCGGAGGGGTTGGATCGGGCTGGCTCTGTCCTTGCCAGGCGATGGTGACCTCCTTATTCGAGCAAGTCCTTCCCCAAACCCCTCCTCGTGTCCCGCCCCGGGCCCACACGAGATTTCAGAATATAGGGGTAACTTAAGCACTGTTGAAGGTAGGGCAAGTCCTTGTATTCCCACCCTGAAAGACAGCAAGGGCACGCACGCTTCATTAGCTGCAGCCTAATTGGCTGTCACATTGTTCTTGCAGCTCAATGATTATGAAATTCGAAAAGGCAAAAAGATTGGTGTAACCGTTTCTTATAACAATCATCGCTTATTTGTGGGGAATATTCCCAAGAATCGAGATCGAGATGAATTGTTTGAAGAATTTTCCAAACACGCACGTAAGTTGAGACTCTCCCTTACGTCCATTATAAAAAAAATTGAATTTAAATGTTTTCATATTTTGGATTAATTTTGCTCTTTAATGAGACTAACAACAATGCTTCAATTAAAAATTTATGTTGAAACATAAGTTTCTGAAACAATTTTTGACACTAAGTGAGCATTTTGGGGTGGGAATATTGGAAGGGGTGTTGGGGATAAACCTTGAAAAGCCATTTGTGGTCCATTAAAACCCTATTTAAAGTGTTAGCTTCTTGAATTTTTTATTGTATTTACTATTACATATTTCTCTGCATGTTCGCATATTAATAACAAGATGGGTTTGTGAGGCATATAAACCTTTTTTATTACTCCTTCCCTGACCTCGGCAAGATTTTAGCAGGCATTGTGAACCGCGGATGTTTTTCTTCCTATAGCCGGTTTGATAGAGGTGATAATCTACAGTTCTCCAGACGACAAGAAAAAAAACAGGGGTTTCTGTTTCCTGGAGTATGAGTCACATAAGGCAGCATCACTGGCAAAGCGTCGGCTGGGCACAGGACGCATCAAGGTGTGGGGTTGTGACATCATTGTGGACTGGGCCGATCCTCAAGAGGAACCAGATGAGGTCACAATGGCTAAAGTGAGTCTTTACTTGCATTTTTCATGTGAAGAAACTTAAAACCCCATTTGTATTGAAACAATATTTTGTTTCATTTTGACCAAACAAAGCTGTCATGATTATAAAAACTGCAAAAAACACTTACCTTTTCACATTCAACTTTAATAAGGGTATGTGGTTATTTCTCTTATGATAAAATATTTTGCATAATTTATTATAAGGTCCATCAGTATATAAAGCCGTTTAAATTTCATCAAAATAATTTTTATATAAAATATTAAGGGTTAAGTAAATTCAACTGTTTGCTGCCTTTGATTGAGTCAATTGTTTCCATTCTCCATCCTTTATTTGTTTCAATTCTTTGTTTCCCTTGTAGTATTAATTTTTTCCTACATATTTTATCTCCATTACTCTCCATGGGATTCTTTCCTTTTCCTTCTTCATTAATAGACTCTCATCACACCCAATGGCTTAGAAATTTGGAGATAATGCTATAGTGATTGGCATGTATGCGTGATGATCAAAAAAAATAGTTCAGTACAATCTAGTTTGCTGTCTACTGTGTATGCATATCATATAGGGTCTATATTGTGTTTAAGATGTATAATTTAAAAAAATATTAACCAGTTTGTTAGGCCTTTATTATGAAAATTTAAATTAAATATTATTAAAATATCTAAGTCCTTTTTAATTTGATGTTATTTAAATACTTCTGGCCAGGAATAGTCAAAAACATAAACCCCTTCAGCTGTAATTTCTCACCATATATAAAAGTAGATTTGTTATTGTCACCCCCTCTTCCCTCGCCCCCAAGAAATAATTTTTCCAACCTTCTGTATCAATACATAAATCTATTCATTGAAAGACAATAACTTTATTCACCACAAATCAGGATCCAACCTTTTATAGAGTGATTTTCCTTTCCCCCCTTTTTCTTTCCCCCCTTTTTCTTTCCCCCCTTTTTCTTTCCCCCCTTTTTCTTTCACCCATTTTCTTTCCCCCTTTTTCTTTCCCCCTTTTTCTTTCCCCCTTTTTCTTTCCCCCTTTTTCTTTCCCCCTTTTTTTCCCCCTTTTTCTTTCCTCCCCTTTTTCTTTCCCCCTTTTTTCTTTATCCCCTTTTTCTTTTCCCCCTTTTTTTCTTTTCCCCCTTTTTCTTTCCCCCTTTTCCTTCCCTCCCTTTTCCTTCCTCCTATTTCATTTTCTTCCCTATTTCATTTCTTCTCCCTTTTTACCCACTTTGTTTCCTAACCGAAATAACAACTTTCAATTTAACGAAATCCATTTGTTTTATTTACTAAAATCAGGGTCTCTATCATTAATCACTATGTATTCATAAACTTTACAATATTGTCATTTTAAATAAGCCTGAAGGTATAAATATATTCAATCCTGATCTGACAGCTCACTGGGGTAGCCAGGGCCTGGGCGGAGGTTAGTTTTAACCCCAGTTTAAGCGTGGTCTCGTGCAGACGAGAGACTGGTCAGGGCTAAAAACAAAATACTCTGAAGAGGGTATGGGCAATTGGCTCCCAGCTTGGTGGGCTGGTAGTGTGAGGGTTGGTGATGATGAGCTAAGTCACCTTCATTACCTGTAGTCTCAGTGGAGATGTTTACCTGAGGACTATAAGCAGCAGCTCCACTACTCAGGTGTAAGCTGGTGGCTGAAACCAACTAAAGCACTCGGAAATTAAATAAAATGTCAAACTTGAGAAAATTTGTTGACAACCATATACTATAAATAGCATGTTTGAACATTACCACACTGACTGGAAGGGCGGAAGAGATTTAGAGGAGAGGAGAACAGATGTCCTGGGTCTGAGCGAGACCCAGTGGAATGGGAAACCATGAAAGAAGCAGAAGAGCAGTAGGTTTTGTAGTGGGAATAGGACTGAAGGCGGAAGGAATGAATGACCAAATTATAAAGATGGCAAAGCGGTGATACAAGTGCAGGGGCCCAGCAGAAGAAAATTAAAAGTTTGAGTAGGATTTAGAAAGGCATATGGGAAAGAAGGGGCAGATAGCTTTAGATGAGTTTAACTCAAAAGTAGAAAAAGAGGATGTGTTAGGGAACTAAGGATGAGGAGAGAAAAATAAAGAAGATAGAAGGCTGTTGGAGTTGTGTTGATGAAATAAAATTAAAGTGGGCAAACAGCTAATAAACATATTTTTCAAATTATTATAGATACATTTCAATATTATTTTGTTGTAGTGCAGTTAATTTTATACAAGAAAATAAAGTTTTGAGTACATATGATAAAAAGTAGTAACAGGAATTTTTATTTGTTATCATACATTAGATATTTTTGGGGCAGTTATTGCTCACCTAACTGCAAAATTAATTATATTGCTCACCTCATGGATAAATATTTAGGCCTACATACAATGAATGCGTTGTTTTTTTAAAAATAAGTTCATATTTTAAAAAACTAAATACATTTACACCTATTTACTTGTATTGGTAAATAAATCTTTTCATTCACACGGCATAAGATGAAAATCTAAATATATTTTTCTAAAATCAGAACAATTTAACCAGTACATTTGAAAACTGTTTACAAAACTATTTACATTAGTATGTAAATCCATGCAGCTCGTATGTAAATCGGCAGTGCACTTAGCACATTGAGTATGTGACTGTCTGCCATTGTAAATGTACTAAGCTATCAGTTCCAATAACTATTTAAGATTGATTTTTGTTGCCAACCTTTTTATAAAACAACAAAAGGAAATGTTCTCCTTCCAGTTATATATGACATTACTACATTATCTATCACATAAAGCAAGAACTAGCTCAGATTTGGAGAGCCGACCTCATCAGTAGTAGGTGGAGCCGATCAGATCGGCTCGTGGCACTGTAAGAGTTAAAATTCTATACTTTTAATGCCCAAGAATTAGATGCAAAGTGTAGAGGGGAGGGAGAAAGGTTTAGGAAAAGTTTAGTGGGAGCTACAGAGAAAGTAGTTTTTGGGAGGTGGGTAGGACAAATTATAAGAGGAAGTGGAAGGAGATTTAACTTGGAAAGAGGTGAAGGATGAATTAAAAAGGATGAAACAAAGAAAAGCACCAGGTGTGGACGAACTAACTGGAAATTATGAGTTAAAAGGAGAAGCAGGAATACACTAAGCCGGGAGTGGTTTGAAAGCGGAACAAGGTACCAAGACAGGAAAAAAAAGTTATACCTGTTTTCAAGAAAGGAGACAGGAAGAGATATACAAATTTATAGGATGATAACGCTGATGGGCTACTGTACAAACATAATGAAAAGATTTTGAAAGGGAGAATAAGAAATAAAATGAAATGAAGGTGGTGAATGGAATAGCACGGATTTAGGGGACAGAGGTCTATAATTGACTTAGGGCCAGTTTCATAGTCAGATTTAGTACGCCTAAAGTGCAAGTCGATAATAAATACAGGACGACACCTACCTAGACCAAAATGGAATGGGCCAGTTTCACATATGAAACTGGCCCATTCCATTCAATTTCAGGTAGGTGACGTCTTGTATTTAGTATAGCTCCGCACATGAAGCGTACTAAATCTGACTATGAAACTGGCCCTTTATCTTTGCCATACAACAGCTGGTGGAAAGAAAAGATGAGGATATGGGAAAGACTTTGTAATGGTTTTTACAGATGTGGAGAAGGCATATGATAGCTCGGATAGAAATGAAGTTTGGAAAGTGATGGAGGAGGTAGAGGTAGAAGGTGGAGTGGTAATGAGAGTAAAAAGTATGAATGAGGATAGCAGGAGTTTTGTTAAGACAGAGTTGAAGGAGGGAGTTGCTCTAAATAAAAAAATTGAGTGAAGAAGGAGAGTGCCCTTTACCATTACTCCAGTATAGCGTCGGAAATCCGGACATCAAAAATCCGAGCGTCGCAAATCCGGATCGGCGGTGAGAGCAGGTCAAGTCTTGTACAAAAAACAATTAAGAGTCCTTACCCAGTAAGTTTCCATTAATTACTGTAGATTTTTTTTTTCTAAAAAGTATTGTAGAGTTACTAACCTAAATTACATAGTGTACATGTTCTTATTCAATATACTTTATTAAAATATTTTGTGTACTGTATTTTTCGAACCCTTCAGCCTTTATTTTACAATACAGTAGATTCCCGAGCGTCATGTATCCTCTAGTCCAGAGGTTCCCAATTTTTTTTGGCCACGGAACCCTAATTGATCATACTTTTTTTTGGCGGAACCCCATTTTGATAATAACAAAAGTGATTGTACCTTGTAGTGTAGTTTGAATATTTTCATGTTTGACATGAAAAGAAAGAATAATTATAAATAAAAAATAATTATTATAAGTATTATAAAACATTTATCGTACAAAAAAAAGTAACTATTTAATGTGAAGAATGAAATTTTTTCACATATTTACTTATAATAGCACTAAAATTAGGCTTAATGTCTGACAATTGAACGCGAAGATCTGAACTCGGAACCCCTTTGACCCTTCCACGGAACCCCAGGGTTCCGCGGAACACCTTTTGGGAAACGCTGCTCTAGTCAATACATTACATATGTATACAGTTATTGAAAGCACATTTGAATTCCGGACAGTTCAGTAATCCGGATGGGCCCCGGTCCCGATCAATCCGGATTAACGACGCTCCACTGTATTTGTAATTGTAATGAAAATGGTCATGAACAAAGTTGCAGGAAAACTCGCAGTGGAAAAAATGAAAGCAATGATGTTTGCTGATGACATGATGGTATGGGGCAGAAGGAAGAGGAAGTACAGGAACAACTACAAGAATGGAATGGGGAAGTGAAAGAGTGTGGGATGAAATTTAATAAGGCAAAGTGTGAAGTAGTGGTAATGACAAGAGGGTAAGGCTTACCAAAGCTATAAGTTTGAATGGCGTATAGCTCAGAAAACTATTGAACGTAAAATATTTTGGAAGCATGGCTTAGGAGAAAAGTGGAAATAGAGGATTTAATGAGAAGAGGACAGCAGGGAGAGTATTTCTATAGGTGCATAAGAGACCTGCTATGGAGGAGATAAGTCCCCTTGAAGTGTAAGGAAGTATCGTACAGGACATACTTTGTAGCCAAGGTCGCATATGCAGCAGAAACGTGGGCAATTAATGTAAAAGAGACTAGGAAAGTGTAGGCCATGGAAATGAAGTTTGTGAGGAGCATGTTAAGGTGCATTCAGACCAAGCGAGCGAATGTTCATTCTTCCCCCACTACGCTTAAATTCTCTTGGTGTAAACATGTAGTGAGCATTCTTTCGATGCGCTAGTATGTTCTAGTATATTCGCCCAAAATGGGAATGAATGCTCGCTCGGTTAGTCTAAACAACGAAAGAGTGCACGAACAGTTGCTTGGAGCATTCCTTCTGGTTCACACGCGCTCGCTCGACTGAGCGGTTTTATCAAAGGATTCTTTGGTTCGGTGCGAGTATCTACAAGCTTCCTGCTAAATAATAATTTCAAACAGAGAAAAAGATGGATTGGAATAATGATTTGTGCTTGCAGCTTATAGAACATTATAAAGAGTATAGATGTCTTTGGGACCCTACTGTTGGAGACTACAAAATAATTCATTAAAAGAGGATGCCTGGAATGCCCACCACCCTCTTTTTCTTATTTTTGTTGTTGTTAACTGGTGCAATATAACAAAACTAGCAGCCGCAATCATAATATCTTCGTCAGACATTGCACTGTAAGCCAGTATATAGAAATAGCTGAGAATTGAGCATTCGCTCGCTCGCTCGCTCGCTAGGTCTAAACCTACTCGCACCACAAGCATTCTCTCACATTCCCTCGCGTTCGCTGTTCTATGAATAGCTCTTTTGGTGTAAACGAGTTTAGTAGCAGTTTGTTAAATCACCGTTTACACTAAAAGAGCACGAACGAATGCTCTTATTCTTGCTCTATGTTCTTGTTCGTTTGGTCTAAACCCACCTTTAGCTGTCAGGAGGAGAAATAAGATTAGGAATGAAGTAATCCTGGGAAGGGTTGGGATACCTGGAGTACATGAGATAGTAGAGGAAGCAAGACTGAGATTGTATGGGCCTGTAATGAGGATGGAAAAAGAGGATGCCGAATAAAATGTTGGAAATGAAGTGTGGGGAAAAGATCGCATGGGAGGCGCAGATAACAGAAAATGTTCTGTTGAGGGGAGAGGAATGGAAGAAATTAAAGGAGAAAGAGTGGAAGAAGGGTAGAGGGGTTGACTGTCATGAAGAGAAACAGCGTTTAAAAAAATGGAAGTACACAAGCCCATTTGCTGTGGTTGTTCCTTTTTCATGTTCCTATCTATGTCTCCTATTATTCTTTTAAAAAAAATACTTTTTCTCCCTTTTAAGGTTATTTGGAATAGCGCACTAGGCTAAATAATGGTTTAAATTGGGAGGAATAGCCAGCACACTTAACTTGGTGATACTGGATTAGTAATTGTTTAGATAGAACATTAAAAAAAATTTTTTTTATGGACAAGCTTTCACTTTTACAGACAGCTTCATCAGGTCAAGAGAGTAGACTGATGCTCTTGGTTGAACTGCAAGATTGACTGTCCACAGCTGACTTTTTCAGTTATGATATCACTGTATAGATGACAGCACTTAGAATAAATAGATATATAGATAGATAAACTAAAAATTGTGTTATATAATAAGGTGGTCAAATCCCTGAGCAAAGAAATATGCAAGTCTTCACAACTAAGGATATGGGACCTGACCCCTCAATATATCATCAAATCCAGACAAACCTCTAACCTCATCCTTAGGTAATTCCTCTCCTTCCTACTAGCACGCTTATTATTACATTAAATGTCACAATAATAATACATTATATAACACAATTTTTAGTTTTTCTATCTATCTTTCAAGTGATATCTTATATCTTAACTAAAAAACAGTCAACCTTGCAGTTCAGCCAATAACATTTTTCTCCCTTTTGTGTTAATTGGTTTCATTTTCATGAAGTTGTGTTGCTCGTTTCACACTAATCCCCATTTTGAAATTTAATACTATCTGGCTATCTGATATGGCTTTATTATTTCATCACCAAATTTGGGTTATCAACCACACCTAAGGTAGTTTATTAAATTTGTTATATCAATTCTGAGCTCGTCCATGTCTCAGGCTTCAATTTCGAATTTCTATATGTTCAGACATCTACCTAACTGGTAAGGTTTATTGACTGTAGGCGAAATCCAAAAAATATATCTTACTATAAACTTTAAATTTTTTAGAAAAAATTCAACTGCGCTTTATGCCAATATTTGTACTTTTGAAATTAAAGTAAAATGACAGATCTAGAACTAGCCATCCTCTACCAAATATTCATTTTTTGATTGGGTCACAACAGAAAATTAGAAGCAAATGTAGGATTTTTTTTTAAGGTTGGATATAAACTACCAGGCTTTTTTTTTTAACTTTAAATTTAAAGTTTAAACTCTTTAACTGGTCAAAATTTAAGCCCAAATGTTGTTGAAAACTATTTTAAGAAATATCAAACCACTTTGTAAATAATCTAGAATTACGAAACAGCTGCAACGCTTTCAGTGTTCCCCCATCCAACACCCTTAACATAAAATTTATAAACCTCTCGTTTCAAAAGCATCCCGCTTTGATAAATATCTCATACTCATTTGGCATGCATGATCCCTCTACATTTTTGGTAAAAAAATCAATTTTTTATTGTACCTTAAAAAATTAATTATCTTTACATATATATAAACTCTTTGCTAGTTTTTTTAGTCTCAGTCTAAAATTAAAACTTTTCAGGTGTAGAGGTATTCAAATACTCAGGGGATGAAATAATAATAGGTTATATATCTCTACAAGTTTATTTTTAATCAAAAAAATTGTTTACAAATATTTCTAATCTTTTAATAAAAAGTCTTTAGTTTTCAGGAAATAGCCAAAAATTTAGCTGTCAATAATTGGTCTAGGGTCTTCTGTTGTACATGGATTTATCCCAAGTATTCACCTTTATAAATTCTTTAATTTGAAATTTAATAATATAATTTTTAAATAATACTATAAAAGTATTCACTCCTTACTAAGGATTGATTTAGAAGGTTTTCTAAAATGTTGAATTTATAAATGGTTCGTCTACCAATAAAAGAGGTTTATGAGGGATCGTTGTATGCCACAGCATCCATACTTTGAACATTAAATAAGTTTACACCATATAAACACTGAACTTTTTGGTCTGATTGTTCATTTGTTTATTTGCTTGCGTTTATGTGCATTTATGTTTGTGTTCATTCACATTTATTAGATGTGTTCTTGGCTTATGATCCGAGAGCAAGAATTTATGGGGGAAATAAATATTTATATTTTTTTTAAAAATTAACCATCTATAAAAAAATCTATATTTATATAAAAATTAAGCTATTGTTTCTTTTGACCAAAACTTACAATCAGCTCCACTTATTTTAAATGAAATATAACAATTTAAAGAATGTTTGAAAATGGCGTGTCTTGAAATTTCTTAGTAAAATTAATCAAAATATATGTTTTCAACATTCATAAACCTAGGTACTTTCTATTTATGTTGACCTAAATGGCTACTTTTATAGTTGGATTTCCATGCATATTGGGACAGTTTTAAATTATCATTTTCTTTAAAAATGTAAACTTGAGTTGTTAAAAATTTGTTAGTTGTACTATTGCTTGTAGGAGATTTGGAAATGGATACGCCCAAGTTAAAATTTATTGATAAAAATTTTTCCACCTAATTTCTGAGAATTTCTCAGGCTACTGTTTCCTTTAACAGACTTATTTGGTTTATTGAAAGCTTATCAGGAAGTTATGAAGTGAACACAGACTCTGTATATTTCTTACAGAAATCATATATCTGACCAAATAAAATGATGTATTTTGTAATCATATATATTTTTTGTTTTAAATCATCTTTAATTCTCAAAGGTTTCACTCATTGGTTTTTGATTTACTTAATAAAACTGACTTTCTATGTTTTTATTATTTTACCAGGTAAAAGTATTGTACGTCAGAAATTTGACACAAGATTGCTCAGAAGAGAAACTGAAAGAATCCTTTGAATCATATGGCACAGTGGAAAGAGTAAAAAAAATAAAGGATTATGCCTTCATCCACTTTGAAGACAGAGATAATGCTGTTAAGGTGAGAGCACATGTATTGTAATAAATTAATATAATTAGTGTTAAGGACAAGATTTAAAATTATATCCAAACAAAATTTTAATTATTTCACAGTAAAGATTAATGCTATATTATGTGTGTGCTGTAAAGTAGGATTGGGCGATTTAAGGATTTTAACATTGTGATATATATTTTTATGTCTTAAATTGACAGCTACAATATGAGGCCTGTTCAAAAAGTTCCCGAACTTTTTTTTATAAATTTTTATAGCCTACTTACAACTTATTCGGATTTGTCTCTTAAAAGTATTTCCCTCATTTGATACACCGCTCCCAACACAGTTTCCACTTCTTGGAGCGGTCCTGATCAATTTTGTTGAATCTTTGTCCTTTCAAAGTGGATTTTAGTTTTAGGGACAGGAAAAAGTCTTACTGGACCAGGTCTGGTGATTATGAAGGCTGGGGAAACAAAGGAGTTTCTGTTTTGATGCAAAAGTCACAAATCAATAGTGATGCGTGTGCTGGCACATTGTCATGGTGGAGGAACCACGACTTGTTTTTCCAAAACCCAGTCATTTTCAAGAAGACGTCTAAGAACTTCAAGATAATACCAACAATTTATTGTTTGTCCCCTCGGTAAAAATTTGTGATGAACAACACCCTTGACTTTAAAAAAAAAGTCAGCATGACTCATGTTCAACCTGACCTGCTACACTTTTTTCAGTCCCAGCAAATTTTTTCCAACACACTGTGAAGACTGGGGTTTCATTTTGACATCATAGCCGTAGATCCAGGTCTCATCACCAGTAATAATTCTCTTCATGAAATTTTCGTACCAGTTTGCGAGATCCGAAGGTTCTGCGAAATTGCAGCTCGATTGTCTCTCTCTGATCCCGAGTCAGCAGCCGTGGGACAAACTTTGCAGCAACACTCTGCCTTTCAAATTTTTCGTTCAGAATGTCATGACACAGTCCCATAATCTTAGTGTAATATTACTTTATTCTGCTTTCACGTACAAGACATACAGTACCGGCCTAGTCACCGCTCCAAGGCCAGAGCTCACACTGCTTGTCTGCTGGAATGTGCCACCAACCCTTCTGTCTTGATGAACACTAGGGGAGGGAGTATTGTCCCGTTATAACGTTCCCCCCCCTACCTGCTTGTTAGCAGTCAGCACTTGTCACTACATTAGTCATCCGCGATTTCTCTAGCAATCAACAGTTTGAAAGCACAGTTCTCCAAACTTGGGCCACATGAGCGTCGTCAGTTGACATAGAGGGTCGCCCTGCTGCGGATAATCATCAGTTGACTGCTGACCATCATTGATTTAGACTTGTCATATTTCTGAAATGTAATATTACAAATATACTTAGTCATAAAATATTGCTACTTATATAATACTGTTTGCTCATAAGCATAAAATAATTAATATATAAATAAAAATATATAGCCTTAAATGTATCTAACAAAGATGCCAAGACATAGAATAATAACTTGAAACAATATCATTTTCTTTACTATTCAACCTAATCTCATTAATAAATAAGAGCACATGGGGCCTGACGTAACTAATGTATCTAATTTGAATTGACATTTCCTTAATCTTAACAAACAATAGAAAAATAATTGGCTTACCTCTTTGTAAATTCCAAGTTCAACATATTATGTTGGCCTCACCACTGAAACTCTTTGTAAACGAATGAATGAACACCGCCATGACACCAAAGTTAAGAATCCAGAAAAACCAGTTTCAGCACATGCTTCCAATCATAACCTCAACTTTGAGGACTGCTACACTGTCAAGGTGTTATAATCATTCCACAAGACACAATGTAATATGTCTTTGGTTAAGAAGATGGGAACTGACACATTAATGGATCACAGTCTAGAAAACCACTTGACCTAAATATTTGCTAATTTAAACCCAGAGGCTACACCAGCACCATCTACTATCCATAGAGTAATAGAGAATCATTCAGGGAATTTCAATTCCACCAGAGAAGTTTTAATCCTCACCAATCAAGTTGGCATCACCGAAGACAACATCCTGTTTAGTCTAATTACTACTATTTCCTGAGAAAGATGCTATAGCATCGAAATATTGAAGGGTGTGTTAGTGTTTTACTTTTATTTGTGCTCTACCATTTTCCTAATATTCTATCATTTTAGTTATTACTAAAAGTTTTTTCTCAATGCACTTTTCTCATACATATTATTTTTAAGGACTGAGATTAAATCAATTGATATAGCCTACATGTTACTTTGTATGGTTATCCATATTTTTTATTTAATTATATTACAGGCTATGAATGACTTGAACGGAAAGGAAATGGGTGGCTCACCTATTGAAGTGTCTTTAGCCAAGCCTCCCTCAGACAAAAAGAAAAAAGAGGAGATTCTCCGAGCTAGAGAAAGGCGAATGATGCAAATGATGCAGGTTCGTGGAGGTCTCTCTCCTTCACATCCAAGCATGATGCCAGCGGCGTTGCCAATGAGGGGTCCTGGGGCTCTGGGCCCAAGAGGAGCTGCAGCAGGACCTATGAGAGGACCTATGGGGCGTGGAGACTATGGTGAGTCTATATTCAAGTATCAATATGTTGATGATTGTATATTTTAGAAAAAAAAATTGTGTGTGAGCATTTAACACCTTGTTTGTTAATGTGAACCGTTTTCTACATGTTGCTCATTTCATACCAATATATATTATTTTTAATTACCAGGTTCTTCTGGACTGTAAAATCTTAGATTTAAAAAATAACTGTAAAAATGAGTTACTGTTTTTGTCCAAACAAATTTTAGATATGACTTTTCTCTTTAACCTTTATGGTACTAACATTCTAAAAACCAGAATTCATGCACAGACTAGGGTATGAAGCATACTGAGGATATTAAGGTATCTGTCTGACTATAGTTTCAGAAATTATGGGAGTGTACAAAAATCTGTCCGTTGAGCAGCACTCTTTTATAATATTTTTTTTAATCACTGGCCATAAGGTGTGGCTGAAGGGAGCGCGAGTATTTTTACAGTTTTTACAGAATTGAAATATTTTAGCAAAAATAGATAAAATATTTCTCCAGTAGCAGCATAAAGTTTAGTTTTTTGTACATGCTAATATCAACAAATCTTGAATATCTGTCAAGAATGTCCTGGAATTTTGTCAAAACTTTTTTAAATAAAGAGAAAAAGTTTTGACAAAATTCCAGGACACCCATGACAGATATTCAAGATTTGTTGATATTAGCATGTACAAAAAACTAAACTTTATGCTGCTACTGGAGAAATATTGGATTTATTTTGGCCAACAAAATGTAATGCTATAAAAACTGTAAAATTACTCGCGCGCCCTTCGGCCGCACCATAAGCATGGTTACTTACAAATGTATAAATTTAGTTTACATCTACTGGTTTGCGTCGTTTCAAATTTGAACCGGGTGAAAAAGTTGTGGTGCAAACTTGTTCATAATATTTATTCAACTACAACAATTTGAGTTGTAGGAAGTGATTTAAAATAACCCCCAAAATCAGTTTCATCTGTAAAAATATTAGATTGTATGCTGGAGTTAGAATCATCGAAATGGTGAATGATAGGGTTGAATTCATTGTCATACTAGATTACACTCAATTATAATAGGTTCATTCTCACTTGGGGGTGCTATTTATCATTGTTTTGTCGGTTGATTTGTAAGTTCATCAGTAGTCTGTGTAGAAATATATAGGTCTGGTTCGATATCAGAAGGTAGTTCTTCACAAACAATATTGTTAGTGTCTAAATCGTCCTCATTTTCAGAATAATTATCACTCCTATAGTAATTTAATTCATCATCAGATTCCGCATTTAATAAAATTTCTTAAATTTTATTTTCATTAACCACACCACACGGCCCACGAAAAACTTAAAAATAAAACTCTGACTGGTCTGCCATAGTTGTTTAATATTTTCGCACAACTGTTAATTTCAGGTCGGTAATAACATGATTTTCTTGGTGGTGTTTTCTGTAAACTTCAATATATCGATGGTGTTGATATCATTCTAAAGCCAAAAGAATGCAGCACATGTTTGTGAAAAATTCATATTTGTCACTAACGAGACGATAGTACCTCATCGGTAAAACTTGAAGACATATTTACGTGACATTAGGTTGTACAAGTAATTTCATGTAGTCACATTTACACAACACTAGTCCAGTCAAGCATTTTCATATCGAATCAGTCATTGACTTGACTGGTTCAAATTTATAGGATTATTTTATTCACTGAAATAAATTTCAGCAGTATGGGTGTGGATGCAGTTGAGTTCACTATTCGAATAGTGAAAAGTAAAAAGAAAAAAAAAACGTTACGAGTCCATCTTAATAATTTAAGGAGCTGTCTTTTGTGTTCTGTCAACCATCTTTAACTTGATTTGATTCAACAATACAATCTTTATTTCGATGCTTTTGCCGATTACATTGTATATTTTACTATATTCTCTAAAACTAACAAAAATATGTTTATCGACACTCATTATTAAAAATGTATGAACATTTCTTAATGAAGTATAAACAGTAGGGATGTGAACACAATACGCTCAAAGACTTAAAGGAATTAAACCGGCTGAATCGAGACTAGTTTGATTTAAATTATATTAGACGTGACATATTCAGTATGAAATTATTTGGTGCTCCTTCCTTTAAAACAATGTTGAAACATTTTACTGAATCTATAATTCATTCACGGCCTTAGTTTACTTGGATGACAGCTCAAAATGTTAGTAGAAGTAGTCCCTAATATATCACTACGCCAACAGCTGACATCGAAAAATTTGGATAACGAAAATGAAAGCTGGTAATAATATATGAATGTTATAGTTATATACATTAATTTAGGCCAATATTATTTATATATTTATTTGAGGTCGGACACACAGCTTATTTATTGTTTTATTCCACTTAGAAATTTTTGTGAATTTTTTTTTTAACGAACATAGCTTCATGATGGCGACTGACGAATTTAAACCATGTGGTTAAACATGACCGTAAACAAGTTTTTTATAATGATGCACCCACACAGTTGTTGAGAATATTTTATTCGGTTAAATATTTCGAAATACAATAAAATAATCATAAAATCATTTATTATAGATATAAAAAATAAGTATTTTCTCTTTTTCAAGTAAATACAGTGCCTGTATTAAAAGGTATTAATGTATGCACTATATTACACATAATCAATAACTTTACAAAACGAATAAGTACTTTCAATTATGTTTAAAATATTGTTTCGAGTTGGATAAAAATAAATTATTAAAAGTAATGAAATATTATGGGAAAACTTAAGTTTACCTTATTTTAAATGTTAAATTAGTTTCTGAGGTGACTTGACTTATTGGACAGGACTTTTTCTTTGTGTGTGTGTGAAATTAGCCTAATGGGCTAAATTTTGTTGTATTTGAAAGAGGGTACAGGAAATATTGATATACACATTTCTTTTATAAGTTTATTTTCCCTTTACCTGATGTGATTTTAATAAAATAACTGGTTTGGTGTTGCTCTATTATATCTTTTAATACAGTTACTAATTAAAAAACAAATTGGTGTGTCATTAAGTATAGGTAAAATTGTCTGTGTTTTTGAAATTGACTAGTTGCATGACCTTTTGTTCCTGGGGAATTAAAAAATTATAATTGCATCTGAGTATGCAAAGCTAAATATAACTTTGTGATAAGTTTTAAAGTCAACCCTCTATTTGAATCACAGGGAATAGGAATCTAAACCTTTATTTTGCTACATACAGAAATTTTAGGGGCATTTTTGGGATCAGCACATACTTTACCTGTAATCAGTCATTTATGTCCTGGAAGTATGGAGGGGAAAAAACTTAGTTCGCTAGTTTGCTTATATTGTCATATTTTTTAATCATAAATAATTTGAGACTTAAACAAGAGTTAATGTAGATTAGATGGATTTGATTTAATAAATCGATTTTAAATTTACTGTATGTGACCAAACGGTGGGCTATTAGTTCCCTACTTTTGGAGCTTCAGCTACAAAAAAAGATCTATGTTAATTGAAACCAATAAAAACTAAAAATGCAAGATAAACTATTTTATTTTCATTCTCATACCATTGCTACTTTCTTTTTTGTACAACCCGAACACTTAGGACATGATGACAAATAAAATAAGTTCTTCACCATGCTGCTTTCTAATCACCCCCCATTTAAACACTTCAGTTAGCCATTTAGCAGAGGGCTCTATAAGACCACCAAAAGACAAATGCTTAAGGCAGTAAGGTTGTGTAAATACAGGTACAATTTGTGGGTGTGATTACCAAGATGAACGAATTCTTTGTTGTGTTTTTTCACAACTTATCCTGTAAAATTCTGAAGTACATTTCTTTGATGTTAAGTCCCTGGTTCTGATCGTCCCCTGGAATTGAACTAGACTACTTCTTCGCTTGTAATATATTTTGTATTCAAATCTTTGATAGGACGATTAAACACCACTAGAATTTATTTATTACTTTTGGCACAAAATACTCGGATTCGACCGAGTAATCAGGATTGGATTTTTTTTTAACTCTGGTATTTTCCTCAGTTATCATTCTTAACCAGTAAAATATACTTAATGCCTCGTCCAGTTTGAATATGAGAGGATAGATAATTTAGTCTGCGAGTTAAAATCATTAAAGGCCTCCACTAAAGGCTGATGATATAATACACCCTTTCTTAAACAAATTAATTGATTTATTTACACAACATCTCATTTTTTGAGATGTACCATTGTGTCCAATATTTTGTTTTAATTACCATACCTTTTCTATAAGTTTTGTTTGAAGGCTCATTTCTGATTTCAAATAAATTTGCAATTATTTTGATGCTTTTAATAACTTGGTTTCACTAATTATTGGTCTATTCTTTGAGTCAGAACTTTAAGTGAACCAATATTTATGTGAGAGAAATTGAGTGGCCTTCTTGACATTTTGCCTTGGGTTCTTTTAAGATTTATGTGACTTTAGATTATAAGTAATATATAGTTAGTTGTATCAGAGGTGCTAAATGTTCCTTCATAACAACATAACACATCCAGAGTCAGGCAATCGTTTTATGCACCACATTGGCAGTGTCATACAAACCCTTTATTAATAGGTAGCTTAGTTAGCTATATGCTTGTATCGTGTTGAGCTAGACTGCCGGGATTGAGGTTTGAATCTCTGGTGAACTGCTGTTCCTAGATGGTTTTCCACTCTCCTTCCATGCAAATGCAGGTTCACTTCTAAATTCAACCTTCCCAATTCCTAATCCATTAGCATAATTAGTACTTAAGCGTATAACCCGAATAGTTAGTAATACACGGAGCTAAATAAAAAACTTTATTTCCCAAAAGAAATAATCCACTTAAGAAAGACTGTAAACTAGTTTTGTATATGTAATTACTTTAAAACCACTAGAAAAAACTTGTTTCATGGGAAATATTTTCATTAAGGGAAAAGTCAACAATTTACTATTCCTTTTACAGGCAGACATTTACTACTTGTCCTTCACACACCCAGTTTCAATCCTGAGAACTGACCCCCTTTTCATATAAAAATTTCAATTTTCAGAGCTTAATATCTCGGCTGTGAGACGAGATAAAAATCTGAACCTTTATTCGATAATATGTTAGTACTATACATACACCCAAAAAAAAAATTGGGAGTTTGAGAATTGACTAAAAGCCGAGATAATCAAAGGACAAAATGAGGAGAAAAACTTATTTCAATGGGAGTATGTGTATAGTATTTAAATCAATGTTATTTCATTGTATGGCCATGTAAACAAATATATTTGACATTCTGATGGGTAAATTACAGAACAAACAGAAACAGAATTAAACTTAAGAGTATGAGTCAGAGGTTGTTTGTTTTAAAAACAATATAATAAAGGGAACCATGAGTCAGACCTGACAGACTTATTCAGAAGTTCTGAGTGAGAGAAGAATAAAGGTTTCTCTGTGATTCATATTTTTTTAGTCAATATTATAATGTATTTATATATAAGCGAGTGTAATTTCTAATCACTACCTAATTATGGAATAGAAGTGTAGTGCATTTATTTATTCATTTCATTCTAATTCACTTTGTCATAATGGAATACAAGATTTTGTCCTAATATTTTAGTTGATATCATAATATAGGTATTTTGTGTCTTAAAAAATAGAATGTTAATGGTGTTTGAATTAGTTAGAAGAGTGTCATAAGTGTGTATGGACCAATATCTAATACTATCAAATTGATTAGTGAATTCTGTGAAGAGGATCAAAATCTTATTGCTTTAAGAACAAATAGTGTTGAAAATATATGTATGCAAGTACCATGAGATTAAGTTATTTTTTAATACCACCATCTTTATGGTAACTCATCTTCTGACCCACTTAAAATTTATAAAGAAGTTATTACCAAAGGACTTTGCAACCTGTTCAAATTTAGGTGTATCTCCTGTTTCTAAATTCTGAATAAAGACTAATGGCAATTCAAGCAAAGTTAGGAAAGCTATCTCAAAGACTTAAAAGAAGACTTGAAGCCTCTTTTGAAGATGGAGAAGACCACTTCATGATGAACCGTTGGCACAAAATCTTCACACTCTTATCATTTGCTGAAGAATATGAAGCATTGAAAATTTGCAACAAAATTATAATATAGCCTAATAAAAGGTAAAATATTAAGTTTATCGCCTGAATTTGAAGTTTCTGAACGTTTAGTAAAATTGACTAGGGATCTTTCTAAGGTCCACAGAATACTACCAGACCTAGGAAAAAGACTACAGATTTTTATACCCATGGAGAAAACACCAAGATTCTTCCTGGTTAAAAAGATTGCGTATTGTCCGAATTGATGGGGTTAAAGTACACAAACAGAAATGGTTATTACTTTGTAACCTGAATGAACTGTGTGTACAATTTAGAGAAGCCCACCCTGAATGTAAAATGGACACTCATAATTATGTGCGCTTAGGCCTAAATGGTGTGTAATTGCTCATACCACCAAAATATTAAATTAATGGTAGATGGTGCAAAATTAAATGTACACTACAAAGATCTAATGATGCTTGCCTGTGACTTTAGACCTAAACTGTTTTGTATGCATGCTAGACCAATGTACCGACTGCCCAGGTGAAGATTTCCTACTGGAATTGCTGTTCCAAGAGTAAGGACAGAAGAAAACCCTGACAACATAAGCTACAAACAGTGGGTCACAACTGACCGAGCCGAGATGGTTTCAGTCACAAAACCAAGAAAGGAGTTTTTTTTAATGTCCTAGTGAAAAACTGGCTCTAAAGAAACACCCCTATGTATTCAAAGTAGGTCAAGTTTTCTTAAGGACAAGAAAAAGAGCCTGCTGGAATACAGAATGCAATTCTTTTAGCTGATTTTTATGAAAACTTTTCCTTTGAATACAAGATGAAATGCAAATGTTTTATTGGGTGACCAACAGCCACGGTTTGCCCCTTTGTTTACTATTATAAAGAAGTAATCAAAGTGGATTGAAGAGCAGAAGTTTTTCGTGTCCTCAGTTAAGCACACCACCATCACAATCATGCGTTCTAAAAGTATTTGATTAATGATATCAAGCCTACTGCCCCATCAATGACTAAGATCTTATATTTCAGCTATGGATCTTTTTATTTACTACAAAAATAAAAATTTATTAATCTATGCCACCATGATAAATACTTTGGACCTTCCAGCAGAGTGGAACTTTTTTGCTACTAGCCATGGGAAAAATGCTTGTGATGGGGTAGGAGGGACTACAAAAAGAAAATTAACCAAGAGGAGCCTTCACATGACAATTAACAATCAAATTCTGACTTCAGAGGATATGTTTTAATTTTCTGATAAAAACCTTCTGGGCATTAAGTATATCTATGTTACAAGTGAAGTAGTGATCAAAAATGGAGTAAATTGGAAAAGCGATTTGAAAATTGCTTGCTAATCCTTAAAACTCGGTGATATACTAGGTATATATAATCCTATAAATGACACAACTGTAAGATATTACCACACTTCAACTTCTGATGACTTTGAAGAAGTAAAATTATTAAAAGCTTCATCGGTCTTACTCCAACAAAAACATAGTTGCATGTATATATGAAGGGCAATAGTATCCTAGGTTTATTGAGGAGGTGAGCGACGAAAATAATTACTCAAACTTCATTTCTACGAGCCAGCAGGACCAAGAACCTATGTCAAGAGATGACAAAACCTGGGTACCTATGCAGAGAGTTTTAAGAACAATTCGGCCAATGGAACTTTCAATGGTGAATGGTCGTACACACATCAGCCCTAAATTGTGTGAAGAAATCTCAGCTATTTGCCAGACATTAAACTTGGTGTAGTAACCATTTTTAATATTCATTTAGGTAGAATAATTAGCACCTATGACCGATGTATTTGTTTAGAATATCTTTTTATACATTAAAAACTTATTTAATAAAAATACAATTTATTTAAATTTCAGGATTGAAGATTTGTGTGATAAGTAGTTTGTCTGCTTGTAAAAAAAATAATAGCTTGTTGACTCTCTAATGCTTCGTTACCAACATAAAGTTTAATTATCTTCACATGGTGATATCAATGGTTATTGAATATCTGTCATGAGCATAGCAGCATTAGATGACTAAGTTTTTAAATTATTAAGAAAGAGTTGCTATTAAATTCCAGGACACCCTTACAGAAATTCAAGAAATGTTGAAATCACCATATGAAAAAAATTAAACTTTGTTTGTAATGAAGCATTATTTGGTTTATTTGAACCAACATTATGTTTTATGTAAAAACACTTACCATTTCCTGCCTTCCCTGCATCCCCACCTTGTGCAAACACATTCACATAGATAGAAGTAGTTATAATTTGTTTAGACTTACTGTGTTTTGACATAACCGAACCCCAACCCTAACATGCTCATCACAGGGGATTTTGTGAAGTGTCTATTTAAAGTATATAGATTATTAATAATAAACCTATATAGTTATTTATATAGACCAAACTTTAAATATATTACCATAAAATTTATTTATTTTGTATAATTTTATAAGCTTTATATGCAAAAATTGTCAAATTGTTTAAAGACTATAAAATCTATGGCAATTGCACGCTCCTTAAGACCTCTGCTGCAATTTAAGAGTGGAACAACTATAAATATATTTTAATACAGTCATGTTATCTTTAGCTGTCACTTTTGATAGATAAATTCGAGTCGCTAGTTCCCACCACGGTTTTCGGTGTTGATAAGTGTTTTAAAATAAACAAATTAGTACAAATTCATTAGTAATTAATAAAAAAAATATTCCAAACACCTTACAGCTGTTATATTTGAGGCAGCAAAGCATAACTGCTATTCATGTAGTTGGCTTATAATACAGAAATATTGCAACCATTAGGCTTGGTCAGTGTAAATAGCAGCACTTTTGATTTGGCCAAAACCAGAAGCTGTGTTAGGGAAATGTGTTTGAGGCATAACAGTACATTATTTGTGCGCACACTCCTATAGACATGGTGGTCAGACGGTGAAGGCCACAGTGTTATTTGAGTTTGTGGAAGTGTTCCTTGCGTGTGTTTATATCATTGGTGCCCTTTCCGAAATAAAGTACTGTAAAGTAACGATTTTAACATTCTTGTTTAATATTTACTGTCCCCCTACAATTACTTATTCCTATTTTATTAAAACAAAGTTAAATGTTTTGTGAAAATTAAAAAAAGTAGGCAAACCCATACTGAAAATTATTTACACTTAGATTTCGTATTATCCGGCCGTACCCACCACTTTAGGACGGATAATCATGACTTTTATTATCTATGTTGATCACCAAAGAAATTATACTTTTTTTTTTAAATTCTCTTCCCACAAATATGTGAATGAAGACTGGAATAATCTCACATTTTATTTATTTTATTATATATTTGGAAGAAGTTAGAGGAAAGTTGAATAGAAACATAAAAAGAACTAAGACAACATAACTTTTACAGTTAAAAGAACACAGTTACACTTTACATTGCTGCCATTAGACATAGAGTTATGGATGCCTGCTGACGGAACTCATCAGGCAGGAGTGTGAAATGCGCAAGATAACTTAAAAGAGGAAATGAAAAAATAATATTGTTAAGAATGATAGAACATTTATGTCATATCATTCTTTACCATTTTCATTATTTTTTTTCATGTTAGTGTTTTTTGGTTTCCTCTTTTAGGAAGTGCATTGTGTGCTTAACACTCCCTCTTGAATATCCAGTAGAATGAAACCTAGGTCAAGGGATTGGGCGGTAGCGATTAATTTTCTTCCAGGGGCAGCCATTACCTCTAACATTTATTTGCGAGTCTACCCATTGTGATCTGCACACAAATAAAGCCATTTAGTTATAAGATACAGCATATCATACTGTAACTTTAGGACTTTATAAAGGTCATGAGAAAGTTCTCGGAGGGGTTTCTCATTAGTGAAAATTTTGCTTATTCACTTTTGAAATAACTTATGTGTGTACTTTAACATTTTCCTGCTATCTTTTAACAAATCCAACCACGAAAACTTTATTTCTAATGCCGGTTATTTTGTTTTAGGACTAATTTAATTTAGAATGGGTCACTGTAAAACAGTGTAAAAAACTAATTGTAAGCTCTGGTCAGAAAGATGAAGTGCTAAATAATGTATTTTAAATAGGCTTTATTCTGATGTCACAGTTACACTTATGTCTCAGGGATACCAGCGTAAATTTATTTTCCTTTGTTTCTATAGATTTTGAATATAATATTATGAATAAACTTCCATCCTTGAGTCATTTTATGCCAAACTTTAATATGGGCCATTCATTCATTACATACAGCCTTCTTATGTTCTAATCATTGTTTATATAGATCTATTTATAAGTGTTTCCTCTGTTTGGTGGTGAGAGAAAGGAAAGAAGGTTTTCTTAGCAAACTTCTGCCAAATACCAACCACAAACACTAATTTTGCTCTGCATCATTCAGACATTGTAATATCCCTATCTGCATAAACCATCCATACACACTGACCTTGTTTTTGATCATTCAAACATTGTAATACTAACCACTTTATCACCATCATGAAATAGTTGGTGACCACAGGCTCTTGTTATTCTTGCAAAATGGCAATTGGCAGAACTTTGAACTTAATTTGTTGATTTCTGATTTGTAAGATAATTTTATGTAAATCATTAAAAAATTACTTTGTCGGTAAGATCTATCATTAAAAATAAGGTTATCATGATTAGCTTAGTGTTTTTAAAAATTAATTCATATTGAATTATATTATACGTTGTGACGTTAGATGCATATTCTTAGCATGTTTTTTTGGGTGTGTTTTTTTTATGTTTTCCCCTTATGCATTTTGCATACACCAACAATTTATATTTTGTTTTAACACAGCAGGATTATCAATTAGACATTTGCCCTCTGTTTTCAATTTTAATTATTTTTGCATGATGGTTTGTTTAACTTATTATTAAGCATGATTATACAAGTGTTAGCATTTTGTAGGTACATATATATTAAGAAATAAATATAATGTATGTTTTTATTGTTTTAATATTTTCTTTGAGTGTATAATGCTTTATATGGTGGTTGTGTTGTGAATTAGTATTAAGTAATGCTGCCATTCTCTCTCAACACAAATACCTTAGGAGCCATTATGTTTATCTCGGATAAAAGGTAAGTTTTGCCTCCATATTTACTCCAACTGACTTTGTTTTAAGTTTGCTGTAGATATATTTGTGGTGGTACACTTTCAACTTCACAGAGTCTTTTTTTTTCTTTGAGTAATTATCTATTAGCACCAAATTATTTCCTCTCTTTACTTTTAAAGCTACACATTATTCGTAGATAGTTAATTTATTTTTGGCCTGAAAATTTTTATTTAGTTTTTCTTTTCCCGGCATGCAACTTTTATGTTGTTTAGTTAAATTTTTTTAAAAGGATAGTTTATCATTGGATTTCGTGGTGGCTAAAATTGGGTCTGTTTGTTTTATTATAGATTATGATTACGACTATTACGGTTATGGGGATTATCGAGGCGGCTACAGTGATCCATATTACGATGAGTATTATCGTTACGAGGATTACTATTTCGATTATCCGCCTCCACCACCTACCAGAGGGAGGGGCAGGCAGCCTCAGCCGGTGGGTCGATCGACTTTATAACAGTCGTCTTCTCGTTCACTCGTACGTCTGCTCATTTTGATTGTGGCACAGTGTTTACAATCCTAACTCTCAATGCCTTTTCTCACATTAAAATACGCTTTCACAACTATTTACTTGTTACTTAACGCGAGTCAAAATGAAGCAATCACACATTACACCACATATTAACAAGCTTCATAAAATTACAGTTGAGAGCTTAAAATAAATGGTTCATGATAACAAAACATTACCAATACATTGCAAAATTATTTTGTAGTTTTTATAATAAAATTTGAACTTTATTTTTATAATTCTCATTTAAAAATTTTTTAAAAGTGAGCTGGGTTTTTCTTAGGTTTTCGCTATTGTTGACATGATTTATTTGTACAATGGTAATTGCAAATGCAAGTCAATGTTAATATTTAATTAATTCTTATCATTTGGATTTAAATTTTAAATAATGGTTGGAACTCGCATTAGGTATATAAGATTTTGGAAGTTGTGTGGAAATAACTCAGGGCAGGCAGATGTTGCATGCGCAGCTCTGTGCTTAGTGCATTGTACTTCCTAACATGTCAACTGAAAATAACATAAATTTCAACACTAATGCTATCCTTCCCTCTAACACTGTGCCATGCTCAAATTGGTTATCATATCTGAGCCATCGGTACAGGCCATTCCAAATTATTTTTTCTTTTAACATGCATACTAAGCCGGGAAAAGGAATTCGGACAAATTGACTTTGTGGTGAAATATTAGGTGTTGCAGAGTTTATTTGCGAAGTATTTGTGCCTGTACTGGCTCAGGTATGATGTTATTTTTTATTATTATTTTTTGCTGTCTAGTTGCAGGGTTATCCAAAAAATACTGGCAAAGGGATCCGAGACATCAGCTGACCACTTCATCGATTAACTTTTCCTCATCTGATGATATTTCTTTACATATTTAGTTCACATTGGGTGCTCTACAAAAATTGAAGGATACAGACTCCACATTGAAAAGTTTGCTTTGGAAGCAAAATTGTTGTTTGAACAACGACTAGTGAGAGATTCATCATGATCCAATGATAGTTACGTGGCATATTTGGTGCTTGTACTAAAACCTGTTATTGGCGAATAGATTGTGCACGAGTTTTCTTGATAAGAGGTCTAAATTGCACTTTCGAGAATTCATAATGAAGGCTATGTTGAGGCTTTTTAGTGTAATGCACACTTAGTTTGCAAGTATTGAAACCAGCATAATGTTGGATTTTCAGGAAGTACAAATTCTGAGGAAAGGTTAAATTAAATAAATTCAGGCACATTTCTCCTGTAACATTCTCTTGCTTACAGCTTTAGTTTCGTGCTTTTTGCTTTTTTGTGACCGCTTCTTAGAAGCTTATTGCTTTTAGCTGGGCGCAAGTAGATGCTTTGGCTTCCCTGTCCGATATTCCCAACCTTATGCAAATCACTAATTTTGGATAACCCTGCTTTGTGTTTTCAATAAGATCAAAGTTAGTATAGCAAAATTAATCTCAGCCACACAACAGGTACCATATTGTAGTGGCCTTTTTTTTTAAATCTCTTTTAAAAACCGTTTCAAAATAAATTATTGTTTTGATTTTTATTATTCCCATTTATTCACTTGTAATGTCATGAATAGAAAACATATACAAGCCTTTACTAACTTTTTTAAGCTTTTAAACACACAGTGCTGTGTTCCAAAAGTCTTAAAATTTGTCAAGCTAAATATAATTTTTAATTAAAGCTATTTTTTATTACTATACTATTACAATATTCATACTAAAATAAGTTTTTTAATCATAATATAACTTCTTTCTACTTCCATATTATCATTTTATGTTTTCAAAGTTTTGAATGATTATCCTAAAGGTTTTTTTAGCATAACATAACTAAACCATTTCAATATTATATTGTAAATTTCCTTCTTTGGGAAGTTTACGTCTGTACCCTTAAAAATGATCAGAATGGTGTATTTTAGTTTTGGACATGGATTTTTTTTTATTCTTTAAGTTAAGACAACCAACAAACACTAGATCTTAGCTTTTAAAATAGAATAAGGAATTATTAGAAAAATTAAAGTAAGTTTGGAATAATTGAAATGTCAAATAATGTAGGTAAATATTATGAAAAATATATGAATTTTATGATAAGTCAAAAGTGATTCAATATTAAATCTGTGGTATGGTGCACTGCATAGACTTTCTCTCTTTATCTGAAACATAAATACATTTAGTAAAAATACGTATAATTTGGGGGACAAAATAATAAACACTGTTATAGAAACATTGAGGAAAAAGGAAATCTCTGTCCCCAAAATGCAAAATAATCCATTTCAAAGTGCTCCACAGTGTGTGTGTGTGTGTTTGTGTGTGTGTGTGTGTGTGTGTGTGTGTGTGTGTGTGTTTGCTTATAGCTCATAAAATGTTGGGTTTATAAAAATATGTATTGAATAAAAACTTCCTTTACTAGTACTACAACTTTAGAATGATATATTATTTTGTATCTGAAATAGTTGTGAAGATATGGTCAAAATTGGAAATTTCCACTTATTTAAAGTACCCTTAGTCATTGTCATGAAAAAAATTAGAACAGCCATTAAAGTTTTGTTTGTAATGTTAAACAATGCTTGAATACAAAAATTGAATCAATCTGCAGCCCATTTCAAGAAAATTGATTTTATCTCTTGTTACCCTTTAGTAAAACAACCCTTAATTTTAAGGTTGGATATCAAATTCCATAAATCCCTCAGGGAAACTTTGTGAAAACCCTAAATACCAAGCTTTAACCCGATTGGTAAGTTGGTTTCAGCACTATGTCGACATAGACAGATAGCATTGCAAGAAACACCTTTTCATTTTGTAATGTAAACTAAATAGCAAGCCAAAATTATATTAAATAAATCGGCAAGATAAACATTTATGATGAGAAATTAATAGGCAATAATAAGGAATAAGTAAAATTTGAGGCTAAATACTAAGTGTAGGTAAACATTTAAAGCAGGGTTGCTACAGGTATAAAAACCGGAAAAGGTCAGGGAAAAATCAAGGAAAATGCAAAGTAGTTCTGGAATTCTTGATAGACAACCACGCCACATTATGATCCTTTTCCTTATTTTATGGTTTCTATTCACACCGTCGTCTTTCAACCCATGCCTAGGCGGCAGGTATGACTCAACATGCCACCACCTAGATCTGGTGAAGAAATAACATTGAACTGCTCTATTGAAATAAAACAAACCCGTTCAAGCTCGAATGTTGAGACGATACACTCTGGAAGCTGCCCTGTTAGGGCGTCACTTGATGTTAAATGATCATAGGCGAGTTTTCGTGATTGACCTGGTTACATTATAATATCGAGTGTTATTGACTAAGATGAGCGAAAACGATGTTGAGATGTTTATTCTTACAGCTGGTAGATGAGTTTACATAGTCCTACATATACTGCATATCGACGAAAAGGAGCTCTTTAATTCTTTTAGTTAGATTTAGTTGTTTTGACTAGTTCTAATATTTACACAACAAATCAAGCTAAACATATCTTCCCAAAAATAACCTTAAGAAAACGAAATACTTATGTAATATTAAAAAGGCCTAGATCATATAGAACTTTTTTCTTTTATCCATAACTAAAATGGTTTTCAAGTACCTACTTACTGTCATGTATTTCTAGCTAGTAATTGCTGTCAATTTTAATTTACAAAAACTTAAGATCCATTGACTACGGAGTTTACTGGTTTATTCTAAAATAAGAAGTGATACTGTTTAAAAATTGGTGCACAAATTCTCGGCTCTTTGGTTGTAACCAAGGCCCAGATTTTGATGACCTTAAAATTGCCAGAAAATGATCAATCCAAGTACCATGGAATGTAAAGTTATTGTGAACTTACTTTTACTGTTTAGTATCCAGGTTTGATCAATGATGTCACTTGGGTACTAAACCATGCCAAAAAATCTTTATTTAGAATTGATTGGCTCGCAACGCAAAAACACAGCTTATTGCACTGTGTACTCCAAAACTATAGAGTTAAGTAATATAGGCCAAAGGGCATGTTCTTAAAATGTACGAAGATCATTTGTGGCTTTTTCCCAAAAAGTCAGGTAAAATTGACCTTATAGGTCTGGTAAACAGGGAAAAGTCAGGGAATTTTCACTTTCCTTTTTGTAGCAACCCTCTAAAAGGAGATTATCAAAAATAAACAAGTTAATATTTTATAAGTGTTATTAACATAACATAATGGTGAATTTAAATTTCTTTAAGTAATCGTTTGGATATTGGTTTTATAATACTCCGATTTCTTATTTTCAAAGTGTACATTTGTCTCACTCCGTATCTACCTAGTTTTCATGTTGGCCACAGAAAAGAGAACTTGGTAAGTCAGTGAATTTGAAAACTGAAGGGGAAAATCAAGGAATGGTCATGGAATTGAACCTTAAAACAGGGAGGATTAGATATTCACATTAAATAGAAACAAGAGAAACTTCAATATAACTTTGTGTTGATTCCACTTTAATATTGCAAACAACAATATTAGGTCCAGTAAACTAATAATAATCAACCTTGGACATTGTTGCTTTGGTTAATTTATTTACAAGGTCATATATTGCACATGTGTCCAAACTCTGTTTAGGTTTATCTGGAACAGGCTTTCACACTCACATTTGCTAGAAATAGAAAGTGCAGCACAATTATATAATTACATTTGCTTACAGGAGTAATGATCAAAACTTGAAAAGCAACAATCTGTAAGACTCATTTCTCGCTTGATTATTGGATATTTTAATCTATAAAACATTGACTATCATTATCATCTCTAATACTCGGCACATGAATATGTTTAAATTCACATGTTACAGATATATTTTTCAATTTTTTATAAGTTCATTTTTTATTACAGTCTCACTAGAATAAATATCAAATTCATATATTTTTCATAATATTTACATACTTTATTTGTCACTTATATTAGTCCAAACTTAATTTTTAAAGGTTTGATACTTATTTATTTTCATATGTTATGATTTAAAGTCTAAAATAATAACCTGCACACTTGCTTGGGTAATGTTGTAGTAAATAGTCAAAATACCCTGAGACAAACACATTTATGCAACAATGGCTTATTTAGGATTTGTTAACAGACTACTAACCGCCTCAGTGGCATAGTTAGCTAACGCACTAATTTCATGTTGAGCTAGACTGCCGAGGACGAGGAGATAGAGGTTCAAATCTCACTTGGGTGAACTGGGTGGGTTTTCCACTCTCCTTCCACTCAAATGGGGGTTCACTTCCTCCATAATCAACCTTACAAACTCCTAACATATTAGCGTAATTAGTACTTAAGTATAAAACCTGAATGGGTATTAAGACGCGCTGCTAAGTATTAACAGACTGCTTGTTGAAAGTAGCGATATGGTTCCCAAGACTAGCTAGGTGGCAATAGTTAAGTTTGAAGAGTTCTGTTAGATTAGAAGATTGGAGGATGGTACAACGGGCATTAATTATGCATATATATATATATATATTATAATAAAATTATAATAAAACAAACCAGTATGACGATTGGAAAGATGTCTGAATATGGGACAGATTCCAAATATTTTTCTACCTTAACCAGAGATCCTTTTATCCACCACACTTAACTGTTTTGATATCATTATAATATCCCTCCCTAATTAACAAATAGTGCCATCTCAATAGTCCTGGAGACAAAATCACGATCTCCAACAGTCAACAGTGTACAAATCTTGAGTAAGCCATTTTTGGTGGAGATAGCAGCTGTCTAAATCTGTTTTTTAAATTCTTTAAAGTGTTTTCTAAAATTTCTACTGGAGCTTCACAAAGGCAAATTATCCCACTTTTAATCGTTACAGTTTTTTAAAATAGTTTTTGAATATTCAAGTTATATTGTTAAATCTACTGTATATAATGTGTGCAAATTTGTTTAAACTCCTTAAAATATTAAACACACACACACATACACACTGTAACCTTAAAATTATAACACAGATACATTATTCTTTCTTCCATGATTATTATGTTAGATATCTCAATATTGAATAGAAAGCGCTTGGAACTAACACTTAAATGGATTATTTCCAAATTAAACCCCCTCCCCCACTTTCTTGCTACAACATTATTCATATTATTTTAACATTCATTTAAAAGTTTAATAAAATGAAATTGGGTTCTACCATATACGAGGGGGAAAAGGGGCTGTGTAGCTTGTGCATATGTCTTTTGGAATAATGAACATTGAAAGGGTTTGTGGAAGAGATTGTATTGGTAATGGTTTTAATAATGTAGTCTTACAGACATATCTACTATTTAAAACATAACACTGAGATATTGGAAGATATTTGGATCTGCTGTGTGCGTGTGTGTGTGTGTTACTTTAATGGGCTTCCTGGTATTTCTTTTTTATCTTGTGTTTTGCTGTGATATTAATATATTATTTAATTTATCTTTACAAATAATTTATAATCCACAAACTAGGGTGGTCCATGCTAAATGTATGGCAGGTGAAACTAGAGCATGTTTAATCCAATTATTGACACAGTGTGTTAACTCTTGGCCACTTAGGATCCAGAAGAAGAATGGCTCTTGGAAGCAAGCATCTCGTCCCGTGGCATGCGCGTTGGGACTCAGGTTTGTGCTTGCTACCCAAATAATGCCTTTTATCACTTAAATAACTTGGTTTCACACAAATAACCCGTTTTTTTATATATATAAATACATAGTATTTCATTTGTGGTGATAGGGGAAATGGATTCCAGTACTAACATGATAAAAGGCACTGTGATGTCTTCACTGACTTTGTATGGCATAAGAAATGATTTTAATGTTAGTTTTGGAAGCACTTTTTAATTTTAAAAGATAGTGGAATATCACTTTTGGCTTGGTGTTGATTATAATTAATATATTTCAGGTACAGTGTTAATTTTTGTTTAGTATCGTATTTATTTATTAATAAGTTTTCCAGTGATCTGCTCATTGATACATTTTAAACCACAATCTTTATTTATATTTGTGATAAACCATACATATTATGTAAACCATCTTGATTGAGTAGATATTTTATATTAAACAGTTTTGTCTTATTCTATCTGTATTTATAATTTTAGCTCGTATAAATCACATGCTTTGTATATAATAATTACCAGGTCAAGGGTGGAGCTCCACTACTGAGTGCCACAAGAAGTTAGTGCAGATATCATATTATTGTAGCATCATTTACTTTTTTGGCTATGTGTTGAATAAAGGAGTGATTTTTCTGTCCGTGTCTGTCTTAGGCTGGTCGTGGGCGTGGAGTAGTGGCCCGTGGCCGAGCAGGTGGGCCCCCAGCGCGTGGGGGGGCAGTCAGGGGGGCACAACGCCCCGCAGTCTCCGCGGCCCGTGGGGGGGGTCGGGGGGGCGCGCGTGGGGGTCCACGCGGCAAGGGAAGTTTACCAGGTGAGGACGGTCTGTATCTACACCTATTCTTTCTCTTTTATGTTGCCTTGAAGGAACTTCTCAGCTGCAAGTTTTACTGGCATCGGCATTTGCCAGAATTCATGTAGTCTGAGAAGACTCTTTAAGTAATAAAATAAATAAAGTGGCACAACTTAGTAATTCTAACTTCATTATTCAAATATTTAATATCTTAATTCTGATTGTAAAAATAGTTACAACCTTCCTTTGATTCCTTGATTCTAATAATCTCTGATCATTAAACTTGTTGATATATAAATGGGCTTCATCTTATCTATTTTTTAGTTTTTGTGTATGCTTGAAAACTAAATTTGTCAAAACAAGTTTCACTTATCAAGTTTATTAAAAAAGTTATTAAGACGTGGTGCTATTAAAAAAAATACTTGGATACAATATTCACTTGTTCATAATTTAATGCACTTTATAGTAAGATGATAAATTTTTATTTTATTTTAAAAAATATTTTATAATACCTACACAGGTTTTCTTGCCTTATATTGTATATTGCAGACTTCTTTAATATACTCTTAATTCTAAATTAAACGTTTGACTTGGAGTTGAAAAATAATTTCAATACCATTACAATTTTTAGTTTTTTTAAACCAAATGATAAGTTGTGCCACAAATATGTTAGTTTTGGTTTGTAACAAATACTATCCAAATAATACAGCTGCCGATCTATCTTTGCTCCAGGGTTGACCAAATCTAGAATATTTGCTTCTTTCATACGGTTTCTTGACACATATACAAAATAATGGATATCTTGATTTTTATTGTGTGTAGCATGCACAAACACAACATTATTTGTTTATGTATAAGTGAAAATGGTTGGGGTGTCTGAAGCTTTAAAAGGTAGTTCATTTGAATATTTGCTGACTTTGGCTGCAGAGAATGGGTTTTTTAGTAGAGCTGCGCCGATCAATTATTTTTCCGATCACCGATGCCGATTATTTTCTCTATAAGTTAATAAAATAAAATGACACGTAAAGAAAAAGGTTACTTTTACTAATTTTATAATGTTCAATATAGGTTTGTTTTAGTAACATTTAAATAGAAACTTTTAAAATGTAAAGGTTGTTTAATCATTCTTATTGTTACTGTAAGACAACTGAACCTGTCACTAAACAACAAATCATAATAATAGCAAATTTAAATAACTCCTGAATAAACTTTACATAAGTAGGCCTATTAAAAGTATGTTTACTGTTGTTGTGGGCTTTAAATTTCTATTTAAAAATACCTGCTTCTTGACTTTGTTTGGGTGGAGTGAGCCTCTTTTTCTATCACTGACGAATATTGAGATTGTGATATTCAAAGTCCATAATTTTTGCCGACCTACCATTTGTACAGTACTTTTTTAAGTTCACAGCTGCATCTTCTTTGTCTTCCTATTGTGTGTGGTAATATTGTCTTTGATTTCGTCTGAAGTCTTGTTGTGCCCACCTCGAATTTTTGGAGTCGCGTTAATCATACGACCTGGATTGACTGCAACTTCTTTCTGTACAATTTGCACAAATTATTTTGTTATTGATAATGTATTTTTGAACATTACTTTGCAAACAGGAATTGATTTTCTATCAATGACAAAGCTATAACTGTATGAAAACTTTCGTCTTCCATTTTGGTTACTGTTTTGTGGTCGGTGCCTCTCCAATGGTTTAGCAGCTATGTTCGTTCATACCACCAATCTGTTTTTTATGTTCTCATGTCATATCAGGGTTCCAAATCATTTTATGAATTCCTATTTATCATCATTTATAATGCAATTGCCTCATAAAGCGAAAAGAGGTTTTCTTTATTGAGATCTATTTGCACAATTATTTTGTTTGATGTATTTGACATTACTTGCAACAGAATTGATTTTCTATCATGCAAGCTTACTTATGAAACTTCGCTCATTTGGTTACTGTTTGTGTCGTGCATCTCATGTTTAGCAGCATGTTCGTCAACACAACTGTTTTTATGTTCAGTATCAGGGTCCAACTCTTTTATGAATTCCTATCTTCTCATTTATAATGCATTGCTATAAGCGAAGAGTTTCTTATGAGATCTATTTATCATCATAATTTATTCAGCTTGCTACTTGACAGATGGACTAGAACTTTCTTTACAACTTACCGACCGAACGTGTAGGTTCCATTCTTCAATATATTTTGTTTCCAATTTTCAGGTTGACATGAGCGTTTCCTACTTTCTTGTGACAGCTGACATATCAGGAACTTTAGCAGAATTTTCTTTAAAGGCTCTAGCATCTAGACCCTGATTTTGGTTGGAAGAACAGTAGAGAAAATTCAAACATTTTCGGGTGCTCGATCACCCCTTTTATATATATTATGATTTACAGAATATAACACTAAAGCATATACATATGACTGCTTGTAGGTAGGTTTCTACACATTACTGGTAAATAGGCTAGCCCAGGGGTCGGCAACCATTTTTTGTAAAGTGCCAAATAGTACCTATTCTAGGTGCTGCGGGCCAAGAGGCAAACTCGATATTTATATAGGTAGGCCTACTTTAATAACCAGCAAAAAAAACAAGTTTTCACAAATTTAATTAACAAAATGTTAAAATAATATAATAAATACAATTGTTTGAAATACAGCTCTATCAATGAGAAAAATGGAATTGCGTTTTTGAGATCAAATATCGCCAAATTGGAGTTCAAAGCTAGTATTCCCTATGATAAAAAGTGATTGCAAATGTTAATTTTTTAATGATGATCTGTATTGAGACTTTACGCAAATCATCTTTGAACATGTTTTTTCACACAGCTAAGTGCTGCCAATACAGATATAAACCAATATTATCTTAATTGACCATATTCATCTCTTGGAAGAATTTATAGAATTCTGTAAGATTCTTCTCTTGAGATTTTCCTTTTAGCATGATATCATACTGCAAATTAATCATTTCCAATTGAAGGCTAGGGGGGAACCTCTCAACTCTACAGTCAAATGGATTTTAAAATATGAAATGTCTTCTGCACTTGCATTAATATCTGAAGAACATGGCTGGATTTGAATTTGAAAACATAAAATCCATTCTTATCTTGCTGGCCATACAAAAAGGGGTGGTGGGCCATAGCTTGCAGACCCCTGGGCTAGATCATGATTTAAAGAAGCGAGTACATATCCTCTAAACTCTTGCTCCTTACTCTACTAGAGTAGATATGCAGATAGCCTGTGAAACACAAAGCATATGCCCCCTTTAATACCATCTTTTGTCAACCATAGGTGACATTTTCAGCAATGTTCCAAGGTCAATGTCAACAGAAGCTTAGTGCCTGCTGAAAGTGTGCTGATTTTCAAATCTACGATACACTGTATAAACCTATGAAGTGAACAACTAGTGTCTTGACCTCAATGAACCTTGATAAAACAGGTAGTGCACTCTATAAGTGAGAAAAGGAAAATGACTATACTAATGGAAGGGTGGTGGCGTATAATTAGGAGAAAGGGAACAACTAGCCTCAAGACTAATTATTTGATAACTTTTTTAGTTATTTTACTTGGATAATACATTTTTATTTTAGGTGGTTTAAATATGCATTTTGTTTTCTCGGGATAAGTTATTCTAATGTAAATTAAAAATTAGTTTAAGGTGCGTTTCCACATATCCATTCATTTGCCAGTTTCTAATAAGGAGTAATTTTTTTGTGTTACCGTCTCTGAGAATCCAGACCACCCTTCCGTTAGCTTAGTCAGTTTCCCTTTTTCACCTTAGAGTGCACTACCTGTTTTATCAAGGTTCATTGAGGTCAAGCCAAGACACTAGTTGTTACTTCTGAAGTTTATATCAAATCAGCACAAAAGCTAGTTCTTAAATGTAAAATGTGTGTTTCGATTGTATTTTAAACCATAATTAGCGGAATTGGTAACAAAATATCTGGGATAAGGTTTTACTCAAAATATGAAATATTTAATCAGTAAATTACAATGTGATTCAGACTGTCTTTTGTTTGTAACTGTGTAATATATATTATAATTCCTAGTAGACTATGGTAATACAAATTAAAAAACTTTATTTAAATCTAAAAAAACTTTTTATTATTAGTATTCATAAAAAAGATTAACGAAAACCCGAGGGGGGCAGGGGAAACAGAGGGTGTGGACATACTTTTGAGTCGGGAAATTTTAGGAAATGATCAGGGGAAAAGCTGGGAATTTCATTGGTCAAGTTGAGTAGACACAATGCTAGTATTGAACCATTGTTCTTCTTTTTTTTTTTTTTTTTGTTTAACTTAAATTATATATAAAAAGTAAAACCAAATTACAAATTATTTTGTTTTCACTGTATTCAACTTTGAACTTGGCACCCCCATCAATAGATAGTTTGGCAGTTGTAATTATAATCATGTAGTTCTAGTAACTTATTTTCTCCCTGGTGGAAAAAACCCATTGAAATTGTATATCATAATTGTATTTCAAGGGAAGTATCTAATTTATATAAGACGGTAGTGTTATAAACAATGTACAATATTGTAAAGTAAGTGATAGTGAAGAAGCCAACCTGAAAGGATAGTTATGTTAGGCCTATATTGAAACAAACACGCTATTCTTTTTCATATCTTTTTGAACTTTTCACACTTCCACAGCGTTTTAATTGTTAGAAATACTTTTTTATAATAAAAAAACATAATAAATCCAAAGAAAGTGAGTATATGGAACTACATGTTTGAAGAATTTGAAATATAATTTAAAACCTTCACTGTTGCCAAATTGATGCAACAGAATGGAGGCTTGAATAGATAGCTTGCAAAAAAAATAATTAAAAGACTAAAACCATAATTTAAATAAAAAAGGTTTTTATTTCAGATTTAAACCCAGGGGTAGTCTGTATTTGGTTACGCATTGATGTGCAAGTTCCCATTGCCTAAGTTGAGAGTTATTGCAAGGGGCTGTCGGGAATGCTCTGAGTACTCTGGTGGTGTAGCAGGAGTCAAAGTACTTATTGTGGGTGTTAGCATGTGATGGAACTGGATTATATAGATTTTTGTGGTTGGTATCGAAACTGTGATTGTTCATGTGTATTCTCAGAGGTCCTATTTTGAATCCAACATATTCAGCCTCACAAATATTGCATTGAAGTTGGTAGATTAAGTTGGATGTGTTGCAGTCAAAGAACACGAAGCCATATTCACCCAATGCCACTGACTATTTAAGCCTCCATTATGTTGCATCAATTTGGCAACACTGCAAGTTTTTAGTTATATTTCAAATTCTTTGAGCCTATTGTTCCATATAATATCTTTCTTTGTTTTTTATATGTCTATTTATATGAAAGAGGAATATTTATGATAATTGAAACTTTGGAATTGGGAAGTGTAAAAGTGCAAGAAGAAATAAGATACTTGGGTTTGTTTCTATCTAGACCTAACCTAACTATTCTTTCATGTTGGCTTCTTACACTATCACCTACTCTACATTAATGTACAGTGTTTATACACCGTCTTATTCATTTCCAAGCTTTTAGCTATTATTAATATATATATATAAGATATTTTGATGAAATAAGCTAAAACTATAAAACTAAGACATTCATGACATTCTTATATAAAGCTTTTTTTTATCTTACTCATGCAGATAGCCCATGAAACCTAGAGGGAGACAACCATATTTTTGCATTTTATGTAATTCAGTAACATTTTTCATGTTTTGCCATTAAAAACTAAACCTTTCCTGCAGCTAAGTAGCATCATTTTCAATAATATTTGTATGCATGAACTCTTATGGCTGAAGAGCAGCGGTTCCCAAATGTTTTAAATCTTGGAACACTTTTAAGGACATCACATAGCACTGCCATTCCCTTGATGCCAAAGGCATATACTGTACATGCATTTTTTGCTAATTTTTCCCATCGAAAGTGGTTAAAAATTGTATCTTTACATATAGTTTTCTCAAAACATCACTTTTTCAGGGTGTCCAACGACCTGGAAAACAGAATTGTCAGGGAATTTTATTAAATTTCTGGAATTTTTACATTTTGTCTATAAAAAGTATCATATTTTGATTCACAGTAGTCAAAATAACACCTTTCTTCCGGTAAGTCCCTACCTGGAATCACTTTCACACCATTGTCCTGTTGAGCAGACTAATATCACTTCTCAAGGTCATCAAGTGAGTTTTGTGCCTTTCCCCCTTCTGCCAAAGTTAAGCCATGGTTATTCACATGCGCGAAATTTGATTAAACCTACATTTTAAGTAGAAGGAACTAAGAATGACTCTGTCTCACAACTATTTTAAATCGTTCTTGCTTGAGCCAATCTTTTAATGGCTCAATACAATTTTACTGAAATCTATTTTTACCCAGAGGCAGAAATCGCTTAGTCCCTTTATTAAGTGACACCATTTCAGAATGTGTATGTATATAGGGAAAAAACACTATATTAATCTGTGATCTTAAAAAAAAAATTTCGTAATATACTTAATATTGATATATAGTGGACTGGAAAAAAGTAAATTGGATATGGAAAACCTGGAAAAGTCAGGGAATTTAAAGATATAGTTTGGCTGGACACCCTGTTTTTGTACATACGTGTCTTTGGCATAAGGGTGACTATTTTCACATAGCACCTCGTAAAGTATGATTTTGGTAGGAAGAACAGTAGAAGTTAGTTACTAAAACCATTTTAATATGTTCATACATAAAGTCATGTTATCTGCAGCTGTCACTTTAGATAGATATTATTAATACCTATAAAATAACACTTATTATAAAGAATTGTTGTCAATGTCCGCCGCCGCAAAGAAATATGTTTGAATTTTCTCTTCTGTTCTTCCAACCAAAATCAGGGTACTTTAGGTACTAAACAGAATGACAGCAGTATTCACAATGGAAATGAATTTTCAAGCATTCTGCATGTTAAACATCAAGATTTATAGCATTTTAAATGTTAGTTTCTCACCTAATTTCAGAAAAATGAGGAACTTAACTAACTACATAAACGAAAAACCACAGTAAAAAACCTAAATTAAGGCAACACATTATGTTACCCACATAAATATGGCGTTTATAACCGTTTTTACAGTCGCAAAAACAAAAGTGGAACTTGGCATAAAAAAGAATGGTAAAGTATAATCCACGAACTTGGATTCCAATAAAAGGGATGGGACTGTTTTGATTAGCACAACGCTGCTATAGCTGGTTGAATTTGGGACAGCTGCAGCCAAATATCTGGCTCTGTATCGAAGCGAAAACTGTATTGTGTTTTAGTTGCCACATAGGCAGAAAATCTTGTTGCATAAGTTATTGCAAAGGGCAAAAGGATTATTTTCGCTCCATCTGATAAAACTTCAAATTTGTCATGTCGCTTACATCGAAGTTCAGATAGTGACTTCTTGGATGCAAAATTCTCTTTTATCACAGAATCTGATGTCAAATCAATCACACTCATACTACTGCGATGTTGGACATATTTGTTTTTCCGCCAAATAAATAATACTACACTACGATTTGACTTGATTTGACTCTCGGCTGTATACTGAATGAACTGCGACTGACTGAAGATGTGAAAAAACAAGAGCTTTTAATATTCAATAGAAACTTTCCAGAAGCTAACAATTATATCTGAAAGCGTGGTGAAGTTCTCGTAGAGATGGGGTTAGCTGGCACCATCGAGTCTCTCTTGTCTGATTTTGTCGCGTGTAATCTGTGTGCTTTTCCCGCCTGCACCTTCTTGAAAACATGCGTAGAACGTCAGCAAAGCTGACTGAGGTGACGTGTGCCATGCACTTTGGCTTTTACTGCTATCTACACTGCTTCACAACACGCTGCTAGAGCTAAATAATCTCAACCCAATACTTACCTATACACTTTTTAAGATCTTGTCATATTTATTTTATTTACTTTTTTTCCCATCTCTTCACAGAGCACACTTTGGGAACCACTGCTCTAGTGCTTTCATGTTTGGTGGTCGATACACAATTGACCAACTGGTCTTCCTTTTGTGTGTCAGTCCAGCTGAATGTAATGGGGGTCTGCGAGCATTATTTTTACTCAATTCTGCATTTGTAATAGAACCTTGGCTTTGGGTTTGACAGCTTCATAGGCGCGGAAGTTCTTATTTGTTACCTAAGGCCAATACCATTAATTAATGCACACAGGCTTACTGATAGCTTAGCAAATTATCAATAAAGTTTTAACTTTTACTTACATCATAGAGTTTAAAATATTATTTTGCAAACTTTACATATGCATGTCTTTTCATCTGCATTTCTCTGATATTAATTATAAATTAAATTCTTTTTTCGTTTCCCACTCTCTATATCAGCCATTTTTAATAATAAAAAATGCAAAGAAGCTATTAAAACTTCTTTGTTAAAATGCACTTTTAAATTTAAACATTATACGCGAGCTGGATGATAGCACAACTAAGCGCTCTATCTGCTTCATGCCATTGACCGAGGTGTTATTATTTCTTTAAAGTACAGGAAAGGTGGATAGAAACATATAAAAGGAACGAACAATTTTGGCGTTTTACAATGAAAAGAAGAGAACACAGTTCACACTTTACATTGCTGCTATTGGACAGTCTAATATAATACAATTACCCCATAAAGCGAAAAGGGGTTTTCCTTATAGAGATATTTTCTTTAAAGGTATCTTTATTTTTTACAAAATCATTTTGGCGATAGTGAATATAATATATTAACATTTACTTACCCGTTTTTGATCTATGCTTATGTTGCGGTAGTTAAATTACTAATCAGTGTTAAAATTGTGTAACGATTTTAAAATTATTAAATGTTGAAAAATTTAGAATTTAGTAAGATAAAATTAAATCTTTTGATAATTTATCGAAGTTTTATCCTTCCTTCGAAATTTTTCGAATATGCAAAGGTTATTGTAGATGTCGAAGTCAAAGGAGATTTGGCCTTGGACTTTGACTTTTCGAAGCCTTTCATACCATTATTAATGTTATTATAAATGTCTTACGAGGATTTTTTTAAACATTTAATTATTATTTATATAATTCTATTATATTTCTCTTTCCTCTGAGATTCATAATTTTTTCCAAGATTTGGATTCAAATTCAATATTTGAAAGACTCAACTCAAATATTTATAGCTGGCAAATCACAAGTAACTAAGTGAGCGATTTTAAGTTTACATTATTGCTTGTTTGGGGAAAGAATATTTGTTTACGTTACTGTACACTGGTATATTAAACTTAAAAAGCCATTCAGGAAATTATTTATTTTATAATCATACTAATTTTGGTATAGCTGGTGAAGGTAAGTAGGATTTTAATAAAATGTTCCTACATTTTTGTGGGGTACTAAAAATTATTTGGGATAGATCAATCCGTACAGCTGACTGGAACTTGAAATCTGATCTCCCTGTCATTGTCAAAAATTATTCTGATTTTTAAACTATGTGTTCTTTACACTGTAATAATATTAATCTTGTCATTCCAAAGATTTGATTTGTATTATTTTTTGAATATTTTAATAGGTATATATTTATATTTACATGGTTTAAAACTTTTTAAATATGTTTACTAAACTCAAGCTCTCAGACCCCTTACTTGATTTTGCCATGTTCATTGTTTTCTACCTTTTCCTCCATGTAAACTACTTTGAAGGCTATTGAAAATACATTACTAATAATTTATGTATTTGTTTTCACGCTGCTGAATAAAGTTGTTGCTGATGCATCAGGCAATAAGTTTTGATGGCACAGCATGGTCATAAAGACCCGGTAGCATAGTTTAAGGGTAACATTTATTTAAATAACGTGTTTGGTTTACTTTATAGAGTTTAAATTACTATACATAATTTTGTTTTTATTTTAAATGTGACTGAATGGGCTCCATTCAGCCATTTTTCAAATAAACAATTAGACCGCATTATGCATCAACAGACCCAGTGACTTTTTTAAATGCGATATTGATGCCATCTTGTAGCCAAAGGTTGAAACTACATGAAAAAATACTAGTATCTCCATCGGTCGTTTCTAGCTTGATAAATGGGTATCGACTAACCATCTTAACTCTATGGCTGCTCTTTCGTTATGCATCAAAATACTAAATCCCCACAGTTTGTGTTTGTATTCTCAATACTTCTCCCATAGTTTTACATCAGGAGACCCAATACCACCTCTTTCTACACCAAAACCTCAAATAAAAATTGATTGCATTGATTTTCCATCAAATTCTGAATAGTGTTCATACATATAGCTTCGTCCAACTACAATCAGGCCTCGACTTAAGTGGATACGCTAAGGATATTGTCGATCTGCAGCCAATATTTTTAGACAAACAGTTACACACTGTTCCATCATCAATAAAATCATTTATCAATAAATGCTATGAACTAGTATGCCCGATAAATTAGAAATCGAGAGGACAAAAAATATAGTCCTCAAATAAAGTATTTTGTTTCTCACTATGAGTACTCAATTACAAATTGTGCTGAGATTCAAAAGCTCCTATGATAGAAGATGCTGACCTTCAAATCGTTTCACTTTCCCTATGAAAATTAAGGCCAAATGGAAGTGCAAAATTATCCATCAGTCAGAGTTTAGGAAGAAATTTTGTCAAACAAATAGAGTACATAAATCAGTGAGGGAAAGGTGGGGAACCCAGAGAGTTAAGAGATTTTAACTGTAAATTCAAGTGTGATAGAGAGAGAAAGGGGTTTCAAGAATTTTGTAATTTGGACTCATATGAGGCAAAGGAATTGTATATGGCTGTAAATCCAATTGTTAGGAAAAGGAAGAAAGTATTCTTGAATATATCATTTGGGTATTTAGAGGTGTGAAAATCAATTTTTTTGCAAACTTTGAGACTTTCATCACGCAGTCTTGATGCATATCTCAAAAAGACTAAAAACTTAGAAACAATAGCTATTAAAGACAACAAAGGAAATACTGATGGATTAAACAAAATAACATCACAAGAATGTAAAATTATGGACCACATTAACAAGTATCACAGATACAAATCACATTATTCGCAGTCCAAGACTGAAAAGGAATATTTACCTACGACAGATCACACCACCCTTCCAGTAATGTATGCTATGTAGAGGAGTACATTAAACCTGTTTTGTTCTCAACATACAAAAAAGTATTTTGTAGCAAATTTAACTTGAAAAGAAATCCATTAAAGAAAGAGACTTGCAACATGTGTGATTCATTGACGGAACAAAAAACAACTGATAGAGGGGATATCAAAGCTGAGTTTGAAAAAAAAAAGCATGTAAAACACCAGGATTAAGCAAAATTTGCACAAGGTATGAGGAAAGCTGGGTTCGGTGGAATGAATTCTTGTTACATTTGGCTTGAAGGAGAGGCGCACAAGAAATGGGTTCATGCCTAAAAAACATGTTGAAATCAATTTAGGAGAAGAAACTGAGGAGTTGATTGCTTGGTCTGACTCGTGCAGAGGTCAAAATCGAAATATAAAAATTATCTTAGTGCTAAAAGCTATAATGAGGCTGAAAAGCTCTTTAAAAAATAACTACTCATTTTCTCTTCTCTGGACACAGTTTTTTGCCCAACGATTCAGTATTTTTAGACAGAATGTGCCTTGAAACTTCAACAGAGCATGTAGACATCTGATGAAGATATCATCATGTTAGGCTGTAAGGGAAAAAACTCAACGTCATTAGAACGGAAAAGATCGACTTTGTAGGAACAACTAAGTTGAAGCAAGCAACACAAATAGAAAGACATTAAAAACAACCCAGTAAAGTGGCTAAATAAAAACTCTTGAAATTGTGTTGTTGAGCGAGAAGCCATTATACATTTACATGAGCAGCACCTTCAATGGGGGCGGGCAACAAGTAAGCCTATTCAAGAAGCGATTAGCTCACCATAACTTTGTGCATTTCTGGCCAGATGGAAAACCAATCTAAATTCCAAAACTAAACGACATCAAGAGTGTTTTGCACTTAATACCTTCATGTGCTAAGAGGTTCTATCAGAATATCTCATTTAAAGAAGGAATTGAGGATGACATAGATGGATATGATGGTTTACTTGATATTGTTGTTGAAGAAAAGAGCCAAACATTAATTTTGCCTAAAAATATTTACAAAGACTGTTTCACTGTTAGTATTGTGCCTTATTTTATTTTAATTTAATTTGAATTGAATTAATAGATAAATGTCTTTTTAGAATTTAAGCAAAACCCAATATTATATTATTAATTTATTGTGTATTCCTTGATTTGCAATAACAGACTAAATAACAAATGGCAGTTGGTTTGATTATGTAAAGCTAAATTTCACAATGGAGTAAAAACCAATAGCAGACTAAGCACCAAATATCAATATTTTATCACCTTACCTACTTGAATATTTAAATGTTTGTTACCTAGGAATTCAAATTACCTTCTTTTTAAAAAATGATATGGAAAAAAAAAGTTTAAATGTATATTATAACAATTTTTTTCTTAGGTTGTTGCTAAAATCTCAGTTATTCAAAACTCTGTTGATGCATAACGCGGTCCAATTGTACAAAACCTAACATTCCAGGTATTGAATGGAAATTTTTAAGTGGGAAAATAAGGGTAGCTCCTAATATTGCTAAAATAAACTAGGTACCTATATTTTTGATTTTGGTGTGTTATTTTAGAAAATACAAAAAAAAAAGTTTCTGTTGAGAAAATAATTGAAAGAAAAAATTATATTATTTAATAATTTATTTTTCTAAAACTGTTATTAATAAATCGATTGTTGAAAGTTCTCTCTATTCCATGTATTTTGAAGATAGCTCTAAGCAAAAAATAAACTCGTATATAATTATGTAGATCCCTATCTTAATTACTTTCTATTTTTATACATATAAGGAATTAATCTTATATTAGTTGAGACATGACAAGTCCACTTTTTCCATTCAAAATGAACTCAAATCAAAAATATGAGAGATTCTCAAAGCCGAATCTAAGTTTCATATTTTTTGTGTGTCTTATGCTTGACAAAATATATTGTGCACTAAAATTACTTGGAAAATGTTTTATTCCACAATAATTGTGTGTAATGTTTTGTTTCAATCTGATAAAGCAGGTGCTCTGAAAACTGCAGTTGCAAGGGTTTACATTATTTTTAATATCTCTGCTTCTATAAAAGATATCAACTTGAACCCAAAAAAAATCTGTTTACCATTGTCTGTACTTAACCTGTTACTCACCCGACCCCACCTCCTTCCGTCTATCAGCGCTTGTCAATAGCACACACATAAACACGCCCATTAGAACTTGAAATGGATCTTTTATTTACATTATAGGAAAGATTTTGGTTAGTCTGAAAATCTTCCAGCTTAGACTTTGCGTCAGAAATATTTCAAGCTTTGACAATTACCAATCAAAATATTGAGAGATAAATATCAAATTTATGATTGATTAGTCCCATTCTGAGCTGCTGTATACATTACAAATTAATATTCATATAGATAAAAACGAAATATTACATACATTTGTGCAATAAAACAATTTTGTCATTTTAAAGCATAAAGTTGTTATAAATTAAAACATAATATTTTTTCAATCATAAAACAAAAAATATTCAAATTTCGATTCAATTTCGTGAATATTTCCAATGTTTGATTTGAATTCGCTTTGAAATGAAAAAATGGGCTTCACACATATCTATTTAAAGGTTATAAAAATTGTTTGTGAGGTAAAGCTTTTTTAAATTTGTAGACAACCCGTGTAATTGGGTTCTAAACTAATGTGTTTGTATGTATGTACAGCAGGTAAACGCAAGTTTGACGGGGGTCACCAGAACCAGGGGGAAACTAAACGCCGCTACCAGAGTAGCTGGGGGAACCAGCCCCTGGCCCAGCAGCCACTCAGCAATGCGTATGGTCTGGCCGGCGTGAATGGTGGTGCCGGCGGCTACAGTTCCAGTGGGGACCAGCAGTGGTATCAGGACACGTACCCGTCCTGGAGCTAAGTGGGACGACGTGCATGGCGCGTGTTGTATGGACTTAATTCCGTCTGGTCGTCGACTGGGACCTAGAGATAGAGAGATTGCTGTCTCCGGGTCCTATTCCACGACCAACTAAAGATGGTACACGGTGTTGAAGTGAAATTGATTGTTGCTCAGAAACGAAAGAAAACCCACTTGTTCAAACATGGTCTCCCTCTTTTTTTTATTATTTGGCTTTTTGATTCATTGTAATATTCTTTCTTGTTGCTTTTGTGCTATAGAATGTTGTCTTGTAGAGTTGTTTCTAGCACTTTTTTTAAATTCCATAACCAAACCCTTGCATTTTGGTTACAGAGAATAAAATGCTCTGCTATTTTAATGATATAGAGCCATAGCTATTCTAAGAATGTTAAGTTACACTATTTTGCCTGTTAAGTATTTAATAATTTTTATATGGTTAATAAGACTTGATATACTTTTTGGACGATTCCCCCGTCAAACTTTCCCTCAAGCCCCCCTAGTTCTGGAGACATTACATCATTATGGGGGAGTCTAAAAAACACCAACTGCATTTTCCTTTCCCCACACTTTGTGGGCCCAGACCCCCTCGTCTCACCAATAATAATGGCAAGCAAGGCATGGTTATTGGATTCTTGGTTTTCATATGATGTAAATTTTGGTTATTGGTTTACCTTTGTCTGTTAAAACACATGTCAGATTATTTTAGTTATGTGTTTTTACTTTATAACTGTTGTTAAAAATTACTTTTGTGTGGGTTATAATTGACATTGAAATATATATTTATTTCAATGAAAGTGACCTGAAAGTTGTATTTAGTAGGATGGAAGTGTTTTCTCCTACATATAATTGCGTCTTTTTAATTAAATGTTTATGAATTGACAACATAATAGTGATTTATTGAGAGTGGGTTTTTGACTTGAGAGTGTTGAATATGCTATGGCCATTGCTAATTAGAATGTGTTTTGAGTGTAGCACATGAGTCAGATCTTGTCAAAGCCATTAGTGTACACTCTTAGACAACCAACACCATAAGTGGCCATAGGAAAGGTTGTTTGTTATCAAGGAAGGAAAGTTCAGGTCGTAAAACATATGAACCAAGAGTATGTTACTCTTGGTACGTGTGATTTTTTAATATATATATAAATATATATATTATATTCCTGCTACTATAAACATGAGTATTTTAGCAGCGAAATTGGAGAAAGAAATGTTAAAAACATGCCAATTTTGTAAGCATGTATAGACATGACTTTAGATCTACAACTTTTATTTATCAAGATAAACATATTCATATTGCAAATTATGTTGTCCGGTTTTTTTTTTACTCATTATTAGCTTTGCTTGATTTAATTATTAACTATCCCCTGTTCATCCCCCAATTATGTTCACTTTATAATTACTGCCTACAAAATATTTTAGTGTGCTTTAGATTACAATGAATTTAACACTGTTGACAGGTTCACCAGAAGTTTCACTTAAAAATCTTTAAATTTCTGTGAATAACCGAATGTAATGACTAATGTCATAATAAACAGTTGTATGTGAAAATAAATGTTTTTATTTCATTAATTGTTAGTTTTTTTAAACCCTTAGGAGTATATAAATTATCCCATTACTTTCCTAAATAATGTTTTTATATTGCACCCCCAAGAGTTAACTAGACTAGGATAGTAATTCATTTTCACCCAAGCGCTTATGATGTATGTTGATTACTCAACGTGCAGTTAAGAGATCAAATAAAACTATGCTATATTAGAAATGGGACTATTAGAGATGGGTAAAAATCTCACCAAAGTATCACTTAACAAAATTATATAGACTTGTAAAGTTGGAAGAATAACAAAATAACACAGTAAATAATTGTATAAACATAATTAATTTGTTGTTAATTTTGGTGTTCTAAGGTAAAATGATCGAGTACCTGTCAGTTGGGCTAAAAGTCTTTTGGCCAAATGAATATTGTAGAACTTAATTACATCAATTTTTTTATTCGAAATACACGTTAGGCCAAATGACTTTAAATAACCAAATACAAGTTTTGTTCAAAAACATTCGCTATGATGTATTGTGTTGTTAATAGATGGCAGCGTGTGTCCTATTTAGTTAAATAGTATATATTATTGTTTCTAAATACGTGTAGTCTTCTTTGGTGTAACTATTGACCAGGTCTAAAGTGTGAGACACAACCCCCCAAGGATGAGCGCGATAGTGTCTAAAGGGGGTGCAATATGTAGAATTAATTTATATAAATCTTTTAGTTTGAATCGTTTTTACTAGGCTAATCTCCTTACAAAATGTAAACATATATATAGATATACATAAGAACACCAAACCAACAAAATATTTTCATACTACACTGGAAGGGGATTGGCGCAACTTCCTCACTTGGATGTAAAGGATGTCACAGAGTAAAATGTTTGATAACCACTGCTCTAAAGAATACAGGTCTCACTGCACTTTAGTTCCTATGATCAGGTAATAAGCTAGAGAGTGTTAGTATCTTTTCACAATATCTACACTTCAGTCAACCAGTAGAGAAGTTTGAATAACTAAAGTTTCAGTTTATGGTTTTAACTTTTTAAGTACCGTAGCGATTAAAACTAGAGCATCCCAATCACCCTCTCCATATATGGTAGAAAAAGAAAATAAAGTACAACAAAAATATCTTATTTTTAATATACATGCTAACTACCATTTGTATTTGTTTATGATTGTAAAAGCATTTAAATTTGCTTTTTAATGTAAAATATTTGTAATTCTTTCATCGATCCAGTATGGTTGAGTAATCTGACATTAAGACCTCGCCAATAAATATATTCTTTGTTGCTATCGCTGTATTGTGACACAATATGTTATGATGACTAACAATAAGCGTCTTAAGCACGTGGAGGTAGAGTGGAAAACTTTTAAAATACTCTGTGGCCCCCCGGTATTTGAAGGCCAGTCTTCCCGTTACTAGCAAACTGGTATACACCCCAATTTTCTTACGATGAAGGTTGCTTGACTTACACTGCCCGGTCAGTGAGCATCGTACAGCTCTATTCAACAATGACTTAGAAAGGCTGTTAGAGAGGTAAGAGAAAGGTGCGTGACAGGGAGGTCCCTTAACTTGGAGTACCACTTTCAAATGTTGAATTTTTTTTGGTGCTTTAAGTTTTGTAATAGTTTTGTACCCCCACCCATTTTGAGTAGGCCTTTTAAGCATATCAAAATGGCCATTCCAAATTAAGAGGTGTTTACATCTTTAGAATTTTGAGCTTTTTTCAATGCCAATGTTTTTACCACAAACAAAATGTATTGCATTCTAATACTTTTGAATTTTGAAGTTTTTCGATGCCAACATTTTGCAGTAGTTTTGTACCACAAATAAAAAGTTTTTTACCCCCATCCATTTTTTGGTAATTATAACAACATGGTCACTCAATTAGCATGTGAGGATCACTCCAAATAGCTTAGAGGTGCATCCAAATTTGAAATATTTCTAGATGAGAAACACTTTATATGGCTTAGGCCTATAAAAGTTTTTTTAAATCGAGGTGAAGACTACTCATAGTTTCTAGAGTGATCAAGTTTACAAAAAATTGTTGAAGGAGGGCCACTCTAAAAAGCTTATAATATAAACTAACTGATTTTAAAAATTTAAGAGGAGGACCACTGTTTAAAACATTCATAAGATCAAATATGAATGAGAAACTTTTAAATGGCTTTAAACATAACTCTAGCATTGTAAGTAACTATGTTATTTATAATTATGACACCCCACCCCTCCCTATTAAAATGATTTGGATCTGCCCCGAGGTAGTATTTTAATTAAATTATGCTTTATAAACCTTGATTAATATGGCGAGATATTATACGCAAACTAAATTTATGTTACAAAGTGGTACAGAATTAATCCGAAACAGTTCAGAATTATAAAGATATAGCTACCCTATAATTTGGAGTGGCAATTTTGATATAACTACTCAAAATGGTGGGGGTACAAAACTTTGGTTTCTGATACAAAAGGCACAAAACCAGTACAAATGTTGGCATCGACTTGCATAGTGCGGGTGGTTATTAGGTGTTTGGCAAACGATAACTTGACGCTTGATTTAATCGGGTGAAAAACAACACTAGCCAGTCGGTGACAAGGTTAAGTAAAATTAGGGTCGGAAACTTAACAATGTTTTAATAGACAACATTATAACAGGACTTTCTGTTACATAGGCTGGATTTTGTTACAAATGCTGAGACTGTTAAATATTTGAAAATATTTTTTATGTAAATCAACAATTTACCATGCCATAATCTTCTTTTGGATGAACCACAGTGGTGGTTATTCGGTCTAAGGTGTTATACTTTAATTACACTTTGTTGCTGTTAGTAATCAGGTTGGGGATCGGTCCCAATCTTGGAGATTGTGTGCACACGATCATTAGTTTCGAAAGTGCACACATGCAATAGACGGGAAGAAGCAGGACCACCACAGAAGAAACAAAAATGCTCCTTTGAAGCTACAGATGTGCTAGCCCCAGTACCCATGAATTATTTTTACCACCACCAGAATCTTCTGCAGCCCTTCTTTTCTGAGCTCAATACAGTTCCATTTTGATAACCTTTAAACTGCAGAGCTTGTAATACTTCACATGGTTACAAAGAGTGGACTCCACACCACTGCCATCATTGAGAATTTTAAGAGTGATAAGATACGATATGCAGTAATTATACAGTATTAAGAATACTAAATAACAAAATAACTAACCAGAGTTCTAACAATTTTTACACACAATTTGCACTCGGCTTTACTAATTAAAATTAAATTATTGTTTTGAGGCCCGTCGACAGTGAGGTCATTAGGGTCTTAAGTAATAAAAGAAACAGTAAAATCCCCATAGGGAAGAGGAGACACGTCACATTGTCCACCTGTTAGAATAAACAGGTGGAAACATACAAATTGTAATATTGTATATTGTTTTATATTTTATATCAATTAAAAACAGTACTTCTCAATATGAGAGAGTGCACATTTGAGACACTCCATAGGAGCGCTCATAGCTATTAATTTAAAAGAAGTGATACACCTGTTAAAATAAAACCACAGGTACTAAGTGAATAAAGACAAGCCACCAGGTAATTAATAATAATTATAATAATACACTCCGTTAAAAATACAAAACAAACATATTAAAATATAACACATTAAAATTATAAAACATGTTAAAATAATACATTAGAAAGACAGAACAAACATATTAAAATATACTAAAATGTTAAAAAGTTCTCAATATGAGATGAAATCCAGATGAGTAACTTTATAAAAGTGACTCAAATGGCATTAAAAAGATCCGCCTGGCATATAAAACGGAGTAAACAACAGGGTTCCTACGGTCTGGAAATTCAGGGAAAAAAATAAGTCAGGGAAATGACAATTCATGTCACACTTAGTTTCATTGGAAATTGTAAAGCCGCAGAAGGAAGGTGTTGCCAAAAGTGAAAGTAGTGTAGTGGCTCGAAGAAACCCTAACACTTTTGTTATGAAAGATAATATAAATAAGGCGGAAGTCATTTGGGCTTTGCAAGTTGTTGACAATAAAATGTATTTCAATTCGTGCAATAATTTAAGTACAATTTTTCAGTCGATGTTTACCGAGTGCTCCATTGCCAGTGCCTTTACTCATGGTGGAGACAAGGCTGCATATTTCATTGTGCATGGCTTGGCTCCATTCTTTCATAACAATTTACTGGACTACCTAAAATCATGTAACAACTTTGTAATTTGTTTTGATGAGGCATTAAATAAAGTTATTCAAAGAGGGCAAATGGACATTGTATTCAGATTTTGGGACAAGGAAAATCATAAAGTTGTCAGTCATTGCTTGGACAGTGTTTTTTTCGATAGAAGTACCACTGAAGAATTACTTAAGAATGAGGTTTACTTGCAAATAACATTGAAATGACCTTCAAATTTAAAGGCAACTTGTAAATGGTGGTTAGGTAGTTTCTGCCTTGAAAGGTCTCACACACCCTAGGTTTGTAGACAACTGAAAAGAAAGAGGGTGAATGAGTTGGGTGGGGATGTTGAACTTTGGCATTGAGCTTATTAGTTTCGCGGAAATACCTGAAATATATTTCCTTTTCTTGAGGACAGTAATTCTACCTACTTGTCAACTTCCCGTAAAAGAAAAGAATAATATTTATTTTAGATATTCATTCATATAAATTTCTCCAAATATAATCCACATTTAAAATAATGTAATGACAATAGGTAGGTATCAAAAAATAAAAATGATTTTGGTGTGGTTACGGAACTAGTGATGCATTTATTCATTAAAGTATTGAATTTAATGTAACAAACATGAATAATACATTTTGCTATGCATTTAAATAACTTCCAAAACTAACCACAAACACACGTTTGTTTAGAAAGTACAAATAATTCTAAACGCACTATTAAAGTAGCGTATTACTTATAATTCATTAATTAAAAATATATATTTCTTTTTTGTTTAATATTTCAAGTGACAGGTTCAATTTGACATGTTTATTTTCCAGTTTGATACTTTATCAAAAGTAAAATTCCGCTAAAATTGAATGAACAACAGTAATTTTGTGTTTTTTATTCCAAATTTGTACTCAATAGTTTGAACCTTTTTGAACTCAAAATATCCATAAAATCTAATGGTTACATTTTAATATTCATTGCACACAATTTTTTTTTAACAAACAGTTTGGTCCTATAAACTAGTTGCTTTTTTTCTATGAACGCCTAAACATACCAAAAATAGCCGTTAACACTTGAAATGTAGCCACTATTGATGAACCAAATTTAGTTTAGACAAGAGACACCTTTTGTTTAATCAAAATAATTGATCATATTGGACCTAAAACAGCCTGTTAGGTCGAGTCACTTTAAATGTACCATATGTATAAAATTTATACTTCGATCAATTGGCATGTGGACTAAATATTGGGTTCTGGTTTTCTGGTGACAGTGAGGTAAAGGTTCGAATTCCAGATAGGTGCAATGAGAGTGTTTCCTAAATTGTTTCCCTCTTTCCCTCCACGCAAATGTAAGTACATTTAATTTAAATTTCACCTTTATCTCCAGCTACTCAATTAGCGATATTAAATCTGGATAACCTGAGCGGGTGTTATCTAGGGGTACACTTTAAAATGTACATTACATTTTATTTAGATTTTTGTTTAGCATAATGTCTTACTATCCGCCCGGGTTAAACACATTATGTACTAATTACGCTAGTGTGTTAAGTATGAGGAAGGTTGAATATGGATGAAGTGACCAGCATTTGTGCTAAGGGAAAGTTGGAAACTACTTGAGAAAATACACCAGTATAGCCATTCAGGGATTCAAGCCCCGTTCTCCCCGTCATTGGTAGTGTAGTATATTGTTACCCTTAGACCTTTCGATGACCGAATTGGGTTAGGGTAGTTTGAGTGCATTGTAACAGGTATGAGGTGAGAGGTTTATGGAAATATAACAGTAAAATTTGCAGGATGATAATTATTCCCAACGCAACTGGCTAGGTTTTGAACCTTGACCTTTTTGTTAACATTGACCAATTATAAACCAAGAGTGATGTATTAGACCTCACGGAAATATTTACTTTGTTGTTTTTAGTTTCAAATTCAGGCTTTTGGCATAGTACGAGTACAATCTATTGTGGTTGTGACTTGACTTGTAAAGTTGAACGTTCTGGAACCTTAAAGTCATTGATTAACATTATGGCCCAATACAAAAAAAAAAATATTGTGTGTTATGATTATTTTATATTTATTTAATAAATACAGGATAAAAATAACAATTTTAAACCTAATCCAGTATATTTTACATTGTATTATGTCACCATTCCTTGCCACCCACATTATTTTTGTGACAGCTTTAGGTCACGTGACCTGACTGATGCATACATGAAAGTAGATCTATTTATTTTTATAGTGCCTTCTTATGAAAACTTGACTCTACTATCCACTGATTTTTGGAGGAATGACATCTAGAAGGCCTTTTTTCTTACTACATACCACTATATAGTAGAATTCTTGATAGGAAAAATGGCCTCTTAGACAATAATTCCTACAAAAATCAGTGGAGTGCTTTAGTTTACATTGAAAATTTCATACTACAACCGAAACCTCTAAGAAATTAAACTTTTTTTTTTAATGTTATGTTGTTTATTAATATAAATTGAGGAGAAATGGATCTTTAATTTTTTAAACTTTGGCCACCATTTTCATTAGAGCATATGTCTTTTCCAGCTAAAATATTAGCATATCTAATATTATAAATTAAGAATAAATAATTATTGTTGTTCATTGTTTTATCTGAGGTTGAATCAGATATATTTTAAACTGATTTCATATTAATTACGATCATTGATGTATTATTTTCCAAGTCCATATAATGATTGGTTTAAAAACAAATGTGAATGGTTATTACTTTTAATCATACTAACTAAAAGTTCTCTTGGATTATATAAAATTCGATAAAATGTAATATAATATAATTCACATTATGGATTATACACCGATTACAAAATACCTCAGACTTGGAACATACACTGTACACAGTCAAAGTATACTAATGATCAGGAGGACAGAGGTGTCGGGTCCGTCTTGCCTAAGCTATAGTTCAGAGGTACAATAGTCTTTTCACCATAGGAGTGAGTGGTGGTAACTGACCTCTAGCAGAAGTTTTATTTTACTGCAAACAATGATTGAGAGTCACTCATATTAATTAACCTATGTGTAAATATTTATTATTTGCTTAATAATTGATGATAAAGTAGTTTTATCAAACGCTTCCAATTAATACTTCCCTGAGAATTACTGAACTAAAAAACTACTGCTTACTGTAATTTACCACTCTTCCTATGTTGAGTCGACTGTATCAGGAATGTCAGTACTCGAATCCTAGTTTGATTTAGTAAGTGTGGGTATCTGACATTGTATCCCACACACTCTCCCTCCTTCCAAATGCTAGTATCCTTCCTTTAAATTCTACCTTTCCTAAATTATAACCACGCCATTTGTGAAAGAAACAGATAAATATAAATTTTATTTCCTAAATGGCTCTCTACGAAAATGTGGGTACACTTCCTTAAATAATAACCATCCTCATCCTTGATCCAATAGAGTAATTAGTACATATGCGTACAACCCAAACGGGTAGTCATACCCGGTGTTAATAAATAAAATAAATTTAAAAAGTAGTTGGGTGCGTATCATATGATAAGGAAATGGGTAAAAACTATGTTGCCTAAGCAACTTAAATAAAAAACACAAATTTTATGTGATATATATTATTAAATTTTAAAGTCTAATATGTTCAAATTTACTTTAAGATAGTTTAATTTTTTTTAAATAACGTCATTTAAGTTGTTTTTTTAAAAATGGAAATATCAAAATGTCAAGGAATTACTAGATGGCATAGATTAGAATGCTAGATATTTTAAAATGTTCTATAAACCTGTAGGATTGTTGCATGTGTTTCCACTCCTAGGAAGAAATATGCCTTGGTTTGACCCTCAATATAGTTCAGTTAGGGCAGATATCATTTACAAACAATGCATATTACTACCCTTTCGGAATACCCGCTCATGTACACTAATAAAATAGGGATAAGAAAGATAGAATTTAGAGAAAGTGTACTTGAATTTTTCTAGAGGAAGAGTAGAAAAATCATTTATGACTAGCTACCTCAGTACAACTGCTGGGATTCAAAACCCATCCTCTCTGTTACCGGCAAGCCAGCCAAGAGGAGACTGACACTTTTTACCACGCGATAAGTGGTGTGAATTGTAAGGGCTATTCTTAATTGTTTTTAATTTTCTTAAAAATTATTTGCTTGTGTATTTTCTCTTAGCTTCCCTCCTCTCCGGATATTATCTTTTGAGTTTCTCGACACTTTTTAAAATTCAAACCTCTCTGCTTCTTTTTTTTTGTGATCATAAGGATGCTTTCTCCCATTCTATTTCACCATTTTGAAAAAAAAAAATCAACAAATGATAATACTACCCATTCCAACCAATACAGCACAAGCACCTGACAAACTTTGTGTCGGTGCTGGCTTGTTAGAAACTTTTCAGGTCTTAAAAGAGTATTGAAAGATAACCGAGCCCTCCCCCTTCTCCCCTTCTGTAACCAGCCAAGCGTACTTAATTGGGTCTTGACAAGAAAAGAATGGAGGTAAAGTGACCTATCTCCAATGTAATATTAAATCGAAAATACATGAAAATGTTTTTTTTGGGTTTATTCAATTTTTTCATAGATAAACACCCAATTATAATTGTACTGTTGCAAGCGTAAACTAGCTGCGATAATTAATGCCTAGTTAAAAAATTTAATTTCTTTCTCAATTAATAGTTTGACGCTCAAACACATTTATTAATTTATATCTAATTTTTATCTAGTTATTCCATGGTTTTATTAAATTTTGAGTCTGGCATAATCGTTTTGCATATTGATACCTTAAATTTGACACAATAAATATTTTATTATCATTCATGATAGTTGAGATATCATCAGAATAAGAATAGCCTTTGGGTAAATGGGTGAAATGCGGGTTGCGGGCTGCCCCTTCAACTGTAAAGCTCCTTCTTAAGCATTTCTCTGATGATATTTCTCCTCTTCCAGTCTCTAAGTTTATAAAAGTGTCAATGGATCGCCCAAATGTCAATCTAAAGTTTATAACGCTTCTTCAGGAACACACAAAATCTGTCACAAACAATGAAGTATTTATTTTAATAAATCTGGGGACATGTGAGCTTCATGTTGTTCATGGTTCCTTGAGAACAGGAGTGGAACCTGTCAATTGGGATATACATTGCTATTGTGTCACACATACTACCTGTTCACTGACTCTACATTATTATTATTATTATTATTATTATTATTATTATTATTATTATTATTATTATTATTATTTAACACCGCGTCTTACTACCCGTTCGGGTTATACGCTTAAGTACTAATTACACTAATGGATTAGGAATTGGGAAGGTTGAATTTAGAGGAAGTGAACCCGCATTTGCGTGGAGGGAGAGTGGAAAACCATTTAGGAAAAGCCACCCCACAGCTCACCCGACCGAGATTCGAACCTCGATCTCCCCGTCCTCGATGGTCTGGCTCAACACGACTAGCGCGTTAGCCAACTACGCCACCGAGGCTGGTCACTGACTCTACAGCTCGTCAAGCATTGTTTACCCAGTTGACATGGTGTACAACTTTTCCTTCGAAGTTCTGTGGTGTGCAGTGGTTAGAGAATGCAACGTGCTTTCAAAGGGCATTACAAATTTGGGACCACGTTAAGTTTCACAAAGAAGAAAAGCTTCCTAAAACAAAACATGTAGGGATACTGAAAAGAGCAGCCTGTGACCCATTCCTGAAGTGTAAACTAGCTTTCTTCAAAACAATTGCAGATGGATTTCAGCTTTTACTTTTTGATTGGGTTTGATATATTTTGTTATTTTTTTCATCATTTTCCCTGAACTGATTGGCAAGACGTCTGCGTTCTTATTCTTCCATGAGAGGTGAGGTAAGGTCGGCTGTAGGGGAGGAGGAGACCGAAATAAAAGTTATTAAATTAATATTTCCAAATGAATAGTTCCATAAAATTATAGTGGAAATTTTGTGAGAAGTTGGTCAGGGAACTTGGGAAAATAGTCATGGAAAAGTCAGGGAGAATTTTTTTTTACAAATACTGTAGAAACCCTGAACAAATAACTGCATCCGCGCTATCGCGTAGTAAAAATCGTGGGTCACCTTTAAAATCAAGAGTCGGGTGGATAGGGGCATATTTATGACCACAAAAATGTGGTACACATTAAGGGGAGCATCGCAAAACTCACACACTAGAGTGGATCCCCTCTCAATAAAAATCCATCGGTCAACGATGTGTGTCCGACGCGGAGACTTGTCACGATGACCTCTTCTCTTATAGACTTTCGTATAGAAGAGGGCCATCGCGACACACCGTCCCTAATGGAACACAGCTTGTTCTGAGCAAGTGTTGAAGCCCACCGCTCGTGCCAGGTGCGTAAGACCCCACGCCGAACATAACCCTTTAGATCTAAAAACATGACACCTAAACTCGCCTCAGGAGGGAGATGGACCGCATCCTTGGCTGCCTGGTCCTCAAGTTAATTTCCTCAAAGACCGGCATGACCAGGAATCCAGCAGAAGGCGAGCTGGGTGTTTAATAAATCAATTTTTAAATTTGTTCTTGTATCATCTGCACGAGTGGATTCCAGGAGTACAGAGTGGACAATGCCAGCATAGCACTCATGGAATCCGCGCAGATGAGAACTGAACGGTGACACGATAAACAAAACACAGAGATTTAAAAATGGCATATAATTCAGCCGTAAAAACACTGGATTCACCAGGTAAACCAAATTTAAAATTGTTTTCCTCCACAACAAATGCGCATCCCACGGAAGCCCCACACTTGTAACCATCCGTGTAGATGCGCTTAAAGCCCTGAAAGCGAGTGGAGAGGAGCTCGTTAAAGGTCCTCTCATATATAATCGGCGCGGTGGTCGCTAGGAAACTTGGCAAGATCAAAATGGCATTGAGGTAGGCATATCTTTCAGGGAGAAACTCGACCTGGGGATGTGGGAATAGCCTTTGGCAGGACTATCCCACACGTGTCGAAAACCGATAGCATCCTGATCCCAACCGGCCTTGTACTACGCCATTTGGTTTCATACAAGACACGGTTAGGGGGATGAAACACAGGACGTTAGGCAACATGCTCTGGCATGCAGTGTAGTTTCGACACGTAAGATGCCAGAAGATAGGACCGCTGGTAATGAAGAGGGGGCTCACCGGCGTCGGCACAGATGCTACGAAAAGCACCAGTAGCCAGTCGTATGCCAGCATGGTGGACACTATCCAGCATCTTTAACGCCGAGGGTCTCGCTGATCCATAAACGAAACTGCCGTAGTCTAGTTTAGATCTTACCAAGGCTCTATACAGGCGCATCAAGGTTTCCCTATCAGCACCACAGGACCGACCGCTAACCACTTTGAGCAGGTTGAGTGCCTTTATACACCTCGATTTCAGGTCTTTGATGTGGGGGATCCAAGTTAAGTTAAAATCAAATAAAAGTCCCAGAAACCTAACGATCTCTGAGACTGGTAACACAACGTGGTTCATTAAAATACTGGGGTTGGTTATATTCCACGTAATCTGTGAAAGTGGACGACCGTCGTCTTGGCTGCAGAGAAGCGTCTGCCGTTCAGCCCTGTGGAGACTCGATGAACTGCAATAAATTGCGTAGTCATCCATGAAAAGGCATGGACGGACAGGTAGGCGCACGTTGTCCACAATGCCATTTATCGCAATGGCGAACAATGTATAGCTTATAATACTGCCCTGAGGCACCCCATTTTCTTGAATAAAATCATCGGATAAGGTGTTTATTTAACATTACCCGGAAGTGTCTATCTGACATAAAATTAGCTATAAAAACAGGGAGGTTCCTCCTGAACCCCCAATTAAAAAGGGTTTTTTAATGCCGTACCGCCATGTGGTATCGTACGCCTTCTCCAAGTCAAAGAAAACTGCCAAAAGATGCTGTTAAGGAGAAAGGCGTCACGAACTGCCGTCTGGACTAGATGATCCATCGTAAATCGGTTACGGTGAAAACCACATTGAATATTTGATAGTAGATTGCGGGATTCTAAATACAATATTAATCGTTTATTTATTATTTTTTCCAATATTTTGCATACACAGCTAGTTAAGGCTATCGGTCTATAACTAGTTGGTTCTAATTTATCCTTGCCACTTTTATGTATTGGTATAACGGTTGCTTGCCTCCATAGTGATGTGAATTGATGAGATCCCCAAACACTTTGGTAAAAGTCCAACAGATATGCAACATATCGTAGTTAATGTCGTCGGGGCCTGAAGCTGTGCTACCCGCCTGGACAAAGTATACGTCATTTCAACTACAGTAAAGGGGGAGTTATAATTCTCCCCCCGGCTCTGACCAAAGTCTATAGAATGTCGCTCTATGTTGCGCTTATGCGCTGCAAACTCATTAGAGTAGTTTGCAGTGCTAGAAATAGCGGTGAACATAGAGCCCAATACATTGACGACCTCCACAGGGGAGGAGACAAGCGAACCATTTGACATGAGGGCAGGTATATTATTAATGGTATTTTTGCTACTACGTAATTTACGAGCATTGTCCCAAACCTTAGTTGTGGGGCTGGAAATTGTAAGGGTAGAAATAAACTGTCTCCAAGACTCTCTTCGTCTTTCTCGAATAATACGGCGAGCTCGAGTACGTAGAATCCGGAAGGACTCCAGATTCTCCGAAGTAGGACGTCGATGAAAGAGACGTAGGGCCCTTCGATGGTCAGAAATAGCCAAATTACACTCCTCGTTCCACCAGGGAAAAGGATGGTGGCACGGATTTGGCGAGGATTTAGGGATGGAAGCCATCGCCGCTGCGGTGACCGTCGAAGTAAAATGCCGAGCCTTACCATTGACGTCAGGAGAATGGGATTCCCCAAATACGGCGAGCTCGTGGAATTTATCCCAACCAGCACGTTTGATAACCTACTGGGGTAGCCGTGCTCTACTGGGAGGATCTTTAAGTGGTGAAATACGAATGGGGAAATGATCACTGCCACATAGGTCCGAGTGAACCTCCCAAAGGAAGTGAGAAGCGATCCCGGGGCTACATAAAGTTAGGTTGATGGCAGAGGATACACCATTAAAGGTGGAGAAGTGTGTCGGCGTCCCGGTGTTCATTAACACCAGGTTGCCCGAGACAAGAATATTCTCTACCATCCTCCTACGAGCGTCTGTAAAATTACACCCCCACACAAGGTTATGCGCATTAAAATCCCCCAAGATGATATAGGGGGCGGGAAGTTGTATAAAGAGGGCCTCTAGAGTCCTCTTGGAAACACGCTCACCTGGTTGGAGGTAGATGCTGCATACTGTCACTTCTATAGCAAGGGAGATTCGGACAGCGATCACTTGGAGGTCAGACACGATATTAATATGTTTATGATATAAGTTGCTTCGTGCGAAGATAGCCACACCTCCGCTAGCCCGATCAAAGAATGGCTTGTCGGTACGATATACATCGTACCCACGAAGCCTCGGGTTGTCAGTTGGGTGGAAGTGGGTCTCCTGCAAACACAAGATGAAGGGATGCAGGGAAGAAATTATTTGTTTAATTTCCTCTACACGAGCAAAGAAACCCCTACAATTCCATTGTAGTAGCGACATTATTTATTAATATAAAGTTTAATTATTCTCGCAATCCATAACGTTATCTTTTAAAAATAAAAATTGATTGAGGACCTTTTTAGGCCCTCTGGCTTTTCCAAGTCTCTCCTGGACCTCCCGCTTCAGGAGAGGTTTTGATTTATCCTGAAGAGACAGGGTAGGTGGATCCTTGCACGAAGGCTTTGTTAACGCCTTCTGCGCTTTATTTAGAGTAATTTTTTCGGCGGTCCCTTACTGGCCTTTCCTCAAGGCACCAGTGGGGATCGCCTTTGCGGCCTCACCTGTTCTACCACTCATCCCAGCCTCCGGAGTCCCAGAGGCAGGATTGAGCGGCTTGACAAGGGCCGCGCGTAGTTTTGGGCCCCGAGGAGGGCTCGGGGGTGTTCCCCGAGGAGGACTTGGAGGGGGGGGGTCCTCGAGGAGGGCTCCTCGGTGGTACAGGTGGGAGAGACGACCTTTTTGGCGGTTTCGCCTCTTGTAAAAATTTAGACGCCACAGTATTTGGCGCAGTAAAACTATGAATGTCTTGATCAGAGACTAATGGAACCGGTCGCGTAGACGTTTTGGCAAGATTAACTGCGCAATGGCAGCTGGAACAGTTGATGTTCTGGCTGAAAATCTGGCTATATGAAGTTTGAAATACCGGAGCCTGACTAGATACGTATTCCTTACGTGCCTGGACATATGAGATCTTCTTTTCGGATTGAATCTCCAAGAATTTTTTCTGTACCTTCCATTTCGGACAGGCCCGAGACCAGGCAAAGTGTGGACCCTTGCAGTTTACGCAAAACTTCGGAGACTCATATGGTGTATCGTGAGCGTCTTGTCCACAATCTTCACAGGTTGGCTTACCACGGCATCTCAGATTCGTATACCCAAATTCCTGGCACTGAAAACAGCGACGAGGGTTAGGGACATACAGCCGGACCCTGAGCACATGGAAACCTGCTCGGACCCCCTTTGGAAGGGTAGGTGTCGCAAAAGTGAGGATATATGTGTCCGTTTTTTCTTTTGTCCGTTATTTTTGGTGACTGTGCGATACACTTCAGTGATGTGCTGATGGGAAAACTCCTCACAGATCTCCCCAATGCTCACGTCGTCGAGGTCAAAGCAAGTGACTACTCCCTTGCAAACATTGAGGAACCTGTGAGGTTCCACTTTCACTGGTATATGAGCCGTATTACTCGATGGTATTTCAGTAATAGCCATAATGTTGGAGGAACTTGACGTCAGTTGCAGTCTAAATCAATATAGTGCCATCACGCAATTTCCTTATTGAAACGTCCGATTTTGATGCACCATTTATCGCTCTTTCGAGGATAAATGGGCTGACGCGTTTAAGGTTCTCAGTGTCATCATTTCGAGACATCACCAGGAAGCGGGGCTGGGGCCTCACCACTCCCTGGATTTTTTCCAAAATAGGGCTGGATGGCCTTACCCGTTTCCGCCTATTATCAATATTACGGCCCTGTGAGGGGCCGGGCAGTGAGGTGCCAGCATAATTTGGCAGTACGGTGCCAGTGTTGACAAGTTTATCGGCCATGCCGTATTACGGGACAACCTACACAGTACTCAGATCGTAGACCCAGGGTGATCCATGTTGGTACTATCACATATGGCCCTATTAACTGTCCCGACGAGAGGCCCCATACGACGCTAGACATGACAACCTTCGCATAGGGCATCGCCGAGAGAGAGGTCGTCGCAGCAAGTGGGTGTAGGAAAGTGCCAATTTTACGTCCGGGCCCTCATGAACGCAACCGGTCTTTTCTCAAAGTAGGGTACCCGTTTATTGTTATCCCTAAGGCCCTTCTACTAAGATATTACAACCGGCGCACTTTCACTCAGGAGCTCAAAGCAGTGGTATCCAATAACCGTCCAAGGAAAGCCGTGTTAGTTGCCAGGGTCGTCAACGGAGGGGCCAAAAGTTTCGGTGCAATACTAAATGGCAGGGGAAGGGAAGAAAGAGGTAAGGAGAGAGAAAGAGAAGGGAGAATAATGAAAGAAAGGAGTGAAGGGGAAGGAAGAAAAAAGGAGGTGAAAGGAAAGATTTAGGATAGGTTTTTCCTGCACGAAATACGTCCTGCAAAGAAGCCTTCCCTTTTAGTCGCCTCTTACGACAAGCAGGGGTTACTGCGGGACTATTCTAAACCCCTTCCCGCAGGGGAGAATCGAAAATAAAGATATTCAACAGGGGGGGTTCTTGGTTGGATATTATTATAACCATCAAAAATATTTAGTCATTTAAAGAAGTTTCGTAATTTTTTTAGCCAAAATATCTTATTTTTAAAATTAATTATAATTCAAAGAATCGATTACAGAAATTAATCCACGGATCCCCTGGGTATTGTCCACGGAGCACATTTCGTGAACCACTATGCTTAGTGTGTTGATTTTTGTTTTGTTTTTTTGCTTGTAGAAGATATTTTACGGATGAATTGTGTTGACCATATAATTCATATTAATAAATAAGAACTAATGTCCATATTTAGGTATGAAAAGACTAAGTATATGGTCACATAGAGAACACAGATTGATAGTTTAGATATTACATTAAACAACAAATCATTTGATAGTGTTAGTGAGTTCAAATATTTATAATCAATTATAACTAGCGATAACAATATTAGATTGGAAATTAGGGAAATAATACAGTCGGGAAATGCTTGTTATTACTCGGTCAGTAAGTTGTTGGCGTCTCGCCTGCTCTCAAGAAATGTAAAACTTAGAATATACAAAACCATAATTTTACCAGTTGTTCTCTATGAGTGTGAAACGTGGTCTCTTACCTTGAATGACAAAAATTAATATAGGGTGTTCGAAAACACGGTGCTTAGGAAGTTATTTGATCCAAAAATTTAAGATAGTGGTGAATGGAGGAGGCTACATAATGATGAGCTGTACACCCTGTGCTCATCACAGACATTGATAGGGTAATAAAATCTCGCGGGTTACGGTGGACTTATTTTAATTCTATGGCATCGTGAATGGGAGTATCTAGAACTACGTTCAAGGTATTGAATGGCAAACCCAATGGCAAAATACCACTGAGAAGACCCAGACGCAGATGGGAGGATAACATTTGGATATACCTGAGAAACATAGGGTGTAATGAGATAGATTGGATAGAACTAGCTCAAGATAGGGATAGGTGGTGTACTTTCGTGAGTGTGGCAATGAACTTTCGAGTTTTTAATGCTATAGAGTAAGTAAGTAGAGTAAGTCTGTGTTTAAATAAATTCTATGTTTTTAGAAATATCTTAACACCATCTACCATCACTTGTGCTATCTATAATCAGATGAAAAAACTAACAGTGCTTATTTACGAAGATACCCGAAGGTTTTTTACATTATATTTTAGGCTAAATAATTTTAGGCCAACTATTAACAACATCGAATTTTTTTATTCAGAATTCACTTTAGGCCAACTGACTTTAAGGCTAAATGACTTTTAGACCAAATGACTTTTAGGCCAAATGACTTTTAGGCTATCTGAATTTTAGGCCAACTGAATTTAGGCCTACTGCCACGTCTTCAAATGCTCGTCTCAGGACCTGATCTGGGCTCAAACCCGGTGATAATAAAAGTCCTTAACACAATGTTTTTCGCAGGGGAAGTAAAGCTGTAAGTTTCATGTTGATTGTGGCATGTAAAAGAACCCTGGAAGATATGTGAAAACACCTTTCCTGTCAAAATTGGTAGGCTCTCGCTCATAGAAATTCTCGTTGGTTGATATATTCAATTTGGTCAGAAAGTGCGTGTTGAATACCTCAAATGAAAATAACAAAAAATTAATTTGTTGCGTTGCGCGTTTCAACTCCTCCCTGATGAGTTCCGATAGAATGAAACCTAGGTCGGGGGATTGGGCGGTAACGATCGATTTTCTTTAAGAGGCAATCGTTACCTCTTTGTCCAATGTCAGCAATGTAAAGTGTGAACTGTGTTAATCTTTTCATTGTAAAAGCCATATTGTGTTTGTCCCTTATATATGTTTCCATCCACCTTTCATATAACTTCTTCCAAATGTTAAAGAAATTAATTAACTAAAACAAAGTGTTCTCTTTGTTTATTACTAATACTACAAAATATCCTTCGCTATTTTTATATAGCACATCTATTACCAATCGGAAACATAATCTTTCCCCTTTGTATGATCCACGTTGCAGAGAGACATTTTCCTTAATTACCTTCTTTCTCACCTTATTTAGGGTATTTTATAAAATACCCAAGTTGTCATGTTTTTAGTTTAGATTCTTACAGAATTTGTTTTGCCACTTATATTGATTGTTTGATATTTTAATGTAGTTTGGAAATAATTATCTTTACTTATGTAGTATAAGTAGAGGCCCTGATTTGTGGTAAATAAAACAATTGGATTTTGTTAGATAAAAATTTGTATTTCGGTATAAAAAGTCGGTAAATAAAAGGCTGGATCCTGATTTGTGGTAAAAAGAAATCCTGACTTATCATTAATAAAACGATTGGTTTTTGTTAAATAAAAAGTTGTAACTTATTTCGGTAGTAAAAAAATCGCTAAATAAAAGACTAGATCCTAATTTGTGATAAAGTTATTGCAAATCATTAAATAAACTTGTATTTTGATATAAAAAATAGAAAATTAATTCTTATGGGGGGGGGGGGGGGGCGGGGTTGAAAATTATAACAAATCAAACTTAATGCATCTTACAATGAATAGCAAAATTACAACTAAAAGGTTTTACGTTTTTGCTATTCCTGGCCTACTTTAAACACAAGTATTTAAAAAAAACCTAATCCTTATATAATATTTTATTACTAATAATTACAATTTTCGTATTGAAGATCTAATTATTAAAAACTAGTTAATAATCTTTAAATTATGTATCTTAAAACAAAATATAGACCCTATATTATATGCACACACGTGGGAGACAACTTAGCTTGTACTGAACATTTTTACCGGACAAAAAAGCGTATAGATATTTATTATCTCGCACACACGTCAATCACTAAAGTACAAGTAAATCATTATAATTTCTAAACCAGTCCATATGGGTGTTTCACAATCTACACATAATTTTTTCTTAACTTTATCAAATATATATAAAAGTCATCGTTTGAATATTTGAGCTCTAGTTCAAAAATACGTAAAACTTTTGACATTTTAAATTTTCATTCATGTATTATTCTATTAAATAATTTTCCATGTATTAACACTTAATCACCAAACTCGAAAATAACGTTATGTGTTAGTGATGTACCACACACACATGATCAAAAGTTTTCAATCTATTTTAACTATGATGTCTTTGGAGAAATAAGGCTTTTAAAGTCGCTAGTTGAACCACTTTTCTTATTAATAATCTTTGTTGGGGAAATATATATGTTTTATTGTATTAGCGCATTTGGAGCGGACTGAACTTTTCCACAACCTCATAAACGTTTATTCTGGTGGAAAATAGGATATGCGCAGGGTGACAACATAAGTAATAATAACCAGATATAACCATTTTAAAAATAAGTAAATAATTAATAAATGAGTTTAAAACACATGATTAGTACAAATTACCATTTAAATTGAAACAATATTTTAATATGCCACACGAAAAAGAGGTTCCTAATTAAAACTTGAAGGAAGTAAAAAAATATTCGAAACATAACCTCAAATTAAGATTCCACATAAAATCGTCGAGTTTAAGGTGCCACAGTTTCTATATTTGAAATTGCAGCACGAGCACACTTGGTGGTATAGGTAGTACTAGGTACCTACAACAACCCTACATAGCCGTGGAACCTGGATCCTCTGGAAATTTTGAGATATTTGACTTTGAACTTACCTCAGACATGCAAATAGCCCAATAAGATCGCCAAGTTTAAGGTGTCACAATTTCTATATTTGAAATTGCGGCACGAGCACACTTGGTGGTATAGGCAGTACTAGGCACCTACAACAACCCTACATAGTCGTGGAACCTGGATCCTCTGGAAATTTTGAGATATTTGACTTTGAACTTACATCAGACATGCAAAAAGCCCTATAAGATCGCCAAGTTTAAGGTGTCACAGTTTCTATATTTGAAATTGCGGCACGAGCACACTTGGTGGTATAGGTAGTACTAGGTACCTACAAAAACCCTACATAGTCGTGGAACCTGGATCCTATGGAAATTTTGAGATATTTGACTTTGAACTTATCTCAGACCTGAAACTAGCCCACATAAACACGCCAAGTTTAAGGTGCCGCAGTTTCTATATTTGGAATTGCGGCACGAGCACACTTGGTAGTATAGGTAGTACTAGGTACCTACAACAACCCTACATAGCCGTGGAACCTGGATCCTCTGGAAATTTTGAGATATTTGACTTTGAACTTACCTCAGACATGCAAATAGCCCTATAAGATCGCCAAGTTTAAGGTGTCACAGTTTCTATATTTGAAATTGCGGCACGAGCACACTTGGTGGTATAGGTAGTACTAGGCACCTACAACGACCCTACATAGTCATGGAACCTGGATCCTATGGAAATTTTGAGATATTTGACTTTGAACTTACATCAGACATGCAAATAGCCCTATAAGATCGCCAAGTTTAAGGTGTCACAGTTTATATATTTGGAATTGCGGCACGAGCACACTTGGTGGTATAGGTAATACTAGGTACCTACAACAATCCTACATAGTCGTGGAACCTGGATCCTCTGGAAATTTTGAGATATTTGACTTTGAACTTACCTCAGACATGCAAATAGCCCTATAAGATCGCCAAGTTTAAGGTGTCACAGTTTCTATATTTGAAATTGCGGCACGAGCACACTTGGTGGTATAGGTAGTACTAGGCACCTACAACGACCCTACATAGTCATGGAACCTGGATCCTATGGAAATTTTGAGATATTTGACTTTGAACTTACATCAGACATGCAAATAGCCCTATAAGATCGCCAAGTTTAAGGTGTCACAGTTTCTATATTTGGAATTGCGGCACGAGCACACTTGGTGGTATAGGTAATACTAGGTACCTACAACAATCCTACATAGTCGTGGAACCTGGATCCTCTGGAAATTTTGAGATATGTCACTTTGAACTTATCTCAGACCTGAAACTAGCCCACATAAACACGCCAAGAGGCCAGTAATTTCAATAGTTTTTAATTTATAAGGAGGAGTTGGTTAAATGAGGGACGGGGGTTAAAAATTTCAAAACTAATATAAACAACCTTTATGTGTGGTGGAAAACAAAAATGTTGCAAGAAGGTCTAGGGCACAATACAACTAACTATACTGCAAATATAAAAAATGTTAAAATACAACTGCAGCCGTTCAAAGAGTGGGCATTTCAGCTAGTTTTATATAAAATTAACCACAGCAATTAAATCTTAAATTATGTTTGAATATTAATCTTTTTTTAATTGTGTTACAAAACAAAAAAGTAGGTTGACTAAAAAAAAATTTCAAAATAAGTGATAAAACTAAAAATGTGTCAAAAGCTGAAATTTATTTTATTTATTTATCCATACACAATATTTTGAACTCTTGCTTATTGTTGCTGTTAAAAAAAGAAAGAGTGACAGAGTATTAATAACTGGTTGTTAGAGATTTAAAACAAATTAAAGTTACATAGTACTGTAACAGTTTACAGTTTAGAAAAAGGAATAATTCCTTTTCAACGTTTCTGGCCTAATTCGATTGGCTATTTTGAATCCACCATATTCAATTTTTGTTTTTTGGACTTTTCTAGAAAACATTCTAAGACGCCTCCCATTAGAAAATTCAAATATTTAAGAATTATTGGGGTATTTGGAGTAATCCCACTACATTCATGGCATTTTTAGTTTTCCATGTTTCCTAAAACGGTACAGGGATTTAGGCGTGATTGAATAACACACAGACAGACAATATTTAATTTTTATATTGTATTAGTAGGATTTAAGCTTTTTAGGAATCTTGGTTTTGGAGATACTGTATAGCGCCTACACACCCACAAACAAATACACAACATATGTTCTAATTTTAATACAATGTTATAAGTTTATTAATTGATACATTGGGTTTAGAAATGTGTAGTAAAGCTTTGAAGTCAATGATATAATTATAAATAAAAAATTGACAGTAAAAACATTAGATTATTTAATCACAGGAGATTGGAATATAGGCCTGGTCAAAACAGAAAAATTTATTTCTCACATCTGTAGACACAAGGATATATTGTATGTTACATTCTCTATTTTATTGTTTACTAATAATTATTACTATTCATAAATTGACAGAAACTTTTAGATTGTTTAGTTTTCTCAGCCTTTTGCCTGTAATAGGTCTAAAACCCAACGCACCCGCTTATCAGACTTGCGAACACAATCTTATGTCGGAACTTATTTTCCGTCCTTGCGAGTGCGTAGTTACGTTTGCTTGCGTTCAGACAATCAGAAACAAATGATCAGACCACTATAATCAGATAAAATGAATACATAGTGAAGTGTTACAGATGTTTGAATATAACTGCCCCGAGATTGGGAGTTAATTAAAACTATACGGTTTATTGGAGATGTAATTGGTATTTATAGCCCCGTGATCGAGCGCCAATTATTATATTATTACGGTTGCGGTTTAATTTGTGATAATTGGTAATTATAGTCCTGTGATCGAGCGTCAATTATTACGATATTTTACGTGAATAAATACAACTGTTAATGTTGCACACATTTATTGGAGTGATTTTATCTTTTATACAATTTTACTTGAAATACAGGTTATTTTCTGTCGTGATATTACACGTTCTCTAGGTTTATGTCACCGGCACACTCTCTGTTTATGTGACTACTCTATATATTCATACGCACACACAGCTTATATATGACATACCCCTTGGACCTCTCGTGACCAGTGTCAAAACCAACAAATCAAAAGCGTTCCTGCGACAGGTGTCTTGAAGGCAAGCTTCTTATTGGGTATAGGGAGCTGGCGTCTCTCTCTTGCTTGTTTGGTAAATACTACGGAGTTAAATTTTGAAATAAAAAATAAGTTTTAATGGTGCAATCCTTCTAGATTATTCTGAAAAGCGCGTGATTCTTCATGGATGAGTCTTAAAAGGATAATTTACATACGATACTTTAAAGAAAAACACCTTCATCCTTGACTTTTTAAATATATGAGAGCAGTCCAAATCAGTATCGTTACAATAGTTAAATAATCTAGGATAACATTTTATTTTCTTGACAATAATATATAGTAGAATATATTACATTTTAAAATTAATTAATAAAAACAATAATATAATAGTTTATAATGTTTTTTAGATGAAGTGATGTATGTTTGAAAACTTTAATATGACTTTAATTATGTAGTCATAGTCTACGATTGTGTATGTCTGCTCTTTACCTTTTATATATTATTTTTGTGTGGCACTCGAGTTTTTAAAATTGAATTCAATGATAGTTTCATAGAATGCGTGCTAGGTGAAATTTAGGCGCAATAATAATTTAACATTGTTTTCAAAATGTTAATATAGGTTGGTTATGTATCAAATGTATCAGAAACAAGCGCTTCCCAAATAAATGTTGATTTTAATTGAACATAAATTATAGTTCTTTTCAAAAAAAGTGTGGGTTTTTTATGTTTTAGGTAGTTGTGAAAGATTACATTACATTAATACTCAATACTCATGGAAAAAAGAGCACTTTTTTCCGTACTGTATACTAATACTAATAATATTATTAATAATTATTAAAACAAAACCATGATCTACAAATTAGTAATAACAAAACTATCTGTTTATTTATTTGAATGCTTTTATTGATCATTATTTCAATTATTCTGTTGGCATAATCTGTTATATTTATAATTTTCTTCAGTGGTTAACTCGTCTTAATTTCTATTGGTGGAAATTACGTCTTACGACTTTTCATAGTAAAATGACTATTTTGAATTTAAGAGGAACGTAATTACGAGTAAGCTTGCGATTGTATAATTACGTGTCCGAGAAGCGTGTATGTTGTTTGTAGACGAGCCATAAGGGGACTCTGAAATAAAGTTAAACCTAAATATTTAATTTATGAATCAAATTTGAACAAACAATCATTTTTTTAGAACAATCTGGAACAAATTTAGTACCATCAAACACATTTTAAAAATAAGGATTTTTAATAGTTGGGGAACAAACTTGCCGGTGTTGGGGAACTGATATTCAATTTCTGTTTTTAATGGTGTTTATTTTGGTTGGGTGGATGGTAGGGGTTGATCCAGGAAGCAATTTTTGTGGGAAGGGGAAGAAATTTTACCCGAAAGAGGGAGTACGGAATATATACCAAAAAAATTCAAATTTAACACTCAAAAGATGTGACATTTTAAGGTCATCCTGGACTCCGGATCCGCTCAGATGTGTTTAATTATAAATTCCAATTTTTTCGTCCATCGTCTGACCATTTGGGTGTAAGGGGGGAGGGGGGGAAGATGCTTTAATAGACACTAGCAAAAAGCCAAGAGCCTGAGCAGTGAAGGATATGTAGTACCCTAATACTTTAAAGAGTTAAATTTTGTATCACCGTTGACATACTACTTTTAAGGTACACCTTGGATCTGTTATTGTTATTTGCAATGTCAAGTTTAGTCAGGAACTGAATAATAAAAGCGGGGTAAATGATTAACTCCTGATTTATGTCGCGCTGGTTCATGTATACTAAATGTACCGAGCTGGTGTGACATGACTGGCTCAAACTCCATAGTCATAACGTTGCTATTTGCCTCATTGACTTATATAAATAAAATACGTTATCTTTAAAACAAGGATGATATTGTTGAACAAATTTAGGATATTCTACATAGATATATATTTACTAAAAAATAGTTACTTTCCAGTTAGCTTCTTTTTCCATCTAACGACCATATTTAGCAAATTTATTCCTCTTGAGAATACGACTTGGTGGAGGGTTTTTAGCCATATTAAAAAAAATCTGTAAAAGATTTCCGGTAATGTTCGAAAGTGTACTACCAACCTACTGCTCTGAAGCTAAAATATGGAATTACTAAATGGTGGAATGAGCTGACCAGGCGAACTTCAGAACTGCAACACGAGATGGGATAAATTAATAATTTTGTTTGAGTGGCGGTGTCCACAGCTGGGAGTGCTGTCATCAGCCATCACAAGTTCAAACTGTGAAAGAAAATAATAAGGGAAGAGGGAAGGGGTATTTGTCTACGCTAAATGTTAGAACCTAGTTCTTAAATTCTCCGCTAGTTTCAGGTATTGTCGAGTCACTCAAACATGGAAGCTCCACGCAAAAATATATTAAGTGAAGTGATGTGTTAGAGCGATTTATACCACGAAATGGATTCATCAAAAGTTTTAAAAGCCGACCTCCTAGAGGTAATAATTAAACATCTGCTATTTCACAACTAATCCACCAGAAAATTGATATAAATTTGAAATATTAACACAGTAAGATAAAAATTAAATAAATAATTACAAACTGCTTTATAAAAATGTTATTTTTAGATGTGGAAGTAATATTTAATTATTTAAAAAGTATTTAGGCTATTGTATTGAAATATTTACACTTTGATCCAAAATAAGTTATTAAGTCAAATATAAAAAAATCAAATACATAGAAATTATGGTTTTAGAAAAATAAATAATCAAATAATAAGCTAATCAAATTTTATCAGTTAAACCATATTTTAAAGCAAAATTAAAAATCTTAAAAATATATATATATTTTTTAATCAAAACACAATTAGATTTAGTCTTGTGAGAAAAAAATTGTTTTCTCAAAAATAATCCTATGCACGATTCCCCTTAAGGGTCTTCGGCCCCAGAATATGCCACCACTTGGATCAAAGATTCAAAAAAGAGATTTTCAGTAAACTACCACCAAGTAAGTTTTCCTCGTAAAACAAACCTTTTTTCTTAATCATTATAAACACTTCGGATATAAATTTTAAATTTAATTGTTCGAAAAGTTTTTTTAAGTCAAGACTTTAGAAATATGTAATTTACTAACCACATATTTTCATCTACTTAGCTGTTCTGTGCTTGGTTTGAAGGTTTCTTTTGCAACTATATTAACTCGTTTCAGACATCTCGTAGCCGTTTGCACAGTTGCTTAATGGTCTCACTTGCTTTGATTGTATCATCTGAAACATTAGTCAACATAAGGTAGATTAAAATATATCCCATACAATCAATTAACCCAATATTATAATTATCTAGAGGTGTGTATGACCTAACTCAACATGTAACATACGTGATGAACAGGAACCGGATTTTGCCTATTTAATTTGTATTATTAATAATATTATTACCAAAGAATTAAATAGCCAAAGTTATTATTTATACTTTAAGTGAGGATTACTCCATCTAGTTATCATATTCTGAAAATTGAAAAATGACACCTGGACACGGGAATCGAACCCGGACCTTTAGTACACCAATGCTCTAACCACTGAGCTATCCAGGATTCGTCCCATGCCCAGGGTAATTCTTCACTCATACTTTAAGGCAGAGCCTATGATGGACGTGCGGAAATCGTCGGCTACATGTGTGATTATATTGATATCACGAGCTATCAGATAACGCAGCCATCTTTGACTCGATAGTTGGCTTATTGCTGCCATTTGTACAATTATTATAATTGTACGGATTGCATATTAAGAATTAAATAGCCAAAGCTATTATTTATGTTTTTAGTGAAGATTACTCCATCTAGATATCATATTCTGAAATTGAAAAATGTGTGGCAGCAATAAGCCAACTACCGAGTCAAAGATGGCTGCGTTATCTGATAGCTCGTGATATTAATATAATCACACACTTGTAGCCGACGATTTCCGCACGTCCATCATAGGCTCTGCCTTAAAATATGAGTGAAGAATGACCCTGGGCAGGGAAGAATCCTGGATAGCTCAGTGGTTAGAGAATTGGCGTACTAAGCCAAGGGTTCCGGGTTCTATTCCCGTGTCCAGGTGTCATTTTTCAATTTTCAGATTATTACTAAAGTTTAGAGGCCCTTTGACAAAATGAGGTCCTTAGGGCCTTAAAAAAATTCCCATAGGGGAGACATTGATACAGATATATATACAAATAAAAACAATACATTACATTAAAAATACGGAACCAACATATTAAAGTATAATATGTTAAAAGGACAAAACAAAGATATTACAATTTAATAAGTAAGTTTAAAAAACAAAATAGATATTAAATTGTAACCACGTGGCCTCAATTCGAAGGCATGTTTGTGTAAACAATTATATTGTGAGTGGCGAATGAGATCACGAATGCTACGGGGTTGTTGTGATGAGTCAATAAACAAATAAACTATAGGAGCTGACCCAAAAGGTGATGTCAGCATTCCTTAGCTAGAAATCAGGCCGGCGGCCCGGTTAAAATGGAAGATTTTGGAGACCCTCGCGGCTGACTACAGAAGACCGTAATCTAGGAGGCCACGTGGGGTAAGTCGTCGGGTTCATCAAGTACCAATTGAGACTGCCGCTCGAGCCCAGGGAACCACGTTCGACGACCATGCTAGGACCGCCTAGTTGTCAGACAGGCCATTGGGTACACCTCATAAAACCTCGTTCTGTCACTCGCTTCATTATATTATCTTAGTTCTTAATTTTAACTTCACTTTTAACATCACATTTATGATAGCATGGTAGTATTAATAAAACTTCTAAAAGCCAAGTCTTAACGTCAATCACAAACCCACACAAGTAATATTATCCCTCCCCTTATCCTCGGCCAAGGACATCCTCCTGACAGATCCCCGGGACCACACATTGAACATACAGAAACGGGGTGGTGATATTTTGGTGACAGAAGTGGTGATCTAAGGTGTTTTTTTGGTTCAAAATCAATACTATTACAAGAAGCGTTTCGGGAGTGAAAGACTGTAAAGCAACCGCGCCGTGCAACGATCGGTACATGTCGGAGGAACGAGAACACTGTACCAGGACTAGATGGAGAGGAGGTACAAAATCTTAGCGGTGCATCACCATTTGCAGAGAGGAGTTGGGGAGACCAAAGGTATGAATTCTTAGACACAATTACTATGGCTTTAGTTGAAGTAATGGGGTGAAGGTTGACCTACAAACTGCTATTAACCAACTAGCGGGGTACTAGATAGGGTAAAAACATATTATATTAGGCTAGAAGTGGCTCAGAATAATACGGGGGGGGGGGGGGGGATGAACCAATTACAGCGGTTAGAAATTTAACATTGTTGCCGACTAGCATCAATAATATCTAGAAGATCAGATGTAGAAAGGGAAGAACACAGTAGCAGAAGAAACTTCACCATAGATAAAGGAAAGCATTGTTGTAAGGTAAAAAGCAAAATAGTGGAAGAAGAATGCACTAGTGAATTAGTGTTAGCGTGTAATTTTCAAGGGAAAAAATATCGTTTTCTACTAGATAATGGGGCACAAGTTTCGGTAATGTGGCAGAAGAGTGTGGAGCCCATGGAGTTGTCGAAACCGAGATTAGAGATTTCGGCTTTATCAGGTCACAAAATGCATAACTTGGGAGAAATTACGGTAGATCTAGTGGTAGGTAAGAAGGCCTACAGGGTCGCATTTCAGATGGTGAAATGTCGGACCAATGCAAGTTATGATGGCACATTAGGCCTAGACTTCCTGACATACAAATTAGCAATAATAGATTTATCATAAGAAGACAAGAAGTACAGGTATAGCCGAAAGCGAGTAATCAACCCTTTCTGAGCTATGTAGAATGTTCGGTCCCGATAGTCTTTAACTCTTGCTGAGCATCTGTGCCCAGGCATGAGGAAAGCTCTAAGGGTCGTGATGGAAGTGCCGAAGAAATTTGGAGGTTTGAGTGGTAGGAATACTATCTGGTAGCGTTTCAAAGGGGAAGTTGGGACTTATTCGAGTATTGTGCAGTGTAGACACGGAAGGTATAAATGGCCTGGGGGAGGGGTATAAAGGTGGATTATCAAGGAACCACAAAATATCCAAGTTGCATCTGACAAGTGAAAGTGACATCATAGAAGAGAAATAGAAGACACTCTTGGAGGTGAACGTGCGGGGAGCGAACCGAAGACTCGCAGTTCCAGGGAAAGCCACAAGAAGGTCGAAAAACTATAACGGTATAGAAATCATCTGTAAGTGTCAAGAGAACATCTAGGGAAGATATTATTTTGGTGAAAAATAAAAACATCAGACCGCTACACCACAAGAAGAAAATTTGGTAATTTTAGAAGAAGAACAAGCTATTTTTGGGGACAAAGTGTAAAACCACTGATGACTAGAATCGAATCAAGGTTCGAGTAGAAATGTTAATCTCATGACGTTAGTAGCTGACTAAGGACATACGAGAAAAAAATACCAGAGAATTACACGAATCCAGCTAAACTGTTAAGGATTGCCGAGTGGGTAAATGATTGCTGCCACATAGGTCCGAGTGAACCTCCCAAAGGAAGTGAACAGCGATCCAGGGGCTACATAAAGTTAGGTCGATGGGAGAGGATACACCATTAAAGGTGAAGAAGTGTGTCTGGGTCCCGGTGTTTATTAACAAGAGATTTACCGAGACACGAATATGCTCTACCATCCTCCCACGGGCGTCTGTAAAATTAGACCCCCCCCCATTCCCAACCAGGTTATGCAAGTTAAAATCCCCCAAGATGATATAGGGGGCGGGAAGTTGTATAAAGAGGGCCTCCAGGCTCCTCTTTGAAACACGTTCACCTGGTGGGAGGTAGATGCAGCATACTGTCACTTCCATAACAAGGGAGATTCGGACAGCGATCACTTGGAGATCAGACACAATATTAATATGTTTATGATATATATTGCTTGGTGCGAGTATAGCCACACCTCCGTTAGCCCGATCAAATAATGGCTTGTCGGTACGATATAATCGTACCCACGAAAACTCGGGCTGTCAGTTGGGCGGAAGTGGGTCTCCTGCAAACACAAGATAGAAGGATGCAGGGAAGAAATCAGTAGTTTCATTTCCTCTACAAGACCATAGAAACCCCTAAAATTCCATTGTAATAGTGACATTTAATAAAATAAAATTATTTAATCCATGGAATCCATAACACTATCCCTTAAAAACATAAATTGTTTTAGGAGCTTTTTGGGCCCACGTGCTTGAGTGAGCCTCTCCTGGACCTCTCTCTTTATAAGAGTTTTTATTTTACTAGGAGAGACTGGGGTGCTGTGTCCTTCTGCGAAGGCTCAGACGCCGACTTTAAAATCTTTTTGTTTATTTTTAATATAGCGGTCCCTCGCTGGGATTTTTTTTACAGAACCAACGAGACTCACCATCGCAGCCACACCTGTTCCACCCCTCACCTCCACTTCCGGTGTTACAGAGGAAAGAATGGTTGGATCAACAATGGCTGAAGGCTTTTTCCCCCAAAGTGGTACGGGTGGGAGATACGACCTTTGTGGCAGTTTCGCCTCCTGTACAAATTTCGGGGCCACCGTAGTTGGCGTGGTATCACTGAATGTCTTGAGTAGAGACCAATGGTACCTGTCACGTAGACGTCTTAGCAAGATTAACTGCGCAATGTCAGTTGGGACCGTTGATGTTCTGACTGACATTCTGACTATATGAAGTCTGAAATACCGGAGCCTAACTGGATACGTATTCCTTGCGTGCCTGGGCGTAAGAGATTTTTTTCTTCAGATTTTATCTTCAGGATTTTTTTCTCTACCTTTCATTTTGGACAGGCCCGAGTCCAGGCAAAGTGTGGACCCTTGCAGTTGACGCAAAACTACGCAGACTCACATGGCGTATCATGAGTCTCCTGTCCGCAATCCGCACAGTTCATCTTAACACGACATCGCAGCTTCTTATGACCAAATTCCTGGAATTGTAAACAACGCGAAGGTTAAGGACATACGGCCGGAGCTTGAGCACGTGTAAACCCGCTCGGACCTCCTTTGGAAGAGTAGGAGTCGCAAATGTGAGGATATACTTAACCTTCTTTTTCTCTTGTTCTTTCTTTTTTGGTGACAATACGGTAAACTTCGGTGATATGCTGACGGGAAAGCTCCTCACAGATATTCCCAATGCTTACGCAGTCGAGGTGATAGCAAGTGACCACACCCGTGCAAACATTGATGAACTTGTGGGGCTCTACGTTCACCTGTATATGAACCGTATTGCACAACGGCATTTCAGGGATTGCCATTATGTTTGAAGACTGTTAGTCAGTCGTAGTCTGAATCATGAATGTGCCATCATGCAGTTTCCTTATTGAGACGTACAATTTTGCTGCTCCATTGATCACCCTTTCGATGATAAATGGGCTAACACGTTTAAGGTCTTCACTGGATTATACTCAAGACGTTACCAGGAAGTGGGGATGGGGCCTCACCACTTCCTGGATTTTTCCTATTATAGGGCTGTACGGCCTTACCCGTTTCCGCTTCTAACCGTTAATACGGTTCTGTGAGGGCCAAGCAGTGAGTTTCCAGAGGGCTTTGACTGTATGGCGCAAGCGTACCGTAAAGTCATCTGCGACAATGAACTCGGCGATGCCTCATAATGGGGACAACCTGCACAGTACTTGGATCGTAGACCCAGGGTGATCCAAGTTAGTACTACCATATGAGGCCCTGTTAACCCTCCCAATGGGGAGCCCCACACGATGCTAGACATGACAACCTTCGCATGGGCCAGCGCCAGGGAGTGGTCATCGCATCAAGTGGGTGCAGGAAAGTGCCAATTTTATGTCCGGACCCTCATGAATGCAATTGGTTTATCTTAAGGTCGGGTACCTGGTTATTGTTATCGCTAAGGCCCTTCTACCAAGATATTTAAACCAGCGCACTTTCATGAAGGAGCTTATGTGCAGTGATATCCAATAATTGTCCGAGGAGAGCCGTGGTAGCTGCCAAGGTCGTCAACGGAGGAGCCAAGAAACTTCCATGGAGGACTAAGGACATGGGAAGGAAAGAATGAAGTAAGAAAAGAAAAAGGAGAAGAAGGAAAGAGAGTCAAAGGGGATGTAGGAAAAAAGGAGGTGAAAAGAAAGATAGAGGATAGGTTTGTCCTGCACGAGATTTGTCCTACACAGAAGCCTCCCCTTTAATTCGCCTTTTACGACAAGTAGATGTTACTGCGGGACTATTCAAACCCCGTTCCACAAGGGGAGCATTGACGAGATCTGTGATGAGGTTGAACTTCAATATGTCACCCAAGTTTAGAATGGCCGGCATGCAAAGAAGACGGACACGTATATCCTTACATTTGCGACTCCTACTCTTCCAAAGGAGGTCGTAGCTGGTTTACACGTGATCGGGGTCAGGCCGTATGTCCCCAATCCACGGCGGTGCTTTCAGTGCCAGGAATTTGGACATACGAAGATGCGATGTGATGGTAAGCCAACCTGTCCACATTGCTGTAAAGAGAATCACGATACACCATGTGAGTCTCCTAAGCTCTGCGTGAACTGCAAGGGCCCACATTCGCCTGGTCTTGGGCCTGTCTGAAATGGAAGGCTGAGAAAAAGTCCTGGAGATTCAAACTGATAAGAATATCCCATATGCCCAGCCAAGCAAAGAATACGTATCTTTTCAGGCTCCGGTTTTCAGACATCATATAGCCCGTTTGCCAGCCAAAACATCAATTACTATCCCAAACCCGCCTCAGTGGCGTAGTTGGCTAACACGCTAGTCGTGTTGAGTCAGACCACCGAGGACGGGGAGATCGAGGTTCGAATCTCGGTCGGGTGAACTGGGGGTGGTTTTTCCTAAATGGTTTTCCACTCTCCTTCCACGCAAATGCGGGTTCACTTCCTCTAATTTCAACCTTCCCAATTCCTAATCCATTAGAGTAATTAGTACTTAAGCGTATAACCCGAACGGGTAGTAAGACGCGGTGCTAAATATAAATAAAATATAAATACTATCCCAACTGCCATTTCACTGTTAACATTTCCAAGACTTTTTCTCTATCCATGCCTCTCGTCTATACTCTAGACACTCAAAGTCAACAAGCGAGAACTAAGACGATGCCAAAATTTGTAAAAGGAGGCGACACCTTCAATGAAGTTTTCTCCACCACCTATAAACCCGTGGACGCATTCTTGGGGCCAAACACCGAGTCCTCCTCGGGGAACTCCCCCGAGCCCTTCTCGGTCAACTAAATTAAGTGTAGCCGTTGTTGAGCTGCTCATTCTCGTCACTGGGTCTCCGGAGGTTGGGTTAAGTGGCGGAACAGGGGAGGTGAGGCCGCAAAAGGCGAGTCCTTTTGGTGCCTTGCGTAAGGCCCAGCAAGTGACCGCTGACATTAGTACTTAGAAAAAAGCGTCGAACGCCGTAACAATGACTTCGCGTAAGGATTCAACGCTCCAGTCTCCTCTAGATAAACAAAATCTTCTCTTGAAATGAGAGATCCAGTAAAGACTTGGCAAGGCAAGAGGACCTAAAAAGGTCCTAATTTTTAAAATTTTAATAGATAGTGTCATGGATTGCGTGGACAAATAAGTTTATATTAATAAATAATGTCGCTACTACAATATAATTGTTGAGGTTTCTATCCTCGTGTGGAAGAAATAAAGCTACTAATTCTTCCCTGCACCCTTCAATCTTATCCTACTTCCAACCTGTTGGTAACCCGATGCTTCGTGGGTACGATGTATATCGTACCGACAAGCCATTCTTTGATCGGGCTAGCGGAGTTGTGGCTATACTCTCACGAAGAAATATATACCATAAATATATTAACATAGATTCTGACCTCCAAGTGATCACTGTCAGAGTCTCCCTTGTTATTGAGGGGATAGTATGCCGATATACCTCCCACCGGGTGAACGTATTTCAAAGAGAACACTATGGACCCTCTTTACACAACTTCCCGCCACCCATATCATCTGGGATGCTTTTAACGTGCATAACCTGGTGTGGGGGTCTAATTTTACAGACGCCTGTGGGAGGATGGTAGAGGATATTCTTCTCTTGGAAAACCTTCTGTTAATAAACACCGGGACACAGACACACTTCTCCACCTTTAATGGCGTATCCTATTCCATTGACCTAATTTATGTAGCTCCGGAATCGCTGCCAACTTCCTTTGGGAGGTTCAGCTAAACCTATGTGGCAGCGATCACTTTCCTATTCTGGTTTCACCCATTCAAGATCCTCCCAGTATAGCGCGGACAATTCAATGGGTGCTTAAACGTGCTGGCTGGGATAAATTTAGTGAGCTCACTATATTTGATGGACCCTATTTTCCTGACGTCAATGTTAAGACGGGACATATTACTTCGACGGTCATCGTGGTGGTGAGGGGCATCCCTAAATCCTCACCGAACCATGTCATCGTTTTGTTCCCTGGTGGAACGAGGAGTGTTGGTTGGCTATCTATGACCGTCGAAGTGCCTCACGTCTCATTCGTCGACGTCCTACCTTGGATAATCTGGAGTCATTCTGAATTCTACATGCTCCGAGCTCACCGTGTCATTCATGAAAGCAGAAGAGAGTCTTGGAGACAGTCTATTTCTACCCTTACAATTTCCACTCCCACAACTAAGGTTTGGGACAATATTCGTTAATTACGTAGTAGCAAAAATACCATTAATAATATACCTGCGCTCATGTCTAACGGTTCACTTGTCTTTTCCCCTGTGGATGTCGTCAATGTATTGGGCTCGATATTCGCTGCAATCTCTAGAACTTCGAGCTACTCTAACGAGTTCGCAGTGCATATGCGGAACATCTAGCACTATATTTTTGATTTTGGTTAAAGTCGGGAGGAGGACTTTTACTCACCGTTTACAAGAACTGACCTATGCCTTGTCCCAAGCAGGTAGCACAGCTTCTGGTCCTGACGACATTCACTAGGAGATTTTTCGCCAGCCACCCCCTGCCGGACAAGCATTTCTCTTGGACCTCTACAATAGTATTAGGGAATCTCATTAGTTCCCACCACTATGGAGGCAAGCAACCGTTATAGCAATTCATAAAAGTGGCAAGGTAAATTAGAGCCAACTAGTCATAGACCGATAGCCTTAACTAGTTGTGTATGCAAAATATTAGAAAAAAGATCAATAAACGATTTATTTGGTATTTATAATCTCGCAATCTGCTATCTAATGTTCAATGTTGTTTTCGCCGTAACCGATCCGCGTTGGATCTCTTTGACCGTCTCGAGACGGCTATTCGTGACGCTTTTCTCCATAAGCAGCATCTTCTGCCTGTTTTCTTTAATATGGAGAAAGCGTATGACACCACCTGGTGGTACGGAATAGTCAGAATACTTTTTAATTGGCGATTCCGAGGGAACCTCCTTGTTTTTATGGATAATTTTATGTAACATAAACACTTTCGGTTATTGTTAAATAACACCTTGTCTGAAGATTTTATTCAAAAATTGGGGTGCCTCAAGGCAGTACTATGAGTTGCATGTATTTCGCCATTACAATAAATAGGAATGGTGGACAACGTCAGCTTGTCGGTCCATTCATGCCTTTTCGCGAATGACTAAGCAATTTATTACAGTTCATTGAGTCTCCACAGGGCTTAACGGCAGATACAACTCACTGTCAACAATCTATGGATGTGGGTGTCGTATAATAGCTTACGCTTCTCCGTAACTAAGAAGACGGTCGTCCACTTCCATAAATTACGCAAAATACAGCCAGCCACCAGTATTTTAATGAGCCACGCTGTTTTACCAGTTTCGGAGACCTTAAGGTTCCTGGTACTTTTATATTAATTTTAAATTAACTTAGATCCCCCACATAAAAGACCTGAAAGAGAGGTGTGTAAAAGCACTCAATTACTTAAAGTGGTTAGCGGTCGTTCTAGGGGTGCTGATATGGAAACCTTGATACAATTCTGTAGAGCCTTTGTGATATCAAAACTTGATTACGGCAGTTTTGTCTATGTTTCAGCTAGACCTTCGGCGTTAAAGATGCTAAATAGTGTGCACCACGCTGACATTCAACTGTCTACTGGTGCTTTTCGTACCAGTCCAGTCGTCAGCATCTGTTCCGATGCCGGTGAGCCCCCTCTTTATTGACGGTAATCCTATCCTCTGGCACCTTACGTGTCGAAACTTCATTGTATGCCAAAGCAAATTGCGTACCTTTATGTGTTTCATCCCCCCAACCCTGTCTTGTATGAAACCAAATGGCGTAGTACAAGGCCGGTTGGGATCAGGATGCTATCGGTTTTTGACACGTGCGGGTAGTCCTGCCAAAGACTATCCTCTCATCCCCAGGTCGAGTTTCTCCCTGGAAGATACGCCAGCCTCAATGCAATTTTGATCTTACCAAGCTCCTTAAGCGAAAACACCACATGTTATATACGAGAGGACCTTTAACGAACTCCTCTTCATTCGCTTTCAGGGTTTTAATCGCATCCACACGGGTGGTTAGAAATGTGGAGCCTCCGTGGGATGCGCCTTTGTTCTGGAAGGAAAGTATTTTAAATTTGGTTTACCTGGTGAATACAGTGATTATACGGCAGAACTATACGCCATTTTTAAATTATTGTGTTTTGTATATCGTAACTGTCACCGTTCAGTTCTCATCTGCACGGATTCCATGAGTGCTCTGTTGGCATTGTCCACTCTCTACTCCTGGAATCCATTCATGCAGATTATACTCAAGCAAATTTTTAAGATTGATTTATTAAACACCCAGCTCGCCTTCTGCTGGATTGCTGGTCATGCTGGTATTTCAGGAAATGAGCTGGTTAACTGGGCAGCCAAGGCGGCAGTCCATCTCCCTCCTGAGGCGAGCTTGAGTATCATGTTTTTAGATGTAAAGGGTTATGTTCGGCGTGGGGTCTTACGCACCTGGCACGTGAATTGGGCTTCAACCCCTGTTAGGAAAAAGCTCCGGTCCATCAGGGGCAGTGTGTTGTGGTGGCCCTCTTCTATACGAAAGTATAGAAGATAGGAGGTCATCGTGACAAGACTCCGCATTGGGCATACATTTCTTACCCATGGATTTTTATTAAGATGGGACCCACCTCCAGTGTGTGAGATTTGTGATGCTCCCCTTAGTGTGAACCACATTTTGATCGAGTTTCACAAGTATGCCCCTATTCGCCTGGCTCTTAATTTTAAAGATGACCATCTGTTTTTTACGCGACAGCGTGGATGGAGTAATTTGTTTATTCAATTTATATACCTCAGCCAAATCTTGTACTCCATTTAAGTCGCTTTTATAAAGCAACTAACTTGGTTCTAATCCCATATTGATATTGTTTTTACCATTTTTAGTAGACTTTAATGTGTTTGTTTTGTCTTTTTAACATAGTGAATACACCTGCGATTTTTAAAGGTGTATCACTTCTCTTGTTTTCCAAACTAATATTTTACAATGTAATTTTTGTATGCTGCTAATGACATTTATGTGTCGACGCGCATCTAAATGTTAATAACAATAATAATAATAACTTCCCCACACCCAACCCCACCAATAGAATACCCACCACCACCCAACAAACATCATTTACCCCTTACCATTCTTTTCCCTTTCTCTTTAACAAGAGTTTTCCCTCTCGGCCCCATCCCGGGTGGACATCAAGCTTCGTACACCTTGACACCCACGCTACTGGTTACATCTGTGGAAAATGGATCAAATCTGGGTTGAGCTTTGTTACAGAAGAAAACACGTGTTTTTTCCACACGATCTTGTGTACGGTGTTTGTGTGTTACTTGTAGGTTCATTTAGGATTTCAATTTCTTCTTATCTTTGTTTGTATTTGGCTTCAAATCTTGATGTTCCCTTACCCCCTCCTCCTCCTCCTCGATGAGTGCAATGTTTGTAATAGGATGGATGCCAACAACCATTTTGTTTCCTTAATTCATATCTATCTGCCAGTAACTCATTTGCACATTGAAATTCTGTGTCTCCGTGTTGAATTCGTTTGCCAAGGGCTCCTAGAAGTTTTGTTGTAGATTTTGATTCAGCAACCAGTGTTTTCTTGTTCCTTTTATTGACTAAATAACCAGAGATTATAATCAATACTATTGAGCCGTTTCTTTTTTGAGGTTGGTATCTGAACTTTTAGCAAACCACACATTGCTATGGATCAGTTTTCAAGATCTCTTCTATCCTAAAACAAATACAAAAAAAATAAAATGAAAATACTCAAATCATACCTACCCATAGCTAATTATACAAATTATTGAATGATTCCACCCGCATTGGATATTTGAATCCCAAATTGTTATATACTATACTAAAGAAAAATAGTGATTTTGATTTGATTTATCCGTTTAAATCAAAGTAGCAGTCAAACTATTGGGCTCTCACAATACATGCCAGGGGCATTTCTGCTAGCTCTTAAAAATACCTCTCTAACGAGCTATAGAAAATTAAAATCGCTTAGATAACGACCAAGATACGACTGTTTGTTCTTATTGCGATGGCAGCCATCTTGGATGGCGTCATCACCGTCACATGCCACACCAGCGAGAATGTCACCATGGAAATTGTTATGCTACATAATGTTTACCGATTAAATGGCACACCGGTATCTTCCCTTAATTAACTTTCTCACTAGATACTCAATGCTCCCTAACTATTTGATTAGGCCCAAATCTTGTATCTAGACATTGCTTTAACATAACAAACAAAATGGCTATTTTCATTTTTCCATGAAAATGACTTTGAGGGTATGCAGAAATTTCCAACGTTGATCAGAACTCCCTAATTATTTGAGATACTAAATAATTTATAATTGTAAATACTTAGTACTATTCAATATAAAACACTTTAGTTGGAAATAATCTTTTATAAAATCAATAATCACTGAGATATAATTTTTTTTTATTCAAGTCAGGAAATGAAATTGGTTTTTATACTCTTTGGTACACACAGATGTTCCTCTTTTCTTAACGGTTTTGTAACAATGTATGATATGCTATTTAATGTATGCGCTTTGGTAGATTGTGATGGATGTTCTTTTTACTTTGTCTCGACCCCTCGGGGTGATTGTAAAAAAAATCAAACTCAAAATTTCTATAAATGCTCACGTTTTTCTGATTCCCTGAAACAGAAAAGTGGTTTTCGCGATGCCGTCTGTTTGTCTCTTTGCCTGTCCATATCTCGGACTAGAGCCGAAATCATTTTACCGTCCGAGCTAAAACTTAAATGGTCCCTAACTAAAGTTTTCATAAGGTCTCTCAGAGGTGTTTTTGGGATAAGATATCTAACCCTAAAATTAAGGGTAGTTGATTGAAGGGTAAAAAAAGATAAAACTCAATTTTTCCCAAAATCTGCGCTAACGATTTTTATTACATTTTGTATCTAGGCATTGTAATATTAGAAACAAAATGGCAATCCTCGTTTTTCCGTGAAAATGACTTAAAGGAAACGTTAAATAATCAGAAATTTTCAACTTGATCATATAAAAGTGAATGATTTATATTATTTATCATCATTTCATGAGGTAATCCATAAACCACTTGCGTGTTTCTGACCTATTTTTTTTTACCCTCCCTCCATGTAACAGCAAGTAGACAATTAGATAACCACTCCACCCACCAACCTGTGTTATGTAACTTTTCACATCAAGAGTGAACGTCATTATTTCATAAAGAAGTTTTAGTGACACTAAAGGAGGGACTCATATTTTTTAAAATCTAGTTTAAATCCTGAATACAAATGATTTCAAATAATTTTATAACAATGCTTTGTTATGTTTACTTATAAATAATATTATTTTACAACATTCTATAGCGTTACGTGGTTTATGTATGACCCTATATCATTGCTCAAATATGACCTACTTCACTGTATCATCAAAATGGTATGCTTCATAACAGCAGCTAGCCCCTCCCAAAAAAAAAAAGTGTCTCGTCACGATGATAAGGGTGTTTCATTTTGGATAAACTGTTTGACATTTCTTTTTATCGGTTTATAATAATGTGTCAAAAGTTGTTATCCTCTGTACAGCGTAACTCTTTTCACTCTTGTCGTTAACCAAGTCTATAGGCACCCCTTTGAGAAAGTTGTGAAGAGGTGAGTATGCGCCCGCGCGCGTGTGTGTGTGTGTGTATGTGTGTGTGCATCCCCGGAGCCTGCAACCTCCCACCCCACCCTTCGGTGGCACAATGGACTCTCCCCTACTGCTGAGCTTGCTCTGACCCGGCCGCTCCCATTCTGTTGAGAAGTGCCGGGCGAGTCGGATGTAGCGGGCGTGTTTGTGGGCTAGGGTTTGGCTCAGCGAAAATGTGGGCCAGGTAATCCCCACAACACTAGGGGCTGGGTGGGGCACCGCCACCAGACGTGTGCTCAACAATGGACGCCGAGCGTCGCGTGTCCTGACCCCTCAAATTTGTTTTATTATTCTTCCCGATTTGTTGGAGAAATATTAATAAACAAAACTCATTTCTATCGAACGGGGGTTGGTAATTTTGGTTAACCTAACGGGTTATAATAGTTTTAAGCGTGTGTGTTCTACTGTGTGAGTGTGTGTGACTCAAAACATTGTAACAACATAAAAATAGAACTACATTTTTCTTGATGGATACTTGATTTTTTTCTAAATATAATTTTCGCGTGTGTTTCAAACTTTTTTATTTTGCGAATCAGCAAAGAAACATGGCTGCCTGCACTGCATCGTTCACTGAAGTGGTGAGTTAGGTCTCTCTGGATCCTAATTTTGTATGAACTTCTGAAAAATACACTCTCGTAAGTCGAACAGGCGATTGAGTTTTAAATCTTTCTGTGCTCAATTTGACTTTCAGCTAACCAGACAAATGGCATCACTGTAAATCTACTGGTACATTCTAAGACTCAGTTTTATGGTAAAATAATCCTAATTCCTAATGTTCTATTGTGCACGTGTTGTTTGATTTATTATCGTTACAAACGACGACTTTATCAATCCTTGAAAAGGGGCGTGGCTCGTTCAAATTTATTTTACCCCCCCCCCCCCCGTTTTTATTTTATTTTTTATTTGTCAATCATTAAACATGTTAATAAGTTATTAATGCACATGTTCAGTGGAGGTGGAACCTTTTTTTTGTCCAAAGAAGGAGGGAAGGCGATATAAAAATAAAATAATCATCCAAGGGGGGTCTTTTCCCCCTAAACCAAAGAGATCTATTCCAAATATGGATACCTCTGATGATGGTTAGAAGATAAAATGAATGCCGTTTTGCAAGCTTTTTCTTTTCATTTTATTAGCAAATAGTAATTTGGTTTGTCGTTCTTGCGCACACAGCTAAAAAAAACATTATTTTGCCTTTTTACTTGTATGTGCTACGTGGATATCTGCAATATACACTAAATTAAGGACACAGGAAGTTGGTGGGGGAGGGGTAAAATTACTTGGGAGAAAACACTTAAAAAAAGTATTCATTTGAAGATTAATGTTGAATATATAGACCTATACTGTATCCCCCCCTCCCCCCCACAAATCACAGAGGAAAATAAAATCTTAAGGCATTCATTCGCATTTGGTTTCTGAAATTAAACGCTCTAAAAGTAAAAATATGATTTTAAAAGCAAACATCCATCACGATTGCTTTATAATAAATATATTTCTTTTTAAAATTATTTCACTGCAGACCTTTTGAGTTTTCTAAAATATCCGAAGGAGAGCAAAACACATCCAGAGGGGGCAGGCACATTTATTCCAGGGAGAGGCAACGGGAGTCCAATTCTGTAGTTTAGTGGTCAAAGTTCCTGGCTACAGATCAATGGGTCACGGACTCGATCCCCAGTGCTGCCAAAAATATATATGTGAAGTAGTGAGTCTGGAAGGGGGTCAAAATCAGCTTCGTGAGGACAAATAAGGAGCTACTTGAATAAATGAGTAGCAACTCCGGTTTAGAAAACTGAAAGTAGCGGTTGGGGGTTGTGCTGACCACATGACACCCTCTATCAGCAAATGTTGGCACTATCATTGGCAACGGTGGCGGCCGCTTGGTCGGTATAGCTCACCTGAGGACTCACACCATGTGATTTTTATTTGACGTAAAATTTCTAAACTTAAGACTATATTATCTCATGACAAACACACGAAATTAACCTAGAACACAGGTAGGACCTATATAATAGGATTGCTACTTTAATAACCTTTTACAAGCCATAAAAGTAAATGTAAAGTAGTAAACAAAGCAAAAGTCGGTATATTTATGTTATAGCTCTCATGATTGACACAGTTTTTTTTAAAGTGACAGCCGAATAACACTTGATAATATTTGACTCATCGCATGAAATTAGACCAGCTGACTTTTAACGGTTAGGGAAAGAAGGTTCTTTCTGGGTGCGGCCCTAAGGGCCACAGGGGCCCGGGCCCACCAACACTTTTTGAACATAGCACATATTTTTTCTTTCTTTTTATTTGATAACGTATTTTGTAAAATCAAACTATATGATTTGGAGCACCATTCTCCAAACATAGTGAATTACTCAATTCGTTATACAGTATTCCAGTCCCAAGAGGATTCACCACTCCAATCGTCACGCGACTGTACCAGCGCTTGAGACTCTAATGACTAAATGGAGAAGCTGACATGGGCCAGCCCCCTTCAGATAAGCCCCCTGTCGTATATCGGGAGATATCTCTCAAGGTCATTTCACTGCGAGCAAAACTGTAGATAATGGGGCCAGTCCTAGCGAGCCCTCGATTCTATAAAGATGATTTATATTTAGTTTTAGCTTGTATTTAGTATGTGTTAAAGACCCAATAAATAAGGTGACGAGTGAAAGTGGTGAATTAAAATGAACAAAATAGAGTATTGATTAAAAACTCAGTTTTTTTCTTTAATTTGCAAGAAAAAACTGAAACTAAACAGTAAGGAGCACATCAGACTAGTGACTTTACATTTATGCAGGTGGATGGCAATAAAAAAAAAACTTTTTCTAATGTGTGGTTTGTTAAACAATTGTGGTTAACTGTGAGTGAAGAAAAATAAAGCTTATTTTGTTTTTATTATTTATTATTTGGTTTGTACAAGTAGTGTCATCACTTGGTAGGTTTAATTCAAAACCTGTATTATTTTATTCTTTCTGTTTGTAGATTTGTTTAGTGATTTTGTAATTATAGTGATTTTTAAAAATAAGAAAACTTAAATGAATTTAATATAATATGTTAACACGTGGTGAGAAAAAATCATTACCAGTAAGCTTTGACCTGGCCCCACCAAAAATAAATATCACGCGCCGCCACTGGTTCTTTCTAAAGTGATCTGCCTGGCAGTGGCTTCCAAGGTGCCGAGGGGAACATGAGTCAGTCAATATTAATAAATGATTATAAGTGAAACATGGAGAAAATATTTTTTTAAACCTTGCCTTTCAGTGTTATTTAATGAGATGACAAAGCGTCAGCCATTAAAATATTTTTATTTATAAATTAAATAATTAACTAAAATGTTTCTAACTTTGCATGAACAAAACTATTCTCTAAACATATTAATCCATCCCAAATTGTATTTTAATAAACTTTTAATTGATCTAGAAGGTTAGGTTAAGCTTAAGATGTTATTATGAACACACAAAAGATTATTTTTATCTAATTATTATGATTTAATATAATAATGTTTTAGTGTATTGGGGTTTGGTTTCTTTTTAAGTTGGTGATTCTGTAACTTTTGTTTTCAATAACCCCCCCCCCCTTAATTAATTGGGTTTATGTAAACGGGTTAAAATATAAAGCTATGTGTGAGAGTTTGATTAAGGTGTGGCCGAAGGGAGCGCAAGTATTTTTACAGTTTTTATAAAAATGAAATTTTATGGCCAAAATAAATAAAATATTTCTCCAGTAGCAACATAAAGTTTATTTTTCTACACATACTAATATCAACAGATCTTGAATATCTGTCAAAGGTGGCCTGGAATTTCGTCAAAACAGTGATGAATTAACTGTTGGGGACTGGATGCTGTGTCTATTTTAGATTTAATTTAGATTATAAGGCATATGAAGCTACGACAGGCCTAGCAAGCAGGTAGAAGAAAATATATGGCTTGAATAAAAAAAAAATGACCCAGGCCACAGGCTGCAAACAGTAATGAATGTAAAAAAGATAGCTCAAGGCCCTTTCAATAAAAATTAGGCTAAAGTTTGAATTTATCAATTTAAAATTGGGTTTGTTCCCATTAACTGAGTGATACATCGTTGGTCAGGTCGCTGTACACACGACAATTAAATTAAAATTGTCTCTTAACTATCCCTGCCAAGGTAGAAATCACTTGACGCACCCCAGGTATTTAATTCAATTCGAAACAGGGGGGTTGAATTGGCTACACCGCCAGCCACACCCAATTAACAAGTGGTTAAAGAGCTCGACTCCAAGGTCTTGGGGATCCTGGTTTGATCCTGGTGCTGTGTGGTTTTTTGTAAGGTTTATTTCACGACGTCTTACTACCCGTCCGGACTGAATGCATTTTAACTACGCTAATAATGTGATAAGGACGAGGAAGGTAAAATTTAGAGAAAATACTCTCTAATTTTCGCGGGGGGAAAGTGAGAAACAATTTATAAAAATCCACCCTCATTTCACCCGGCCAGGATTCTAACCTAAAAGGTTTCATCACCGGTAAAGAAGGCTATGGGGCCGCTCCGCTCGACTCATCAAATTGCAGTACAGGCTCTTATGGACAATCCCATCTCTTTCTAACACATAGGTTTCCCCGTTAACTCTATCCTTTTTCCACCTGGTGGGGTTGCCATTTTTAAAAGTGAATATAGTTATTTCTATGAAAGAAGTATACGATTTTATATAACATTCAAAATATGAACATTTACATTTGTCTAAGTTTTACGAGTTTCCAAATATATCACATCATAAGTCTCATTCCAATTGTCTGTGAAAGTCAATAATGTTATGATGGCTCTAGTAATAATCATGAGCAACGCCTGCAAAGTCTTAAATCAATATCTCTTACACGTGATTTAAAAAAAATGCTTGGTGGTAGCATGGCTTAAAGTACTACACTCGCAAAAAAAAATACTGCCACGCAAATACGGGTACATTTCCTCTAAATTTAACCTTACTCATACCTAGCTCATTCGCGTAATTAGTACATAGGCATAACCTATAACTGAAAAGATAGTAAAAAGTGGCGGTAAAAAAAATCATAACGAACAAATAATTATTCACATAAACCAAACTTCAAATGTATTGCCATAAAATGTATCAACTTTGTAAAATTTAATTAGTTTCGAGTTTAAATTTGTTAATCTATCTGAAGTGGATAAGATGTGTCAACTGTGGGCCCATAAGACCTCTACTGCAATTTAAGGGTGGAACCGCCTATAGATGAGCCTGCCATTTAGTCCACGTGACCACTATATCATTAAAAACATGTTTAATGTGTTTGGTGTCTTAAGTCAAGCAAGGTAGCTTGTAAGCTTTGTGTTGATACAACCTTATGATAAGAAAGGACCAAATATTATTAGTATTATCGCGTATTATTTGTGAATGTTGCATAGAAAAGTTGTAATGAGCTGTTTGCCATCCACTTCTCTCTTCGTCGGATCGTATATTTCAACCACTTAAGGTGGGGTGCTAGTGAGCGCGAGTTTAGTGTATTGATTTTACAGTTTTTATAGCATAAATATTTTTTTGTCCCAAATAAATCAAACATTTCTTCTATAGAAACATAGAGTTTAGTTTTCTGCACATGCTAATCTCAACAGTTCTTGAATGTCTGTCATGAGCATAGCGGCATTTGGTGACAAACTTTTTAAATAAAGAGAAAAAGTTGTCATTAAATTCCAGGACACCTTTGACAGATATTCAAGAACTGTTGAGATCAGGATGTGCAGAAAACTAATCTCTATGTTTCTATAGAAGAAATATTTGATTTATTTTGGCCGAAAATTTTTTATGCTATCAAAACTTAAAAAATACTCTCCTAAACTCACGCTCACTAGCACCCCACCTTAAGTAGGCGGCCTTGGTCAGTGAGAAAGTATCAATCGTCAGGCCACATGGCTTAAGATACAATGATATATGTCGTTTTCTGAAACTAGTTCTCTACAAGCCTATACTCTATTTCAGCCTTCACCTACAACCACCCTTCGTCATGTTAATAAGAAGGGGGAAAAAACTACGAAACTTTTTATCTCAAGATAAAGAGGAAATATCGCTGCTCGTTCTCAAATATCTTAATATTTTATGTTGTGAACCTATAAAAAAATTGCTGTATTTGTTAGAGGAAGCTAAATCTTGAGCCCTTCTTCGTAAAGTCTAGTCTTCATAACTCGGCAAATATACTTAAAATGTCGTTCTATTAATAACACTCAAACTACAGCGCCGTTAAGGAAAAAAAAGCCTTGTTGGATATTTTGACGTGAACCAAAGGCTATTTTTAAATAACACATTGTAATATTAACTATTGCTTTAGAGTGAACGTCTGCGCAGCAATTTCTCGCTTACCGAGGTGGCCCCCTTAATCAATCTACTCGATGGCATCGGTGGGCTCATGGACCAAAATTCAAGACTATCTAATCTGGTTTGCAGGTAGGTTGGCGCTCTAATTCTGGCCATAATTATGTACTAAGGGTGTTTTATCCTAAATGGTTTCCACACTCCCTCCATTAATTTCTGGTGCAATTCCTCTAAAACAATACCTTCTTAATCCATACCTCGTTAAAGTGGGAATAGACCGTATAGGTGGCCAGTCACTGTGCAAATAGAAATCATTGAGACATCCGCACAACCCAATAAAGTTCTCCCTTCTTCACCTTCGACCCACAGGGCTGGTGTGAGGCGGTTTGCATACTGTGATGGCTTAATCTATTATAAATTGTTTATTTATGCAATGTAGAGTGGACCGGGGCAAAAATCCCGCACTTAAGAGATTATTAATTTACAAAAATATAAAATCACGTTCATTCACATTTTTTTAAATTTATAAATCATCATAATTATTTTGGGAACATATATAATTTATCAAAGATACCATCCTGTTACTAAATTTATGTCATGAATCAATTAATTACTCGAATGTATTTCGGGACTTTTGCCCCTACCTTGGGGGGAAAAGTCCCGTACGTTTGGGATAAAAATCCTACAGAGTAAAACTTCTAATATATTTTACTACTTAATAGTTTTATTGCTTAGAAAAAGTTATGTTGTTTTTAATTGGAAAGTGATATTTAATAACTTATTTATCTAACTACAACAATGGTCGCACTTATAATCTCCAATTCCCTCATAAGAGGTGTTCTCCTCATGCCACCAGTCTTTACATTTCCTACATTTGATCTACTCTTCATCTCACGCAGGGCATTTTATTTCTGTTCCTCTCTTCCTAGGTTTTATACAAAAATAATGTTTTGAAGTTTTGAGACTCTTAACTTTTGATGTCATCTTTTTTCTCTTTCTTTCTAAATCATCCAGGGATTTTTTGTATGGAGATCCTGAAAGTATATAGGAATGTTTTCCTTTTCTTCTTCTTTGTCAATTATCTTTTGTTTCTGGAAAGTGCTGCAAACTCAGATGGTGAGACATAAGCTGAAGTTTGTATGTCTTTAGTTGCAGTATTTGAATAATAATGTCCTCCTCACTCGAGCGTATTAGAGTAGTCACACTAACTAGTCCATTGGATGTACTTGGACCTTATGTATTCAGTGATTCAGATACCTCTCTCCTGTCAAAACTTAAAGTTGAGTAACAATAACCACTAGTGGCAATCGTCTCTTCTAAATGAAAGTTCACATTTTCGCTAGAATCAAGATCCTGAACTTGGTATGTAACATTTGATGGCAAAAAATCATCTGTCAAAGTATAGGGGTTTAATGGCCACCCATTTTAAATTTGTTTATTTCTTTCCCCATCCTAAGTTCATTAACAGTGTGATGTACGGATGAGCCATCCTGAATAAGGTGTCGAGCTCTTTCAATTACAGCAGGTGTACACGGTTTTCTGCCAGTTTTTCTTACGTAATTACCTCAGCATGAAATAATCAAATATTTAAATTCAGTTAAATGTAATTTAAGAAACCAATGAATATACCATACACATTTAAAATTAAATTTAAAAATAAAATGTTAGTGCAATACATTTATACATATTGATATATTGCATAAATAATTAAAATATATCAAATTAGGCCAATTAAATGGGTGTGATAGATACATTAAGCTTAAAATGGTTTTAGAATAAAGATTTGAAAATCAGGGGCAAAATCCCGCACGGACTTTATCGCGGAATGGATTGTGGAGTTTTTCCCAACGGTAACGTACGGCACATTTGTATTATAACGCTTCAATGGGAAATAATTTCGTAATAAACACTGAACAATATGATATATGAATGTCTTTATTTACATGGGTCACATCGTTGTTTATGTATATTTAACCATAGCTTTGCTAAACTGTTTTATAAATACGTTAAAATGACATCAAAGTGAGCTTTAAAACATCTTAGCTCATGATTTGAAAAAACTTTCTTCAAACACAATGAGTTTATGTCTGTCAGCAAGCTGCCATGACATGACACATTCCACTAGCAGGCATCAGTGTTGCCAACCAAATTATAGTAACAAAAATATTGCATAAAAGGACTCTTGCCCCGCGCGGGCTTTTCCCCCTGTCTACTCAACTCCCAGACTATATTTTCAGGAGCAGTAGCACCGACTTCAAATAAATTTGGGGGGAGGGGGGGCATGATTAACTGTTAACTGGCACCTTTTTCTTAATGTGGACTCTCCTTAACCCCCTTGATCTTACTTCTAATCACACATTTGTTCATTGTTTCGGGAATTTGCGAATTACTATAAACGAATTATAAATAAACGTACTGATAATTTGTTTATGCTATTAATCGCACCACAACGACGACAGAACTGAAAACTGACCGACTCGGACACTGCACGACATAGACATAGTAGGTGGAATAAATCGGAAACTCTTATAGTGGGAATTTGAACAGTGACTTCAGCGCTTGGGGTGGTTGTTAAACTAATACTATCGAGTATAAACTGCTAACTCGATACCGCAATAGTACTAGATAGCAGCGTTCGATTTCGGGCACATCGAGATTTGAGTTTCTCGGGAATGTACACTACAGCTATCTATGTACGAACCAGGCAACTTACAAGTGTTAGGCTACTTATAAGGAAGATTCCATAAACTGTTCAAAATGCAAATTATTATTAAAAACCAATAGACACTTGTATCTTTTAACACATTTGTCAACAAGTTGTTTCACACATGAATAAAATGCATAATTGGAGAAATGGAGGGTGGGGGTGGGCAGAATGACACTATGACCCTCCTAGGCAATTTTTGAGTGGGCAAAAATCACCTCCACCCCCCCCCCCCCACCCGCACCCCCCTAGTCGGCGCCACTGTTCAGGAATATAATAGTACACTTCCTTAAAAAGTTCACGCTTATCCTGTCCCCTTAAATTATTTTTCTTGTACGTTTTAGTAACACTGTGCTGTATATTAGTTAATAATTTAGGGACGAAATTGGATGAGAGTGTTGAATTTTAAGACTCCATACGACTGAGAACCTATAAATTTTGAAAACCACCCCAAGTTCATTTTGTCGAGAGTAATCCTGAGCTCCTTGAGTGAGGGTAAAGTAAAAACCAGTTCTTCAACCCTTCCGGTTCTTACATTTAAAACAAGTCGATCGCCATAGCTGGCACGTGAATAGTGGTTCACCCCCTCCCCCCTCCTTCTTACATATTTGAATAAAAACTAATAATCGAATTAAAGGAAATGAGGCTTTTAGACTATTAAGATTAGTGCTTCTTCACATTCACATTGACATTCAAACTCATAGCTCATAGCTTTGCAAAGGCTGCTAACTTCATTTAAGATTTTCTAACTAATCTATAATGCCAATACACTTTCGTGGTATGTTGTTCAATATATATATTCCTTTAAACATGCTTTATTTTATTTTTTATTTTTACAGTGTAGGTACATTAATTAAATTGTAATAACACCAAAATCAATTTACAGCCCAAACAGTGCTCATATAACAAAAATGAATGTTAATGGATTTCATTCCGCTGCGGAATGGAGATTATAATATCCCCGCAGTATTCCCTGTTTGTCGTAAGAGGTGGCTAAAAGGGGAACCCCAAGACTAAGGTGTATACAACGTGCTAAGGACCTGCATAGTAGAGGGGGTTCGTATTTCACTAACGTGGTTACTGTTTCCCGGCCTTTCCTGGGGAAAACCGGATTCTGCTCCAGATTGCTTCTTTTTACCTGTGTTTTCCGTATGGACAGAATTTTAATCTCAATTCACGTGCTGGCATTGTACTGCCAAGCCTTTATTACCAATCACTGCTTGAACATTCACGGGGCTGTAATTCTGATGTGTGAACGGATACTTATCTATTGGGGTCCCAGTTTTTTAAACGTCATTTAATAATTTCGTGATTCAGAATATAAGCTGTCCAAACTGCCATTGCACAGTGATTATAGCAAAACAATCCTCTCACCCTATACCAGCAGTCTCTGCTCGAGATCTGTAATCCAACCATGTCCAAAATTCTGAATCAAGTGACGCTTTAGTCAACACCCTAATTCAAGAGAAGAACATAATGACCATGACCATGAGTCGTTTTTGGGTAGACCCTTCGAAATCTCCAAAGGATTCCCCATTGAGTTTCCTTTGGGAAATTACTGTGGATCCTTTTCGGGTCATCCCCTCGATCCTCGGTGCATTGTGTTACAAACTGTTGCTGGTATCCTTCCATCTTCTGGTACCTCATGGGACTGTCTGGGTGACCCTTTGCAATGGCCAAAATATACCTACGAGAAGATGTCAAATTTAAAAGTTAAAATAAATGCAAAGATTATTTCTAAATATTTGAAACAGAAGTAGTGCCCCAGGCTCTCCTGGAGAACCAAAAAACCTATAGCTCCCAAAATTGGGAGTTCCAGGAGAGACTTGGTAAGGCTCGCAATTCACATACCTTTATTATATTTGTTTTTAAAGAATGGCAATATGGATTGTGCTGATACTAGCTTGGACTTAAATTGCTAATTTCTTTCCTACATCCTTGCATCTTGAGTACTCATGTCCTCCTTACTGATTGAACAAAACTGCTTGGTACGATTTATTGAACCCAAGAAACGAGGAAGGCTACACATACACCTACAGAGGTAAGTTTGGGTATATCGTTTTAAAATTTAAAGGCCTATGTTTGGTATAAGGTCTACACACCTGACAAGAACGGTAGGTTTCAAACTCTTGTTCAGAACAAGCTAGTTCAATTAGAATAGTTAGTCGCGATGGTTCTCTTAAATACATACGTCTAGAAGAGAAGAGGTGAACGTGACAACTCATGAGTTTTTATTGAGAAGTGATCCACCTCCAGTTGAGGGCTTTGCGATGCTCCCCTTAGTGTGTACCACATTTTGGTGGACTGTCGCAATAATTCCCCTATTGACCTGGCTCTTAATTTTAATGTTGACCTTCGTTATTTGTTACACGATAGTGTGGACGGAGTTATTTACTCTTGTTTTATATTCCAAACGAATCTTTGGAATTCCATTTTGAGACTTAGCCTACTCTTATACAATGTTTCATTTAGTTGTAGTCTCGTCTCATATTGGGATTTATTTTTAATAGGCCTATTTTTAGTATTCCCTAAACACTATCATTTAAGTTTTCTATTTAATGCTTTCGTCTATTATTAAGACGGAGTCTTGTATTTATTTAATGCCAATGAGGAATCATTTAATGGCTTCCATTTTTTTATATTGTTCTAATGACTTCACTCTTTCGACGATACTCTTACTTTTTATTTCGTTTTGATTTTACTTTATTAAAGTATAAAATTTAAGAGAGTAGTAATAGTAATAATAATTATTATAATTGGATTTCAATAATGTCATCAACAAAACTTTTTAATACCAAATATACATTATTTTTATGTCCAGCACTTCTTGTTAATCGCCCTAACTATACTAATATTCATACTAATAGAATATAAAAAAATAAGCTAAGAGTTAATAAGAAACGTATCCATATTTTCTTTGTAAGGAAAGTTTATGAGATAAAAATCTTAGTACACTCAGCCGGGATTCGAACTTAAGTCAACAACATACGAGGTGTATGTAGTCTTTGTGTCTAACTTACTGTTGCAAATAGTAACATTTAAGGTAAAGTTGAGGAAGCGAGTAAAGGCCAGCCAGTGTTCTTGCAGTTTTTACAACAAAACTTATTTTGGCCAAAATAAACATAATACTGCTTCAGCACAAACATAGAGTTTAATTTTCTTCTCGTGGTGACATCAACAATTCTTGAATATATTTCATGTACATAGCGGCATTAGATGACAAACTTTTTAAATTAAGATAAAAAAAAATTGTCATCAAATTCAAGGACACCCTTGACAGATATTCAAGAATTGTTGAGGTTATCATTTGAAGAAAATTAAGCTCTAAGTTTGTACCGATGCAATAATTTATTTATATTGATAAAAAAGTGTATATATATATATATATATATAAACTATATATAATATAAACTCACGTTCCCTAAATGTCCACCTTAATCTCATCCCTTATATTGTTAGTGTTACCGTTACTATCCTTCCTTCCCACACAAATTTATTTTCTGTGACTGCCACTAACCTAGAGCTCACAGAACAACTATGCTTATTTCTTGTTACACTATCAATATAGCGATGTGACCATTTGTTGGTTCATGTCTAGCGAACTCACTATTCCCCCATTCCGTATCTAACTAATTATAGGCCTATAACATTACGTTATTGTTCGCAAATTGAATATAAAAAGTACACCTGTAGGTTGGGGCTTAGAATAGTTCTGCACTATCCCCTGCTTGTCGTAAGAGGCAACTTAAAAAGGAAGCTTCTACACTGGACGTTCAGTCTTATGTGAAAGCATTTAGGCCCCCATTGACGACTTTGGCAACATACATGACTTCCTTTGGAAATTATTGGATACAATTGCACTTGAGCTCCGTAATGAAAGTGCGTCGTTTGTAATATTTTACTAGAAAGGAGCTGAGTGAAAATAACCGTTTACCCTACTTTGAGAAAAGATCGGCCGATTTCATGAGGTTTCCAGACGTAAAATGGGCACTTTCTTGTATCCTTTTGTTGCGATGAGCTCTCTCCTTATGATGCTCCATGCGGAGGTTGTCATGTCTAATGTCATATGAAGCCCCGTCGGGAGGGTTAACAGGGCCTCATGTGGTAGTACCAACTAGGATCATCCTGAGTCTACGATCTGAGTATTGTGCAGGTTGTCCCCAAATGGCCTGGCTGACACCTTACCGTCCGCGGGTACCATGCTGCCGAACTATGCTGGCATCTCACTGACCGGCCTTTCACAGGGCCGTAATGTAAGGATGAGGCGGAAACGGTTAAGGGCGTCCAGCCTTATTTTTGAAATAGCCCAGGAAGGGGTGAGGGCCCATCCCCGCTTACTGGTGATGTATTTAGTTGATGAAGGTGAGAACCTAAAACATGTCAGCCCATTTATCCTCGAAAGAGAGAAAGATAAATGGTGCAGATAAAACAGACGTATCTATAAGAAGACTTCGTGATGGCACTATTATGATAAAGACCTTCACTGACATTCACTCGTCCAACATAATGGCACTCTCTCTGAAATACCGTTGAAACACTCGGCTTATTAACAGATGAAGGTGGAGCCACACAGGTTCCGCAATGTTTGCAAGGGAGTAGTCACTTGTTATGACCTCGACTGCGTGAGCATTGAAAAAATCTCTAGCGAGCTTTCCCCTCAGTATGTCACCGAAGTTTATAAAATAACTATATAAAAAAAGAACGGCCAAGAAAAAAAACGGATACATAATTATATCCTCACTTTTGCAACGACTATCCTTCTAAAGGAGGTTCAAGCTGGTTTACATATACTCAGGGTCCGACAGTATGTCTCCAACCCTCGCTGCTGTTTTCAGTGCCAGAAATTTGGTCAGTATATTAATAATTCAAAGGAGTCTCGAACACTTATACTTCTTAATAATCATAAGAGTCATCTATCAAATAGAAGTTATTTGGCTAAAAGCTAACATTTCCACCATGTACTATAAACTACAGCCACTTTAGGTTGAAGGTGCAAGACGTATTCTGCTTTTGCCGATTGGATGATGAATTATTCTGAAAAAACCTTTACAATTTATCATGTAGCCTATGAATTTTTTAGGGATCATAACAAGACACTCACAGCTCTAAATATCAAGGCAGGTTTTAAAAAGACATGTATCCTTGCAATGGTGATGTTTTTACATAGGCGGATTTTATATGCAATGCTGTTACTGACCATGCCTTATTTACATCTCCTAGTTGGACTATAACAGGTGCGGCCTCTGTGGCTGCAACTTCCTCCATGATTACAAACTATATAGCTACAACTTCTACTGTAGATTTAGGCGCGCCTGAACTTCCTTCATCCACACTACAAACATGTATTAAGTCCTGAAGACTTTAGAGACGACCCTAAAGCAGGTCAGATAAAGGTTGAAAACAAATCCTGACTTAAAGGTAAGTGCATGGTGGCTACAAGCACTCATAAAAAGAATGCTCTTATTGAGAGGAAATACAAGATAAAGCCCAAAAAGAATTACCAACATTTTAAGTGATATCTTTTCAAGAAACATGATTCAGATGACGATGAAAATGATGATAGAATGGTCATGGGTTATGATTTATGCGACTCAAAAGATTTCCTTGAGGACTATATCGAACCGTTGGACTCTAACAATTTTGAGTTCGAAAGGGACCGCAATTCTGGAGATTATATTTTAGTGCAATTTGAAATAACAAAGAAAAAAATGTGTGCTTTACATTGGGAAAATGATCAAAGCTTCAGAACTTGAAGTTAGCTTATTGAGAAAGAGCACAAAATTTCCGGAAAATGAAAATTTATCTGTAATTAGCACTAGCCAAGTTAAAGTGATTCTTCCGAAATCCATTTTATTTGGTAAAACCAAAAGGCAAAGAAGTTACAGGCCCTTTTGTTTTGCTTCTTCATTATTGAACGTGCACTAAATTCATGAGTTTAACTTGTCATTGTAGTAAAATTTTCAAGCTATTAATTTGTATTTTCTTTTTTATAACTTAATCTAAATTAACATGTTTGTATGTTCTTTTGTTTAAAATATATTTTTATTTTTAAAACAATATATTTCCGCGTACCTCAAGGGATGATTGAATGTATCCCATCCTTGGGTCACACACCAAAACAAATGTTTGATATTAATTTGTTAAGGTTTTTAATTAAATAGTTAGAGCTCACCAAAATGTTCGTACTCAAAAAGTAGACAAAGATATGTGCTTTCGGTTGAATTATAAGAAAATTCATCAAGCTTAGATAAAATTTTTATTTTTTAAAGATTAAATTTAAGTTTCATTGTGCTCTCTCTTCCTACGTGTTTAGTGATATAATTCGCTTAATTTTGTAAGTATAAGAGTTTTCATTGTAATGGCTTACTGACCAGATAATGTGCTGTGTGTCTTATTATTTTGATACGAGTCCTATTAGGCCTAGTTAAAAAAATACTACTGCTACTTGTTTATTTATTTGAAGTAGTACTACAGACTTAAGCCATTTGTTACTCTGGGTGAACACACATTGGGAACGCCCCATTAATTTTTTTAATGTATTGTTAAATTAGCTGGGGTAGGATCCCTAATTATTAGTACATTATTTCTACAAGCATGGGCCAGAGTTTTATTTTATTATAATTGTTAAAGTGATAACGTGTTCTCTGTTGGTCCACGTAATATTTACTTTTTGTAAATACAACCATTTGATTCTCCTAATGCTCGTCACTAAAATAAGGGGAAAGGTGGCAAGAAGTTCCTTTACGTCATTACCGGAAAGGTATCGAATGTGGGGACCTGTTCCTGATTTAAATGCTTATATATATTTTAATTCATTTAAAACAAAGAACTTAAGCCTTGTTGACATTGTATATATATTTTCAATTTAATTTGACTTAATCAACTTCACTGTTGTTTACATTCTATTTTTCTTGTTGGATCTTATCCTTTAAAGTTTACTCTATTTTACTTATTACTAAGGTTACAATAAGTCGGTTTATTCAAAGTGCTATCTATGAGCACACATATTATATCAGAACACAACGATACAATTTAGAAACACAATAAAACATAGCATAAGTGTCTAATAAAACTAGAGGACTATTCTTATTAGTAGAACCACCTTTAACACAAAGGAGGGTATGACTTCTTATAATGGACAGGGTCTTTGGAAGGATAGGAGAGGAAACGTACCTACATTGCTATGGAGAGAAGGTGGTAAAACCAAAGGGATACACCACTTGTCCAATATCAGCCTCAATACACTCGGATTAGATTCAAATCTGCCGTCACCCGTCACCAAAAATCCAGTATATTGTGGGACTGATGCCTTAAGGCGGGTATCCACTAATTCGTCGTGTCATCGTTTCGTATCAAGTGATAAGATACGATGCAACACTGGTCGATTTTTTCGTATCATCACCTCGTATCCATATTAAAACGGAAGACACGGGACTACGATACAAATCGAACTTTACTATTCCGTTTTTTTTTCAGCATTGAGCACATCTCTGCAAATATCAGTAGCCTCTTACATTTTTATTCGATTTTGAAAAATAAGAAATGAAAATCACGGCGTTGGTGGGTGTCAAAATTGTACGCAAGCAGGGAGGGGTACAGTGGAACAAGTTTATTGTTTGACTTAAATTTCCAGTCTGTCAGTGGTTTGTACAAAAATTTCACTCGAATGCACCCAATTTTGAGTCCAACATTTATAAACAAGATACTACATGTATGTTTCTATAATCCTTATGGCCTCCTCCTAACTCTACTCCATTAGGCCAAAAATATAGTAATGACAACAATAAAAGAAAAATGTCGTACTAACAAAAACCAAATCTCGACACAAGATTTCCGCCGGGCGTTCTCGACAGGAATGAGCGTGAAACGTGGTAAAATGGTAGCCCGTCTACATATGTTTCAACCTTTTGCCATATCATTCCTTTGAAATGACGGCAAAAAACTGACAAATGACCGATCGGGCCCGTTGCTTATCTTTGTATTACATTTGACACACCACTTTGCAACGATTTGCCATCTAGACTGAAACACAACGGTTGACACGACACGCTGATACGCAACAAATGGAAAACCATCTTTAGACTTTAAATGAGTTGTTCCCCAAGGGGATGACGAGCATGCTAAGACAGATACGTTTCGCTGTGACATCGCCTCGGGCCGAACAGCGAACCAAATGGTGGAACTCCTGGCGACCGCGGAAGGAAAAAGACAACCCCGTCACAGGAATCCTACGTGGCTGAACCCTCTGATCAGAGCCACTTGTTCAAGCACACGCAGTGAGCGATGGTCCACTGAGCCCCTGTTATGAACCCGTCATCACCGGGTATTCTGGGAAAACCCCCTGGTGCTAACAGTTGGCCCCTCCATCTGTGTGAACATCAGCGTCACTGAGGTGGTCATAAACTCAACCTTAGGTATAACCTTGGTTTCACGAGATATTGACCCAAATTGCCCAGTGAGGACCTCGCTGAGGTGCCCTGACCAGGCGGGTACGCACTACCAACCCTTGAGTGTGTGGCGGGTATGGTACCCCAACTCCTCACATATGACTAAATAGATTATAGAGAGATCCAGCCACCCAATACCTCCCCCTACCCTCCCCTCCTACTAGACGGAGGGCTGCCCTGTCCAGCCAGGCCGAGAAGGACGTTTCTTTGGAGCCGCCAACGTGGAGACACCTTGTAGAGATTTTGAATGTGATACAGGCGGAACTCTTATTTCCCACACCACTTATCCGGAGAGAATCGGGGCCACTGCGTAACTCCACTAGGGAATAGACTCGCGCACAGCACCAACCCAGTGCTACCTCCCCACCCCTTGACGCCGTAGACTGTGTGACCACTGATATGGGTTACTGTGTTTGTTTTCCGTGTTTAAACTCTTTGCTTTTCAAGTTCACAAGAAGCATCATTTCAGTGACATATTCAGAAATTTTCTTTGGTGTTGTTGATGGTGGGAAACTGTGTACCTAAGCCATTTTTTATGTACTTATTTTCCTATCGGTAATTTTAGGGGACCTTTAAATGTATACCTTTTTGATATCGACATGTAATTCAGTACTTTGCATTATAGTTCAAATTAATATATTATTTTTTAAAAAATGAGGGGGCTTGGAGGGTTGAGGGAGGAAATACTAAAATTTCACTACCCTCACTCACCTATTGAGTGTGAAAGTTTTATTTTCTCATACCAAGAGAAATACTTATTGTATTCGTGAAAATTTTCGACCTCAACATTATAATGAATCTTTACGTTTTATGTGTATCCAAACCCAAAAAAGCGGATGTTACATTTTCTGTTCGTTTCTGGCCACGGATCTGAAACGGTATAGTGGGTTTAGTCCAAACTTGATTTCTAGAAGTTAAAGGGCAATACTTTAAAACTTTTTTATTATTATTTTGACCCTAACCCTCAAATAAAGGGTAGTTTACTAATGATTGAATTTTTTTAATTCCAAATTTTTCGAAAATGGCTTGAACAATTTTGTTTAAAATGAATTTATAGGGAGCGTTTAATCTCTCAAATAACACTGTATACTTTTTTTGGGAGTAAAAATTTGTTAAAGGGTAGTTAACTGATGAGTGATTTTCAAAAATTCAAAATATTTTGAAATGGGTTCTAACAATTTGGGTTAATCTGAGGAGGGTTTGAAATGGCAAATAAAACTTGTTTTTATGGGGAGGAAATTCTTTTAGGGGTAGTTTATTGACAACTGGTTTTAAAATATAATTGAATATTGTAAAAAATGGCTCTATTAATTTGATTCGAAATTGGTATTTGTGAAGTTTTTTATATTATTAATAATTTTATATTTATTTATCTAAAAAGTCATTTTATAGTAGTTTACTGATAACTGATTTTTGTAAAATTTGATTTAAAAAAAATAGCTCTAACGATTTTGTTCAAAATTGGTATTGGAGGACTATTTTACATGATAAATAATAATATATGTTAATCTTTCTAAAATACATTAACTTAAGGGTGGTTTACTTAGAACAAATTATAGGGAATTTGAAATTTTTTTGAAATTGGCTTTGAAGATTGAGTTCAAAATGGTAATCTGGAAAAAGCTTTTCATGATAAATAAGAATAAATTTTTAATTTTTTTGCACTTATTGTCTCAAAAACAACCCACCCTTTTGTCTTTTACTACTAATCTCTACTTGAGACCTCCATAATACCTCCCCGCTTGAAGTGTTGAAATATTCGCTCTAAGTGATAACACCTTTGTCCTTAGGAGGCCAGGACCTTCGATCTCCTCTAAGGGTATTGTCCAAGGCCGTAGCCAGCCAATCATTTCAGGGGGGGTTTGGTGGGCCCATTCCCCAAATGCTGGAGGATAGAAAAAAAAAATTCTAAATGATAAACAGTTCTAGAAGCTATCTGAAGTGTTTTTTATGGCAACATAACACCATAGCTGCTGAAGGCAAGGAAAAATTCTAAATACTAAACACCTATAGAAGCTCTCTGAAGTGCTTTTTGTGGTAACACGACTCCCTAATTTCTATTTGTATCCTAATTTTGATAGTGTTTGAACCACAAATAAAGCCATGTATATTTTTTCATAAGATTTCGAGGAGGGGGTTGAACCCCCAGTCCTCCTCTGGCTATGGCCTTGGTCTGGACCCTTAGTCCTTGGGTTATTTCACTCGCTCCTTCTCATGGCCATATTTAACTTGTTACCGATGTTAACTCAACCCATCTGCTCTCTTAGGTGCTGATTAGTTTGGTCAGACTGGTGAAACTACAGCCAAACATTAAATAAAGAACATTTGTGCATAAATTACGGTTCCAAGAAGACCCTACGTGGACTTTTAAAACTGTTTTGAAAAAAAAAAACTACGTCCAAGATAATATTCCCAACCATTGCTTACCTCGGTGACTCTTTGTTCAAAAAAGGTATATTCTGCAACGAGAAGTTCAGGAAATAAATGGTACGGCGCACCGCACAGACTTTCTCTCTCTTTCTATAAACTCGTAAGATTTCTGAACGGAATAATGTACATTGTATCATCACCACTCCACATAAGAACACGCATAAAATAATATACAATGATATAGAATGAATGAGAAAAGAGGCGCTTCTTTGTCCACCTAAGAGCATTTCAAACAGTTTAATGTCTTCCACAAGGGTCAACACTTCGTATTAAAATTTCGATTTCTGGTTAAAGTTTTAACATTTTATAAGGTGTTGCAGATCTTTAAGTCATCGCATTGATATTTAATTATTCATTTATACATTTTGACCAATAAAAAATTTAAATATTGACTATTGAGTCTAAAATGGAGATAGATCATTGCTATGCAAACATTTCTCCTAAGAGATTTAAGGAAAAATAACATACTCTTTTTAGATACTTATATTTAATTACTCTATGGCATTGGAGAATTATTGCGTTAAGACTTAAGTAGTATATGTTTACAACTAAAGCTCACAAAATTGTGTTAATATATTTGCAAATATCTCAGAAACTGTTGCTTTTATAAAAATATATGTCAAATAAAAGTTTTTTATTTCTAATAGTCCTACAATTTTGCAATGATAAGTTGTTTAGTTTCTCAAATAGTTGTGGAGATACGGAAATTAACGCTTCTGTAAAGTACCCTAAAAATCATTTTCATAGGAAAATGAAAATAGCCAGTTTATTTATAATCTTAATCAACGCTTAGATACGAATTTTAATCAAAATTGTTTGAGCAGATTTTGAGAAAACCAATTTTTTCTCTTTCCGCCCTTCAGTAAACTACCCTTAATTTTAAGTTTTAATAGACACACAGACAGACGGCATTGCAAAGACTATTTTTTAGGGTTCGGCATCTATCGACATCTATCTACATTTCAGGTTAGTTTTTTTTACGGTCGCAATACTTAAGCTTTAATGTCCAAAAAGCTAAATATATATATATAATTGCGTATAGATTGAAAATTATTGATTTTATAAAAATATGTTTCGAATAAAATATTTGTATTATAAATATATATACATATTTGTATTGCTAAGTAATTTCATATCTCAAATAGTTTCGGAGCTATTATAAAAAATGTTAATTTACGCATCAGACCGGAGCCCTTAAAGCCATTTTGCCGAAATATTGAGAGTAGCCATTTTGTTTGGAATATTTATTAATGTTCATAAATGAAATTTAATCAAAATCGTTAGAGCCGATTTTGAGAAAATCTATTTTTTCTCTTTTTTCCCTTCAGTAAACTACCCTTAATTTTAGGGGTAGATATCCAATTCCAAAAACCCTTCGGGGCAACCTTATGAAAACCCTAGATATCAAGTTTTAGCTCAATCGGTAAAATAGTTTAGGCTCTAGTTGGAGGTACAGACAGACAGACAGACGGAAATTCAAAAACCACTTTTTCGGATTCAGGGAGTCATGAAACGTCAAGATTCATTAAAATCTCGAGTTCGATTTTTTTGACGATCACCATACTTTCTCTACCTGTAAGATAGAGAGAAAGTAAAAAACGAGTAACGGGTTTATTTCTAAACAACTAAGTTTAATGTTAGTATCTTAAGGATTCTAAAATAGAGTGCACTTTTTATTAGTTTTCTTTAAAGTATTTGCTCATAGCATTACAATAATTACATTGTTTGTTTTATTTGCGTGTCGAGGAAAGTACTAATTATTTCTTCATTGAATCATTCCATGTTGTATTTGCAGTGAATCGACTTTCTTCTTACTGATTTCCCGATGCTATGCGAGTTGTACTGACAAGTCCATGTTTGACCGGGCAAGCAAAAAGTCTGTTATAGTGGGATTTTTTTTAGGAATGATAATGTTTATCCTCTACCTCTATATCGTTGGTTTAAGCCCAAACGTATACAAGTTACTAAGAGCAAATTAACATTATAGAAGCGTATCTTGAATTGTAAAAAGTTTCAGGGAAGTATTTTCAAATGTATAGCGCCTATAACCCCAATTATATTCAATTAAACTTTATTTCTCTCTTGAAGCAAATTGAAATTAAAAAAAAAAATTATAGCTATATCCATTTGGAGTAGCCTTTACTTCACTTTGGGCCATTTCAGGTAGGACGCCTCTAAAATAAATTTCTTGCTAGGGTCCTGTGAAGTTACGAACTCTTGTAGAAGCAGTTAACTTTGAGACACTAATACACCGTCACACTAATATATATGAAAGCTGGCAGCGTAATTGTTTGTATTATTTCGTTGTTTTAGTTATGTTAAGTAAGAGTAAACATTGACGACATGCTGTCGGTATTGCCAGAGCGCCGATTCATACATTCTTAGGTAGCCGCCATGATGTATGTTACATAATGGTGAATGGACACTTTGTTCAGTGAAATGTTGCAAATTATTGTTTACCTGAATTAGCCTCCGTTTGCTGACTTGATGACCATGGCTAAACAAACAAGCGGAAGGTAACCCCCCTTCAGGTTGGTAACTATTGAGGTTTTGAGTAGAGAGCCCCATTCTGTTCCAGCCTGCTAGACGATTCTGTTGTACACACTCTCTGAGCGAGCGTTGGATTAGACCGTTGGTTCCCAAACAGGGGGCTCGTGAAATCTTCCAAGTGGTCCGCCAAAATATTTCCGTAATGGCGGATTTATAACGAACAGTTTGTGAAATTTTGTGAGGTACATTTACAAGATTCTATTATCTAAAATTGATTTGGTTTCTGTCCATTGTCTCTTTAGAAACCTACGCTAGCTTTTTATGCTAACCCATCAATAATTTGTTTGGCTTTCCGCAACAGAAATAGTCTCAGTTTTGAAAGTGACTTGAGACTTTATTTATCGTCTATGGTTCCGACAAAGCTCTGTGCCATCCAAAGCAAGCCCACCCTTCTCACTAAGTCACATGAAGGGGTGAGTAGATGTTAACGCTTGTAAACAATTTTGAAACTTAAATCGGCATGGAATTTTTTAATTACAGGAAGGTATTTCAGCTATGTAAAAGCAGCAATTCCCAGTACCGTGAGCCCGGCCCATTTCGGAACAGCAATTTCCTAGCAAGCGGGAATCGAAGCCAAGAGCTTTTGTAAGTTTGCTGGTAGCGTTAGAAGCTACATTATATATACTGTAGCCATATTGTAGTAAACTTTCACTTTTATTATAAACGACTAAAAAGGGACCCCACGCCATTTTTTGACGTCACCTAACCCAACCCACTAAAGCCATTCTTGACAGATTTACCCACGGGTTGAACGGAAATCTTTCACAAGACAGATATTTGAAACATTATTTGCTCGGAGGTGGTTGCCAATCGTTTAAAATAAACTACCTAAATGTGTATGGCAATGACTAATAGTCTTAGATTGTCAAAACACTTAAATAAAGTACAACCCGCTTCGCTACTCTCGTAGTAAACTAGACTGCCAATGACGGAAAGATCGAGGTTTGAACCTCGGTCTAATGTACTGAGAGTGATTTCCCACTCTCCCTCCACGCTAATACGGGTACACTTCCTGTAAACATAACATTCTTAATCCCTAAAACCAACAGCGTAATTATTAGTACACAAGCGAATAACTCAAACGGTTAGTAGGACGCGATGTTAAAAAAATAAAAATCCAAATAAGTTAAGAATAATAATACCTACAGTAGCCCCATGGCTTCTTTGGTGCTGACTGACAGCTCATAGCTGACAGCTGACGGCTTTGAAACGCTATATAACCATATGATTTGCAAAAACATGTGTTTAGCAGCTGTCACTTCTGACAGTCAAAATTTAGGTATATACCTAACTGTTGACTGTCAGAAGTCAGCTGTGAACTGTCAGTCAGCACCAAAGAAGCCATGGGGCTACTGTATATACCTAACTGTTGACTGTCAGAAGTCAGCTGTGAACTGTCAGTCAGCACCAAAGAAGCCATGGGGCTACTGTATATACCTAACTGTTGACTGTCAGAAGTCAGCTGTGAACTGTCAGTCAGCACCAAAGAAGCCATGGGGCTACTGTATATACCTAACTGTTGACTGTCAGAAGTCAGCTGTGAACTGTCAGTCAGCACCAAAGAAGCCATGGGGCTACTGTATATACCTAACTGTTGACTGTCAGAAGTCAGCTGTGAACTGTCAGTCAGCACCAAAGAAGCCATGGGGCTACTGTATATACCTAACTGTTGACTGTCAGAAGTCAGCTGTGAACTGTCAGTCAGCACCAAAGAAGCCATGGGGCTACTGTATATACCTAAATGTTGACTGTCAGAAGTCAGCTGTGAACAGTCAGTCAGCACCAAAGAAGCCATGGGGCTACTGTACCTAGTGTACATTCGTTGTTGTAATACTTTTTTTTTAATCAGCTCCGTCTTAATATCTGGCCAGGCCATACACATTTTATTTACACTAATAGTGTAGGTATGAGGAGGGTAGAGTTAGAGAGGAAATGTACCCTCATTTTTGTGGAGTAAGTGTGGGAAATCATTTTGAAAACAAACAAAAAACCACTCTCAGAACGTCAGAATGGAATTCGAATCCCAAACCCCCCGTCACGGGCTAACCATAGATGAGCCTGATATTTAATCCACGTGCCTTGATTTACAAACCTTCTTATCCCATGTCACAATCTTAGACATGGGTGCATGTTGGGTGCTGATCTAATTCTCCCCCCTCCAACACAACCTTGGAGGGCGGTGCTCGATTAGGACAAGACTAGGCGACGGACCACAGCACCATGAAAATACCATTCTTAGTTTTCTAATATCTAAAGATTTTATTTTGTGATTGTGCAGTATTTGATTTATTTAGACCAAAAATGTTTTGTTATAAAAATTGTAAAAAATACTGACCTTTTCCCGCGTCCCCTACAATCCCCCACCTTAACTCTGACCGATATAATTATTGACGTTTTGGTCCGGACGTACGGTAAGCCCGTGGGAGAACCGACATTCATTTCGGTCAGACTCCCTTGTTGAAGCAGAGCACACATTCACCTCTAAAGAACATTTGACCGGGAAGGCTAGCTTGACTACGACCAAATGGCTTTGATTTTTGTGTCTGTGGTTCGTTTCCCAACTGATGGGTTTGATGCACATTGGGATTATTTGATCCTTTTTCCAAGTCTATACCGGCGCATTTTCCAAAAACCTCCACTCATCCATATCTATTAAATTAGATAGATTTAATCACTGGTTTCCAGAACTGACCATGCAGAATTCGGAAACCATGTAGAATAGAACCCGCTTTGATGGCTTCATGGTCTAAGGCGTTACTCTCGTGGTAGACTAGACTGCCGATGACTGGGAGATTGAGGTTCGAATATCGGTCGGGTATACTGAGGGTGGTTTTCCACAAATGGTTTTCCACTATTCCTTCACGCAAATGTGTGTACTCTTCTTATGAATATAACCTTCCTCATTCCTTAAAACCAATAGCATTGTTAGTACATAAACGAATAAACCGAGCGGCTCGTAAGACGCGGAGCTAAAGAATAATTTGAATATAATATTATGTGAAAGATGTAAAGCGATTAAATCATCTTTTTTCTCAGTAATCAGGGGATGTTTGTAGGGTTACTGTTTTGCGTAGTAAAGTAGTCTTGATTAGAAGATCCCCCTATCGTTCCGCTTGTCCCAAGAGCCCAAGTGCTTGAGTGGGGCGGGGCGCTTAGTAGAGGGACAAAGAAGAAGCGACGAGTAACATGGCGGATCAGAAAGACAGAGAGAGAGAGAGACAGAGACAGAGAGAGGGTTTAGATCAATAGCCGCATGCAGTTGGGTTGGGCGCGCGCTTAGCGCCAGCCTCGCCCTTCTTGGGCGCTTCCACATGACCCTTGCTATCTTCTCGGCGCCCGTGAGGCGTACCCCCTCGGCTTATTATCACCTGATAAAAACCGCAGACAGTCTTTCCAGTCTGAATACCTCACGCTGGACCTCACTCGGATCATTTGTCAACTTACCCGCATCGGTGGTCTAATGGTCTAACGCGTCACTCTCGTGTTTGACTGGATTATCGGTGACAGGGGGAGATCGGGGTTGGGTGCATTGAAAGGTTTTTAAAAACTTTTTCTCATTCTCCTTGCACGCAAATGCAAGTGCATACACTCTCATAATTCTACCTTCCTTATCCCTATTCAGTTAGAGATATTTATGCGTCCAACCAGCGAGGGTACTAAGACGAGATGAAAAAAAAAGAGATTTTATGAACTCAAATCTTATCTTTTAGCATTATTTTGATTTTCACATACTCCATGGTGTGAGTCCACAGGCAAGCTATACCGACCGAGCGGCCGCCGCCGCCTTTAGCGATAATGGTGCAACATTTGAGGATAGGGTGTGTCATGTGGTCAGCACAATGAACCCTACAACCGTTAATCTTAGTTTTATAAGCCGGTAGCTGCTACTACTTTGTTCAAATGGCTCCTCATTTGTCCTCATGAGAATAAGTTTGACAGATGACCTGGCGGTCTAGGGGTGAGATGTCGGACTTCTGTGCTAGAGGTCCGGGGTTCAATCCTCACAGATTTATCTGATTGTCAAACCCTTCCTTCACTTCTGACAAGACGTGTATTAATCACAACTTGTGAATGTGAGGAATGCCAGGCCTCCACCGTGGTTCGGATCCCACGTTAAACTGTAGGTCCTCCATTTCATCTCACAATCACTCTACCATTACACATTAGCGTAAGTGCGTACAACCCGAACCGGTAGTAAGACGCGGTGATACTGATAATAAGTTTGACCCCGTTCCAGACAGGTTTTGGAAGTGCCTGGGACCGAATCCGGGACCTTTGTATCTGTAGCCAGGAGCTCCAACCATTAGACCATATATGTGGTTTCAATCTTTAAGTGTACGTGCCAGAATATAAGCTATTCATATATACATCTTAGATTCAAAATAAGACCTCGTGAAACCATGGGAAATACGAATGCTTCTTAAACAAAAACACGTGAAAAGTAAACGATGGAACAATAATTTAAAAAACAAGACATAAATTAACAAGCGGGAAACCTGCTTCGGTGGTTGCGTGGTTGGAGAGGCTAGCATCTGCGTAGGGGTGGAGCTGGAAATTATTATTATTATTATTATTATTATTATTATTATTATTATTAGCACCGCGTCTTACTACCCGTTCGGGTTATACGCACTCACGTTAATTTGTAATGGTATGGTGGTTGTGAGATGAAATGGAGGACCTACAGTTTAACGTGGAATCCGAACCACGGTAGAGGCCTGGTATTCCTCACATTCACAAGTTGTGATTAATACACATCTTGTCAGAGGTGAAGGAAGGGTTTGGCAATCAGATAAATCTGTGCCTGGACCGAGGATTGAACCCCGAACCCTCAGCACAGAAGTCTGACACCTTATCCCTAGACCATTAGGTCACCTTTTGGAGGTTAAGGTACGAATCCCAGCTGAGTGTCTTTGTAGTTTGTTTTTTACTTTCTCTCGACCCCTTAGAAAGAGAAAGTATTATGATCGTCAAGAAAATCGAACTCTAGATTTTGATAAATATCGACGTTTCATGACCTCCTGAAAGTGAAAAAGTTGTTTTTGGGTTGCCATCTGTCTGTCTGTCTGTCTGTCTGTCTGTCTGTCTGCTGCTATCGTAGCGAGCGGACGGACGTGTATGTAACTTTGCTCTGTTAAATTTGTGCGCTACGCTGTGAACTTTGTGTTATATAAACCTCGAGGATCTATTTACTAGAGTACTTAGATGTGTCGTGTTGTCCTTCACATTAGTGGAGGTCACTCAAGTGTGCCGGGTTCGGATCCTGGACGGCACGGAATGTCGTCAAACAGGCCGGACCGCAAACTGGTTATTGATTTGGAGCCTATTGTTCCCGGTAAAGTGTTTGATGGTTATTTTGTTAGTGTGGGTAATGTTGTAGGAACACATATTACTCGTTATGCATCTAACTAACTAGATGGCGTATGAGTGTGTTTGTTGATGGCAAATTATGAGTGTGTTAATACAATGTTAGAAGATGGCGGGGTGTTAATAGACAGTATTTTTGTTCCAATTTGAAGATGTTTTATGTCATCTACTAAAGGATTGTTGTCTAATATCACAGGATGACCTGATGGTCTAGGGGTAAGGTATCAGACTTCTGTGCTTGGGGTCCGGGGTTCAATCCTCGGTCTCGGCACAGATTTATCTGATTGCCAAACCCTTCCTTCACCTCTACAAGATGTGTATTAATCACAACTTGTGAATGTGTGGAATGCCAGTCCTCCACCGTGGTTCGGATCCCACGTTAAACTATAGGTACTCCATTTCATCTCACAATCACCTTACCATTACACATTAGCGTAAGTGCGTACAACCCAAACGGGTAGTAAGACGTGGGTATATAATAATAATAATAATAATAATAATAATAATAATAATAATAATAATAATAATAATAATAATAATAATAATAATATACACCAAATATTACAAAGAATTTGTTGTTACCGAACTTGTCAAATTATGGGAAAATTACGAGTCGGACGAGGAAAACTAATATCACCTCTAGATTCCCACATTTTTATAATGGCTACTCGTTTGGATATATTGTTTGTATTATCCCTAACAAGGAAGACTCACTTCCTTTGCAATAGATAATATACCATGGCGGTTATATTAGTCCAAGTGTTTTCGGTGCTCTCTTCCAGGACACGTGTCGAGGAACTGTCAGCTACAGAGCAGAGCTGAGAGTCGCTGAAATACTAGGCCTACCTTTAGAGTGGTCGCTGGCACTAGCAAATGACGCGGTTGACTGAGGCCAGGGGCAGCGCTGATCCCCGCTCAATCAGTTAATGTTCCATCTCTTGACTATTTACCAACTGTTAGTATACTTACTGAGTCACTTTCAGAGATACAACAACAGAAAGGTTAGGTCACATACAGTTCCCTAGTATTTGGAATGTGGAAACTGACAGTGAACTAAATTCATCCGATAAATTGAGTGAATTTCACATGGAGGATAATATTAGCGAGTTTTCAATACCTCCTGGTGCTATCAGCTCTCTTGGCGGAAAAAAGGTAAATTAATGTTCTTGAGGAGTCATCGGGTGCTATTGAGGACGATGTAAAGCGTCAGGCGCTAGAACATAACGATGATTTTGATGATCGTTGATCCATTGTATCAACATTTTCTTCGAGCCCACAAGGAGAAAAATTAAAAGTCAAAGATGCTTCGATTATTGATGAACTAATCCATAGATTCAATTTTAAAGAGAAAAAAATCCTTTGAATAAAAAAAATGATTTCAAGCTAAAAAAATCTAGGTGTTTTAAAAACTCTGCAGTGGCGTGCGAGTTCATAAAAAAATAAGGACTTTGCAGAAATGTTGAAGGATTCGTTGTCCTGTGCCCGACGATGGTTGCTTTTAATAAAGTCACTGCAAGAAACAGGCTATTAAGTTTCAAAATATTTACTGATTCATTAATATAACAGCACAGTGTGTTTCTATAATGTTCATGCCATCTTTGTGGTCGGGGTTTTGACACGATACTTACAGCGCCTTGGCGTTTAGAACATTTGTTTCTGGCGGTGATTGGAACGTAACGTTCTACCAGAAGCCGGATTGATTGTAGGGGAAACTGGGTAGGTTTGACCCAAATTTTTATTTTCATTCTTCTATTTTGTTTTATTTATAGTATACAGTTTTTGATAATTTCATTTTGTTCTTTATACTTTAGTACATATCTTCAAACCATTATTTTACACACATCATTAATTTATTACTGTCTATAAAATAATTTTTATTATGAGTAGTGGAAACAGGGTCAAACCTCCCCATGTAAGGGAGGTTTGACCAACTTATATTAAATACAGGTAAAGAAATATATAATCAGAAAAAAGATAAAGGTTTAGTTGTAATAAAAACAACTAGGTTCTAATAGAGAAATTACCTGCCTCAATGGCCGCATGGACTAAGGCATCACTTTCGTGTTAGACTGGCGTGCTGAGGAAAGGGAGATCGGGGTTCGAATCCCGGTCAGGTCCACTGAGGGTGGTTTTCCCTAAATGGTTTCCCCCACTCCTTTCACGCAAATGCGGGTGGATTACCTCTAAAATAGGTGACCTGACGGTCTAGGGGTAAGGTGTCAGACTTCTGTGCTAGGGGTCCGGGGTTCAATCCTCGGTCTCGGCACAGATTTATCTGATTGACAAACCGTTCCTTCACCTCTGACAAGACGTGTATTAATCACAACCTGTGAATGTGAGGAATGCCAGTCCTCCACCGTGGTTCGGATCCCACGTTAAACTGTAGGTCCTCCATTTCATCTCACAATCACCCTACCAATACACATGAGCGTAAGTGCGTACAACCCAAACGGGTATTATTATTATTATCATCACCGCGTCTTATTACTCGTTCGGGTTATACGCACTTACGCTAATGTGTAATGGTAGGGTGATTGTGAGATGAAATGGAGGACCTACAGTTTAACGTGGGATCCGAATCACGGTGGAGGCCTGGTATTCCTCACATAACGGGTTGTAATAAGACGCGGTGATAAATATTATTATAATAATATAATAATAATAATATAAATTCCTTCCTCATCCCTACCCCATTAGAGAAATTGTCTTATATGCGTAAATGCCTGAACAGGCAGTAAGATGCGTGATAAAAAAAATATAGAGCAATTACTACAGGCCCTACAGAAAACACTTTAATTCATATTTTTACTTTATACAAACAATTACATGGTAATAATATGGTTCTAAACAAAATAAACACATTATTATTGGATTAAACCAATAAACAAGAAAATAATATTAGTCTTCAAAGCTTGCAAACAAAAGTAAGCATTGGGTTTAGGCCCAAAAAAGTCAATGCTGGGCCTATGCCTAAAATTAAAGAAACAAAACACATGGAGCTAGAATAACTATAAGCAACTTATTCATGCACACCTAGTGCAAGGTTGGTATTTAGAAAAGTCAAAATCAAAATTCACTTTTAGTGCCACTCTTTCTGTCCTATCACTAGAAAATGGAGATGGTAATTTAATCAAATCTTCTCTCAAAACATTTGAGTGTCTTCTCTTTTAAGATATACAACGAATTAAGATCTAGACCTATTTCAGATCGACGTAAAAATGTAACATAATGGTCATCGTTGCTTTCTTTTTTTAATGATTCTTGAAACAAAATAGCAAAAACCACATTTTGTTTTAAATTTTACCAGGACAAAGTCACCTTCATCAATGGTGTAAAGCATGTCTTCATGATCAAAATTTAAATCATCACTGCTGGATTCTGCCCAAATAATGTCTTCCTCTTCCTGGCTTGATTATGAACTTTCTAAAAAAAAAATTCTTAATTTGATTTTTGATTATTTGTGGTTTAGATAGTCTTACTTTTTTTACTTTTTGTCTTTCTCATTGCATGCTCACTTTCAATTTGAATTTTTATGGGTGTTGTTCGTAAATAATTGATTTGGCAGGCCTTCGACCACCTCTTTCCCAGGGCCTGCTTTAGGGTAAGGACGAAGCTGTTAAGGAGTTAATTTCCGATTAAATTCATTTGGACAAATGTTTGAGGGAGATTCAGACATGTTGATATGCTAGCTTCATGTTTATTGTCTAAGCTTGAAAGTTAAATCAAGAAAAGAATCAACTTGTAAAGGGTCAGGTTCAGGTCTGTGGTCACATCAGCACCAAGGAAATCAGATTCAGAAAAAATGGCAGGATTAAATTAATATATTCCAGTTGATAAGGAACCCTCTTTGGATATTCCAGGGGTTGAATGCTCTTGAAAAGGCCTTTCCTATTAATTCATAAATATTTATGGGTTGAGCTGGGTGGTTTATCATAAAGTAATCTGAACATTCATAATAATATGTTTTAAAAGTTCCAAACACAGTGCAGTCAAGAGGTTGGAGCCGGTGACTTGTGTGTGGAGGCAAAGTCAACAAAACAATGCCATTATCTTTACAAATTTGAAGCCCTTTAGGTGTTATATGGCTGTCATGATTGTCTACTATAGTTAGAACTTTATTTTCAGCATTGAATTTTATATACTTATAAAATGTAAAAATAATTCGAAGTTATCTCCAGTCATCCAGCCACTTGGATGAGTAGTGGCTAATGTTCCTGGAGGAGCACCTCTTGTCATGGTATATTTTACACACTGGTGGGGGGAAACAATAAATCGTGTAATTGATGTACCAAGTGCATTAACAGAAGCACACACGGTCACAAGTGTGCCCCTTTCCCCGGTCGTAGCTTTGTTAACTTGTTTCTCACACTTAACTACAATGATCTAGCTTGGTTTGCGAACAGTTATTAGTTCAGTTTCATCCACAGTGTAAATAGACTCGGGGCCATATTTGTGCTTTTCCATCAGACAATGCAAGTTATTGAAAAATTCACTAACAATAGCTTGGTTAAATCCAGTTGCCCTACCTAAGCTAGTAGACTCCGGTCTTCTCAAAAGTACTATTTGGTATCAATCCATAATGTAATCTTGAAGACATTATTAAATATTTTTCAATCATAGTTTCTTCTTCAGAGGAAAATATCAGCGAACCAGCATGATTAGCCTTCATTTCAATTTCTTTTTCATCTCGATTGGTTTTAAACTTAATCACATACCTTCCCAGAGTCTTGCAATCCATACCATATTCTTTTTGCTGTTTTATTAATGCTTCCTTTCCCTTCAACCACTCGTATTACTGCAGCTTTCATTGTTTCAGGAGAAATTATGTTTCGCTCACTGGCTCCATTTTTTGGTTTAAAAAAAATGGCATCTAGAGAAAAATAATTAAGTAACTCTTAGGCTTAAATGGTTTTAAATTGATAATATTAATAAGTCTGAACTATTTAAAGATACGGCTTTAGTTGTAAATTCTTGACTTTAAGATATTAGGCCTACAATGCAGGTATCTAAGTTGGGTTTATGTCAGGTCAAAACCAATAGCACATAAGATTAAATAGATAATAAAGGTCTGAACCTATGCATAGTTAATTAGGTACTACATTATTGAGTGTGAATGGAAAAACTAATGTTTTAAATAATACAATTAGTATTGTTTTAAGTTTTTTTTTGTAAGAGCTCTTGGGCAAACCTTCCCAAGACACCATTTTTGGAAAAAAATATTTAAATCACAATAAAAATACTAACAGTTTTTTTTGAAGTCTTTATGTAAGTTTATACACTAAGTGTTATAGATTCACTACTTTATTAAATATTATGTTTCATTTAATTGACTAGTTAGCTATTACCCCAGAGAACAAAATCAAAATACTTGCTTTTGCACCATAAAATCACAAAAATTAAAAAAGTTCCAAACTTCTAGTTATTACAGTTCTGATATAAATATGGCTTCTTTAGCAGAATGAAGGCTTTGTTACTCACCAGGTAGCAGCATGATACAACTAAAAAAGGAGGGGAATTTGGATGTTGGCCACACCTCCCCTATGGTCAAACCTCCCCAGTCTCCCCTACTGAGACCAGACTAGCGCCTAGCCAGGCTCTTCAGTTCCAAGTTTCACCTAACAAATTGTCGGATGTATGGGAAAACACTCATCCTGATGAAATAGGTTTCCCATATGCGGGTGTTCATAACAATGTGTCTTGTTCACGGTTAGACCGCATTCTTAGTGTGATTTATTCTGTTATACAATCTAATATAGTTACATCCTTTTCTGACCACTCTGGATGTATTTGTATGCTTCAAGTTGATGCAAATATATATATATTAGCAGACCCGACAGACGTTGTCCTGCCCGAACGTTGGCTTCTAGTTTGGGTGGCATAATTGATTTAGATAATAAAACAAATACTATGTGATCATCACAATTACAAATTCACAATTAACTCCAATTAGTGAGTTACACAAATATTACAAATTCAGTGTTTGTCATGAAAACATACAAAATTAAACATCTTTTCATTTTTGGCATTTCGCTCACAACTCCACAAATATCAGCTGTATCAAATGTTTTTTTAGGTTACATATTCTGATATGTAAAAAATCTAAAAAAAAAAAATCCCCCCAAAATATTCCCTAAAAAATAAAAAAAAAGCTTAGAACCCGATTGCAGAGCCATCTACCGGGTCCAATTGTGAATCTAAACCATCCACGGACCCACTCAAACACACACAAAAAATTTCATCAAAATCGGTCCAGCCTATTAGGAGGAGTTCAGTGACATACACACGTACAGAAGAATTATATATATATATATATTATATTATATATATAAGATAAGATAAGATATATATATATATATATATATATATATATATATATATATATATATATATATATATATAGGCGTGTTGGAGGCACAACATACAATTGTTAGAGAATTATCGCTACAAATTAATCATAATTAATATTGTCAGTTTTTACTCAGGTGACCTGGTGGTCTAGGGGTAAGGTGTCAGACTTCTGTGCTGGGGGTCCGGGGTTCAATCCTCGGTCCCGGCACAGATTTATCTGATTGCCAAACCCTTCCTTTTCCTCTGACAAGACGTATATTAAACAGAACTTGTGAATGTATGGAATGCCAGGCCTCCACCGTGGTTCGGATCCCACGTTAAACTGTAGGTCCTCCATTTCATCTCACAATCACCCTACCATTACACATTAGCGTAAAGTGCGTATAACCTAAACGGGTAGTAAGACGCGGTGATAATAATAATAATAATAATAATAATAATAATAATAATAATAATAATAATAATAATAATTTAGTGAAGTTGAAAGAAGCCGTTCGTGCATTCAATAAAAATAAAACTCCCGTCTACCATGTGAGTTCTATCATTGTTTTTGGAATGAAATCGTACTGTTGTTTTTAAATATGGTTCATAATTCTCTGGAATCTGGTATGTTATCTTCGTCAACTAACCAAGCTTTTCTTATTTTACTTCCTAAGACGGCATTCAGTCCTTGTGGTATATAATTATTGAATACCAATTTCTTTACTTAATGTTGACTAAAAACTATTGTCTCGTACCATAGCTTATAGGATGGAAGCTGTTCTCCCCGATAAGATCCATTATTCCCAGACGTTTTGCATCCCTCAACGGTCCATATATGAAAATTTTCATCTTATTAAAGATATTATTCACAGTGACAATACCAGAAATATCCCGTTGTATTTTCCCTTGATTAGAAAAGTGCATATGACTTCATTGAACACACCAACATTTTTTCGACGCTGTTCAAATTCGGGTTTTGAACAAAGTATATGTTGTGTGCGCGTACCTTTACCTAAAGTCACAAAGTTTGCTACGAGGGAGATGTATTAACTGTGCCAATTGCACTTTTCCGCGGAGTGGAGCAAGGTGACCCAATATCCGGCCTATTTGTTACTATATCCAAAGAACCTTTCTTACATATGTACAATCAGACCTTGTCAAATTATGGTTTTAGTTTACCAACATTTATTGAAGCAATAGTTAGCTCCGCGTAGGCAGATGGTGTAACGCTTTTCGTCTCTCATGATGATGAGTTCAAGGAACATTCTACTGCATTTATGAAACATCGTTGTGAGGCTGGATCAGAATTGATTGTGGTCAAGACGAAAGCTCTCTGGGTTGGAAATTGGAGAAATAGAATGGATGATCCCAATAATTAATTACAAATGGTCTTCTGAGGGACATAAATATCTTGGTATTTACATTTGCGACACCGAACATTGGGTTAGCCATAACTGGATCGAAGCGGAAAATACATTTTGTCGTGGTTTGTTTAAGTGGACTCGTTGACTGTACATAACCTCTTATAGAGGTAGAATTTTATTAATAAATAAACTTTCTGGATCTAAGTTGACACACTTGCTTACAGTAATCCAACCCCCAGCGAAATTTATTTGTGATATTAATAGGTTGTATGTCAATATGTTTGGGAATGGTAATCATGGATTAAAGTTACATAACATGTTTGCTGATATACGATTTGGTGGAGCTGTAGTCACCCACCTTCCTTGTAGACTCGTGTCTCTTCGACTCATATATCTTGAAAAAAGGCCGAGACAAAATTGAAATTTGTTATTTTACAAACTCCACCTTGTAGGTTTAAATATTACTTCACTTGGTGCACTGTCAGGGTTTTATAGCTCAGTTCGCAGTGCCTGGCAAATGTTTGGTGTTCGAAGGCTACCTGTGTACAACAAATACAGATTGTTACAAATGTGACTAAGTAGTCCTACTTGAGTGGTCTTCTTGAGAAATATGTTGAATTTGCTCAACCACGTAAGAAAATGTATATTGAGTGTACTGCCAAACTGATTGACGGTGGACTTCCAGGCGGTACGTCTAATTGGAGTGTACTGCCAAACTGATTTATGGTAGTCTTCCAGGTGGTACGTCTAATTGGAGTGTACTGCCAAACTGATTAATGGAGGTCTTCCAGGTGGTACGTCTAATTGGAGTGTACTGTCAAACTGATTGACGGTGGACTTCCAGGCGGTACGTCTAATTGGAGTGTACTGCCAAACTGATTGATGGTAGTCTTCCAGACGGTACGTCTAATTGGAGTGTACTGCCAAACTGATAAATGGAGGTCTTCCAGGCGGTACGTCTAATTGGAGTGTACTGCCAAACTGATTGATTGTGGTCTTCCAGACGGCACGGCACGTCTAATTGGAGTGATAATGTGTTCCCATGGAGAATATTGTACCAGCACCCTATGGATAATTGTGATACAGACATTTCCTGGAGATTTATTCACGGCCGCCTGGTTACACCTGTTCGATTGTTCACTTGGTAGAGATACCACAGTGACCTGTGCCTGTGGTGTAATGTTCCTGGTAACTGCTATTCACATGGTTTTACATCGAGCCCTCAATGTAATGGTTTGGTTGTCATGAGTTTAATAAGAACATTGCTGAACAGAACTCTTGTAGAAGGTATTTTAATTCATGGGGATCACTAAAGTGAACCTGATATAGCAAGACAGTTGGTAAACTTTCTTATTATACTAGCAAAATTAACAATATACAGGGCATATAATTACTATTTACAGACTAGGAAGTAAGTACCTTATTAGTGATTAACATAATTTATTCTGTGCAAGGTTGAAATACAATTAAAATCCGAATTTGTAAACTATACAAATAAAGGAAGGTTTAATGAATATAGCTATTTATGAACTTATAGAAATATTTTAGTCAAACTAACTGGAGTAAATTTGGGTGTTAATTTTTAGAGAAATTTATTTTAGTTACATTATACAGATTAATTTTAGCTTGAACTTAATTACCATACTGATTTTATTTTACATCATGGTACATGTTTTAATTAGACAATTTAGTGTATTATCATATTAACTACAGATCAATAAATAATGTTTGTATCTCCAACTGAAGCCGAAACCATTTTACCGATCGGGCTAAGACTTGGTATTTAGGATTTTCACAAGGTTCCCACGAGGAGTTTTTGAAATTGGATAGCTAGTCCTAAAATTAAGGGTAGTTTACTGAAGGGCATAAAGAGAACCAATCGTTTATATCAAAATTAGCTCCTACGATTTTGATTAAATTTTGTATCGATACAGTGTTTATTTAACATTACAAACAAAATGGCTATTTTCACTTTTCCACTAACCTGACATTTCGGGTACTATACTTGAGTAGAAATTTCGAATTTTGTTCATATATCCGCAACTATTTGAGATACGAAATAATCTATCATTGTAAAGATGTGGTACTATTTAATATAAAACCCTTCTGTTTTAAAAATATTATATTTATTAAATCAATAGTTTATGAGCTACAGGGTGGCCCACGGAAAAGTAGCCCGCCTCCTATATCCAGCAGGCACCTCACTCTGAATTAGAGGAGGTCAATCCCCTTCCACCTTTTGTTGTAACATGTGGGTAAGTCAATAAAGCTTTAGACAAGCAGTTAACTTGCTAATTCTTCATGTCACAATATGGGTGGAAGGGGATTGACCTCCTCCAATTCAGAGTGGAGGCGCCTGCTGGATATAGGAGGCAGGCTACTTTTCCATGGGCCACCCTGTTTAAGCAAATATATATTTTTGTATTCAAGTCTTTGAAAATGAAATTATTTGTTATGCTCTTTGGGAGACAGAGATTCCCCTCTTTTCCCAATGTTTCTATAACAGTGTATATTATTTATTTCATACTCTTTGGTGGCTTGTTTCTACGTACTACAGTATACATTATTTCGTTTAGCAAATTTTACGAATTTTTGGTAGATGTCTTTAATTTTAAGATTAAAGAGAGAGAAAGTATGTACAGTGCACCGTACTTTTTTTTTTCTTAAATGCTACTCACTCATCTTCCATTTATATGAGGGTACATTTCCACTAAATTCTACCTTCTTTGAGCCTATCCTCTTAATGTAATAAAATTTTGATAACTCAGACCAGTAGTATAGCCAGAACGAACTAGGTTAATTTTAAACACTGTACTACTGCAACTCAAAACTTTAATTCATTAGTTTTTCAAACTAAGGGTCGCAACCCTATTTGGGGCATAGGCATGTTTCAGTTAAAGCCTTATATTTACTATGGTAATTTGCTATAATTACTATAGTAAGGGGAAAAATTCAAATCAATGTAAGTGATTATATAATTATTATAGTGTTTAAGTTATTGCTCAGGTTATTTTTTATCACCCAACTCAGTCCTTTCGCCCACGGAGCTAGTGATTGAAGTCACGAACTGGTCACTAACTGGTTTTTACTTACGTTTCGCACACCATGCTATGCAAAAGTTGTGGAATTTCAATAATTTTCGTAATATCTAGCTGCAAGTACCTTCTTAGGGCTTCTAGAATCTTACTAATATTATAAATGCGAAAGTTGTGTGTTTGGATGTTTGTTGCTCAATCACGTCAAAACTACTGAACAGATTCGAATGAAACTTTGTAGGTAGGTAGAGTATGTCCTGGAATAACACATAGGACTATTCCCAACCTTTGATTTTACATTAATTTTACAATATTAATGTTTAAATATTTTGCAGGTTAGATGGTGCTGCCAGTCATTTGCTATTTTTATGATAAAAGTTTAATAGTTTTTGATAGAGTATGCCTTGGAACAACATTATATTAATTGTTATACTATTGTTTAAACTTTTCATATATAAGAGGTAAGTGATATATTAAAAATGCGAAAATTTGTGTGTTTGGATGTTTGTTGCTCAATCACGTCAAAACTGCTGAACGAATTCGAATGAAACTTGGTACATAGATAGAATATGTCCTGGAATAGCATATAGGACTATTCCCAACTTTTAATTTTACATAAATTTTACAATATTAATGTTTAAACTTTTCGTCGGGCGAAGCCACGACGGGTAACAGCTAGTATTTAATATTTATTAAAATAATGTCAAGTGACCCGAATGTTGTGGAGGATTTGGTTGCTCATTCAGAATGGTTGAGCTTGCAACTGAGGTAGTCCGGCGACTCACATGTTGAGTTTCCAGTGACCAACCCCGGACGCATCATAAACCGGTTAGCAAACAGCGGACTTATATTGAAATATATTAGTGGTGACGCTCAAACTACTGGTTGGTAATTTTGGTTTTACCCGCGTCACTTTTGAATCTTATTTAACTAACACTGTTAGCATAATTTCCAAAATACCCACCGACCTCGTTGATACTCTTTTGATCCATCTAAGTCACATTCGTGGGATAGTTATCAAGTGATAGTAATTACAATACTACCCCTACGGGACGGGGTTTAGAATAGTCCCGCAGTAACCCCTGCTTGTCGTAAGAGGCGACTAAAAGGGAAGGCTTCTGTGCAGGATGTACCTCGTGCAGGACAAACATATCCTATATCTTTCCTTTCACCTTTTTTTCTTCCTTTTTTTCTCACTCCTTTATTCTTCTCTCTTCTCTTTCTAATCTTCCTTCACTCTCCTCTTTCCATGCTTCTTTCTCCCTTACCCCTGCCGTTCAATCCTGCACGGAAGTTTTTGGCTTCTCCGTTGACGACCTTGGCTGATAACCTGGCTCTCCTCGGACAATTACTGGATACCTCTGCAATTGAACTCCTTCATGAAAGTGTGCTGGTTGTAATATCTTGGTAGAAGGGCCTTAGAGATGACAATAACCGGGTATCCTACTTTGAGAAAAGACCGGTTGCGTTCATAAGAGTCCGGACGTAAAATTCGCACTTTCCTGCACCCACTTGCTGTGACGACCTCTCTCCTGGCGTTGCCCCATGGAAAGGTTGTTATGTCTAGCGTCGTGTGGGGCTTCCCGTCAGGAGGGTTAACAGGGCGTCAAGTGGTAGTACCAATTTGGATCACCTGGGTTTACGATCTGAGTACTGTGCAGGTTGTCCCCAACATAAGGCATGGCCGACTCCTTTGGCACAACTGACAACTTACTGTCCCCTGGTACCGTACTGCCAAACCATGCTGGAAACTTACTGCTAGGCCCCTCACAGGGCCGTATTAATGGTAAAAGACGGAAACGGGTAAGGCCGTCCAGCCCTGTATTGAAAAAAAATTCAGGAAGTGGTGAGGCCCCAGCCCCGCTTCCTGGTGATGTCTCGACTAGATGAAAGTGAAGATCTGAAACGCATCAGCCCATTTATCCTCGAAAGAGTGATAAATGGAGCAGCAAAATCTGACGTTTTAATAAGAAAACTGCGTGATGGCACCATTATGATTCAGACTACGAATGACACAAAACATAATAGCGATTTCTGAAATACCGTTGAGTAATACGGCTCATATACAGGTGAAGGTGGATCCCCACAGAATCCTCAATGTTTGCAAGGGAGTGGTCACTTGCTATGACCTCGACTGCGTTAGCATTGAGGATATCTGTGAGGAGCTTTCTCCTCAGCATGTCACCGAGGTTTACCGTATCATCACCAAAAAGAACGGACAAGAGAAAAAGACGGATACATATATCCTCACTTTTGCGATTCCCACCCTTCCAAAGGAGGTCCGAGAAGGCTTCCACGTGCTCAGGGTCCGGCCGTATGTTCCCAACCCTCAGCGCTGTTTTCAGTGCCATGAATTTGGGCATACGAAGCTGCGATGCCGTGGTAAGCCAACCTGTGCAGATTGTGGGCAGGAGGCTCATGATACACCGTGTGAGTCTCCTAAGCTCTGTGTTAACTGCAAGGGCCCGCACTCTGCTTGGTCTCGGGCCTGTCCGAATTGGAAGGCAGAGGAAAAAGTCCTGGAGATTCAAACTGAAAAGCAGATCCCTTATGCCCAGGCACGTAAAGAATATGTATCCAGTCAAGCTCCGATATTTCAAACATCATATAGTCAGATTGTAAGCCAGAACATTAATTGTCCAACTACCACTGCACAGTTAATCTTTCAAAGACACCCACGCGACCTGTGCCATTGGTCTCTACTCGAGACAATAACAGTCATAACGCACCAACTCCACGGGGAACCACCCCGAGCCCACTTCGGGAACCCTCGAGCCACATCGGGGCCCAAAATTACGTGCGGCCGTTGTCGAGCCGCTCAATCCCGCCTCTGTGACTCCGGAGTTTGGGATGAGTGGTAGAACAGGTGAGGCCGCAAAGGCGATTCCCACTGGTGCTTTGAGGAAGGACCAGCGAGAGACCGCCGATAAAATTATTCTAAAGAAAGCGTCGAAGGCCTTGACGAAGCCTTCGCACAAGGATCACCTGACCCATTCTCCAGAAAAAATCAAAACCTCTCCTGAATCGGGAGGTCCAAGAGAGACTGGGAAAGGCAAGAGGGCCTAAAAAGGTCCTCAATAAATTTTTATTTTTAATTGATAGTGTTAATGATTGCGAGGATAATTAAACTTTATATTAATAAATAATGTCGCTACTACAATGGAATTGTAGGGGTTTCTTTGCTCGTGTAGAGGAAATTAAGCAACTAATTTCTTCCCTGCATCCCCCCATCTTGTGTTTGCAGAGACCCACTTCCGCCCAACTGACAACCCGATGCTTCGTGGGTACGATGTATATCGTACCGACAAGCCATACTTTGATCGGGCTAGCGGAGGTGTGGCTATACTCGCACGAAGCAATATATACCATAAAAATATTAATATAGTTTCTGATCTCCAAGTGATCGCTGTCCGAATATCCCTTGTTATGGAAGTGACAGTATGCTTCATCTACCTCCCACCAGTGAACGCGTTTCAAAGAGGAGTCTAGAGCAGAGTTTCCCAATTTTTTTTGGCCACGGAACCCTAATTGATCATACTTTTTTTGGCGGAACCCCATTTTGATAATAACAAAAGTGATTGTACCTTGTAGTGTAGTTTGAATATTTTCATGTTTGACATGAAAAGAAAGAATAATTATAAATAAAAAATAATTATTATAAGTATTATAAAACATTTATCGTACAAAAAAAATAACTATTTAATGTGAAGAATGAAATTTTTTCACATATTTACTTATAATAGCACTAAAATTAGGCTTAATGTCTGACAATTGAACACGAAGATCTGGAGCTGCATCCAGTCTGTTTCTGTACTTGTTTTTGGTGTAAGCGTAAGCTGAAAAACCAGTCTCGCATCGGTAAGTCGTCACAAACGGAAGCAGAGCCATAATAGCCTTCTCAACGACTGCAGGGTATTCATCTTTAAGTCCAATCCAAAAGTAATTCAAATTAGAATCTTCTGATTCGAATTTTTGTTTTAGAAAGGATGAACACTTAATGTTGATCAAATTCTCATAGTCTGACACAGTTAGCATCGATGGTTTGGTTAGATTTGCGAATGGATTCTGTACCCAGGCGATGTCCTGTAACTTCCCTGGGAAATACTCTTTCAAGGATTTTTTAAGGTTAATCAAATGTTCATGTATGTTTTTTTCCACATCTGATGTTACTTGCAACTCATTTTCTTCCAGAAAGCCATTTAAAAGAGTAAAACTTTCGTAACTTTTTTGTTCAACACATTCGATCCAGAAGCCAAGTTTGTTTTTAAGTGAAGATATTTTATCTGTTACTGTAAACGTGGTTGTAGTTCTTCCCTGTAAGGACTTGCAGATTATGTTGAGTTTATCGAATATATCGGCCAAATAAGCCAATTTAATCAACCATTGCTCATCGTGCAATAGTTCAACAAGCGTACTAACGGATGCAGAAATGGGTTGTTCGGCGAAGAATATCTTAAGCTCGTTGCACAATTCAAATAACCTTGATAAAACTTTTCCTCTCGAAAGCCATCTCACTTCCATGTGTAGAAGAAGTGATTGATGCTGACTTTCTACATCTTCACATGCTTTTTTTAAAAAGCCTTGACTGGAGTGGGCGTGATTTAACGTAATTGACAATTTGTACGGCTTGATCAAGAACTTTCTTTAAGTTTGATGGCATTTTCTTCGCGACAAGGGCATGGCGATGTAAAACGCAGTGACTGCGACTACATTTAAGTGCAACATTCTTTATTATTGTTACAGTTCCTTTTATTTTGCCGGTCATAGCTGCAGCTCCATCGCTGCACACGTCAATACATTTTTTTCCAACCAATATGCTGGTGTTTACTGATGTAATTATCAATGACTGTAAAATTTCTTCTCCGGTTGTGTTGGTCTCCAAAGGTGCACAGAGTAACAAATCTTCTTCAATAGATCCTCCGAAGGGGTATCTCACGAAAACAAGCAGTATTGATAACCCGGCAACATTTGTACTTTCGTCAAGTTGTATTGCAAACATCTCGCTGTCTTTCAATCTACAAATTAATTCATTTTCAATATGGTCTGAAATCTTATGGACTCGATCAGATATGATGTTGTTGGAACACTGAACTGCTGCAACTTTCTTCGCTGCGTCTTCTCCAAATACGCAGCTGACGATTTCTGTCATACATGGTTTTATTAAATTTTCTGCAATCGTGTGTGGTTTACCAGCACGAGCAATTCTGTAACTTAGCAGGAATGATGCTTCTGTTGCGTTTTCATTATCTGTTTTTACATATTTGTGTAAAGCAGCCATACCAGTTTTTTTTACTTCTTTGTGTCTTTCAAAAAAACTTAAGCTCTTATCCTTCTGTTGCGGGTGGTTGGTTTCAAGGTGTCGTTCAAGCTTTGCAGGTGCCAAAGAGCTATTAAACAGAATTTTGTTGCAAATAACGCATTGTCCATCCGGATTTTCAGCAATTCCTACAGGAATAAATCCGAAAGACAAGTAGGATTCATATTTCCTCTTTTTTGAAGCAGTTCTCTCCTGAGGTTCAGCCCTTTTGTTGGTTGGTGTACTTTGTCGGTCTTGCCCAGGACAAGAGTCTTCCGTATTTACCGTACCCTGGAATAAATTAACAAACATTAATAATAAACAACAACAATAATACCCGTTAATATTAATCAACCAAAACATTAAATTAAATAAACATTAATAAACAAAAATTAAGAAATTATTGCGTGTAAGGTAAGTCACCATACTGTATTAACAGAATGACTTTGATAATAATAAATATAACTTTCTTACAGAAAAACCAGCAACAGCTTCTTCTGAAATATTTTCAGTAGACTCTGCTGGTGAACATGATACAACACTTTTGCCACATGCGAGGCGTCCCGTTTTGAGCCAATTGTCCATTATTATAAACTGAAATAACAAATGGAAAAATACCCACAAGTGGGTTAAAATTTTAGCATAATTGCATTTTACATATTTAGGTAGAAATAAGAATAACTTTGATTAAAATAATAATTAGTTAGAACAAAAAATAAAACTCTAAAAAACGGAACAATATTATAGCATCCTATAATTTTTAAAACCTACCATTAATTTCACAGAAGTAAAGAGGTCGGTTCGTTACAGCTCTACTACGAAATATCAAAAACTACTTGCGGACACTGAAAATTCCAGATTAAAACAATAGAAATAACTATCACTGCAATCTCTTCTCTTTACAGCAAATATTTAAGTAAAGTTTACGTCGTAAACACGTGGAGTCTTGTCACGGTAACTGACTCGACTGGTGCGGGCCACAACGTCCGCGCACGCGCTGTCTCGACAGGTGCACTGCCCCGCCACCCCGCTCCGCCCACGCTGTTTGATACTAGATATACTTACAGCGGCGCGGCTATGTTATGACTGTTTTCTACGAACGTTTTAGTTAATTCTCAAACAGAACTCGGAACCCCTTTGACCCTTCCACGGGAACCCCAGGTTCCGCGGAACACCTTTTGGGAAACGCTGGACTCTAGAGGACCTATTTATACAACTTCCCGCCCCCTATATCATTTTGGGGGATCTTAACGCGCATAGCCTGGTGTGGGGATCTAATTTTACAACGCCCGTGGAAGGATGGTAGAGGATATTCTTGCCTCGGGAAACCTGGTGTTAATGAACACCAGGACCCAGACACACTTCTCCACCTTCAATGGTGTATTCTCTGCCATCGACCTTACTCTATGTAGCCCCGGGATTGCTGCCCAAATTCCTTTGGGAGGTTCATTCGGACCTATGTGGCAGCGATCACTTTCCCATTCTGCTTTCACAACTTGAAGATCCTCCCAGTACAGCACGGTTACCCCAATGGGTGCTTAAACGTGCTAAATGGGATAAATTCCGTGAGCTTGCCGTATTTGATCAACCCCATTCTCCTGACGTCGATGTTAGGTCGGAAATTTCACTTCGACGGTATTGCAGTGGCGAGGGCTTCCATCCCTAAATCCTCGCCAAAGTCGTGCCACCTTCCTGTTTCCTGGTGGAACGAGGAGTGTAGGTTGGCTATTTCTGACCGTCGAAAAGCCCTACGCCTCTTTCATCGACGTCCTACTTTGCATAATCTGGAGTATTTCCGGATTCTACGTGCTCGAGCTCGACGTGTCATTCGAGAAAGCAGAAGAGAGTCTTGGAGACACTTTATTTCTACCCTTATAATTTTCCACTCCCACAACTAAGGTTTGGGACAGTATTCGAAATTACGTAGTAGCAAAAATACCATTAATAATATACCTGCCCTCATGTCAAATGGTTCGCTTGTCTCCTCCTCTGTGTAGGTCGTCAATGTATTGGGCTCTATGTTCACCGCTATTTCAAGCACTGCGAGCTATTCTAATGAGTTTGCAGCTGATAAGCGGAACATAGAGCACCATACTATTGATTTTGGTCAAAGTCGGGGATGGATTATAACTACCCGTTTACCAAAGATGAACTGACTTATACCATGTCCCAGGCGGGCAGCACAACCTCCGGCCCTGACGATATTCATTACGAAATGTTGCGCCAACTGCCCCCTGCTGGACGGGCGTTCCTCTTAGACCTCTAAAATAGTGTTTGGGAATCTCTCAGTTCCCAACACTGTGGAGGCAAGTAACCGTTATCCCTATATATAAAAGTGCAAGGACAAATTAGAGCCAACTAGTATAGACCTATAGCCTTAACTAGTTGTGTATGCAAAATATTAGAGAAAATGATTAATAAAAGGTTTATATGATATTTATAATCCCGCAATCTACTATCTGATGTGCAATGTGGTTTCCGCCGTAACTGATCCACGGTGGATCATCTTGTCCACCTTGAGACAATATTTGAGACAGCAGTTTGCGACGCCTTCCTCCATAAACAGCACCTCTTAGATGTCTTCATTGATTTAGAGAAGGCGTACGATACCACATGGGGTACGACATTTTAAAAACCCATTTTTATTTGGGGGTTTCGGGGAATCCTCCCTATTTTTATATCTAATTTTATGTCAGATAGACACTTCCGGGTAAGGTTAAACAACACCTTATCCGATGATTTCACCCAAGAAAATGGGGAGCCTCAAGGGCAGTATTTTAAGCTGTACTTTGTTCGCCATCGCAATAAATGGCATTGTGGACAACGTGCGCCTACCTGTCCGTTCATGCCTTTTTGTGGATGACTACGAAATTTATTGCAGTTCGTCGAGTCTCCACAGGGCTGAACGGCAGATACAACTTCTGTAATAATCTGTGGTCGTGGGCATCGCTGAAATGGCTTTCGCTTCTCTGCAGCCAAGACGACGGTTGTCCACTTCCATAGATTACGCGGAATACAACCAGTCCCCAGTATTTTAATGAATCACGTTGTTTTACCAGTTTCAGAGACCGTAAGGTTTCCTGGGACTTTTATTTGACTTTAAATTAACCTGGATCCCCCACATCAAAGACCTGAAAACCAGGTGTATAAAAGCACTCAACCTGCTCAAATTTGTTAACGGTCAGTCCTGGGGTGCTGATAGGGAAACCTTGATGCGCCTGTATAGGGCCTTGGTAAGATCTAAACTAGACTACGGGTTTTCGTTTATGGATCAGCGAGACCCTCGGCGTTAAAGATGCTAGATAGTGTCCACCATGCTGGCATACGACTGGCTACTGGTACTTTTCGTACCAGTCCAGTCGTCAGCATCTGTGCCGACGCCGGTGAGCCCCCTCTCTCTTACGGCGGTCCTATCTTCTGGCATCTTACGTGTCGAAACTACACTGCATGCCAGAGCATGTTGCCTACCGTCCTGTGTTTCATCCCCCTAACCGTGTCTTGTATGAAACCAAATGGCGTAGTGCAAGGCCGGTTGGGATCAGGATGCTATCGGTTTTCGACACGTGTGGGATAGTCTGCCAAAGGCTATTCCACATCCCCAGGTCGAGTTTCTCCCTGGAAGATACGCCTACCTCAATGCCATTTTGATCTTGCCAAGTTCCCTAAAGCGACCACCCCCCGATTATATATGAGAGACCTATAATGAGCTCCTCTCCACTCGCTTTCAGGGCTTTAAAGCGAATCTATACGGATGGTTCCAAGTGTGGGGCCTCCGTGGGATGCGCATTTGTTGTGGAGGTAAACAATTTTAAATTTTGTTTTCCTGGTGAATCCAGTGTTTTTACGGCTGAATTATACGCTATTTTTAAATCTCTGCCTTTTGTTTATCTTAAGTGTCACCGTTCAGTTCTCATCGCACGGATTCCATGAGTGCTATGCTGGCCATTGTCACTCTGAATCTCTTTGGAATCAATTTAAAAATTGATTTATTAAACACCCAGCTTGCCTTCTGCTAGATTCTGGTCACGCCGGTCTTTCAGGAAATGAAATGGTGGACCAGGCAGCCAAGGAGGCGGTTTTGGGTGTCATGTTTTTAGACCTGAAGGATTATGTTCGGATTGGGGTCTTACGCACTTGGCACGAACAGTGCGCTTTAACCCCTGCTCAGAACAAGCTGCGATTCATCAGGGACGGTGTGTCGCGATGGCCCTCTTCTATACGAAAGTCTAGAAGACAGGAGGTCATCGTAACAAGACTTCGCGTTGGTCATACATTTCTGACCCATGGGTTTTTATTAAAGGGGATCCACCTCCAGTGTGTGATCTTTACGATGCTCCCCTTAGTGTGTACCACATTTTGGTGGAGTGTACGCAAGTATGCCCCTATTCGCCTGGCTCTTGATTTTAAAGGTGACCTCGTTTTTACTACGCGACAGTGCGGATGGAGTCATATGTTTACTCCGTTTTATACGCCAGGCGAATCTTTAAAATGCCATTTGAGTCACATTTATAAATTGGCTCATTTGGATTTTACTCATATTGAGACTATTTTTAACATTCTAGTATATTTTAATATGTTTTTATTTTAACATGTTTTGTCCTTTTAAGTATTATACTTTAATATGTTTTGTTATTTTAACGTGTTATTTTTTTAATGTGTTTGTTCTGTACTTTTAAAGTAGTGTATACACCTGTGGTTTTTTTTAGCAGCTGTATTACTCATTTTGTACTATATTGTTTATTTACCTGCATATGCAGGTGAGTTATTATGCCTCTCCCTTATGGGGATTTTACTATGTTTTTTATATTGTTCAAGGCCCTAATGACCTCACTGTGTCGATGGGCCTATAAACTGTAAATAATAATAATAATAATAATAATAATGTTTACTATAAATATATACTTTTTGTATTAAAAAGCATTTGTATTAAATGTAAAAATATTGTAGGCATTTAATTTTCCTTGACATAAGATATACTTGCCATGATTTCTTGATATAAATTTGTTTAATTGTATGTTTCATGTATAGGATAAAAATAAAACCCCAACGGTATCTTTATTTGATGTATATCTTATCTTATCTTACTAATATTATAAATGCGAAAGTGTGTGTGTTTGGATATTTGTTACTCAATCACGCCAAAATTGCTGAACGGATTCGAATGAAACTTTGTAGGTAGTAGAGTATGTCCTGGAATAACGTATAGGACTATTCCCAACCTTTGATTTTACATTACTTTTACAATACTAATGTTTAAAAGAGACAAGACATATATTGTGATTACACTGCTGAACGGATTCGAATGAAATTGGTACGTTGGTAGAGTGTGTCCTGGAATAACATATAGGACTATTCCTAACCTTTAATTTTACATTAATTTTACAATACTAATGTTTAAACTTTTCGTATATAAGAGATATAAGAGATTTATTGGGATTTTAAATTTACGAATACATATGAATGTGATTATAATTAAAATGTTAAAGTAAAGATAGCATAATACGGAAATATTATTTACAGCTAGAGCTGAGAAAATGCATAGATATTTGAAAAAAAATAAAGTTTTTATTTATGACCAAAACAGTTTAGTTAAAAATTAAAAGATTTTATCAATTATTGCGGGCGAAGCCGCGATGGGTAAAAGCTAGTTATATAATAAGTTCACAATTTTTTTTGTTGAGTTGTACTATACTAGTTATTATTTTTTCCTTGGAATATGAATAACTTTGTGATTTAAATGACTTTTTGATATTATTTATTTTGTATTTGTAAAATATTACGCATAAATTGAATATCAGCAACATAATGTCCGTTTTATGTACATATATATGTATATATATAATATAGATATTAGATATATAATATTTATAAAATATATATAATATAGATATTATATATATATAAAATATATATAATATAGATATTATATATATAAAATATATATTATATATAAACATATATAAAATATATATTATATATAAACATATATAAAATATATATTATATATAAACATATATAAAATATATTATTATATATAAACATATATAAAATATATATTTAATATATATATATATGATTTATTTCTTAGGGTTCCTATGAAGTACGCATTTTTTAGTTAGTGTTGTTTAGGGGCGGTATATTTTTAGTGTACTTGTCGAACCCTTTTATTACATTTCTAATGTTTTTTTAAAGGCTCTGATAAAACAATATTAAGACAATCTTATCTGTTGACAGTTAAAGGAACTCCCAAGTTAAAACACACAAATCAACATACTAGCCCAAAATAAATAGTAAAGTACATACATGACAACCCATTTGCTAAATAAACACCAAACAAAACACCCCCTGCACCACCAAACAAAGGTGCATCTCATTATTCCCCCCCCCCCATGATACTCCTTCCTCCCACTCCTAACCAACAAACAATAGAGTAGAACAAACACAGAAATAGATAGATGAACGATCCATCACACTGCAGTAACATTATATATAGACTTGTATTATTAAACTTTGATGTTAGTTATCATGTCACAATACTTTATAAAAACATAATCACAAGACACTTTTGAAACTGTAATCACTGAATAATATTAATGCACGTGAAATTGATCAAATATTGCTGGAAGATGGTAAAGTATAACTGGAATCCTTTGGATTAATTTTTCAATCACATCAACTTATAAAAAAGTTCAATTTATTAATAACTTCAAATAGTTTGATATTAAAGAGTACATACTTATACTATCAATAAAAATTATCAAACACATGGTTAATTTCTCGTCTTTTTGATATCTGGCAATATATGGCGCTAGCCTGCCGTGGCATACATATTAATACGAGTGCCTAGAAATTAAGTGTGATGACTAACTAAGATATTATTTTATTTAATAAAATGATTACCATCGTTATTAATGTATTTTTAAATTTGATTTTTAATACTAGAATTTAGAAGGCGCATATTCCGTGTGAAAATGCTCCATTCATGAGGCTTCTGTATATTATATGACAGCATTTCTTTTGAAAAGACCATTGAGTTATGATATTTTCCAATAGATTTTCCCTCGCCTGCAATTGTAACATTTACATTTGTAGAAATATGACCATTTCGAAATGACCGAGTCAATTAAAACTGCGATAAGCTCTTCCACTTACACTTTTACATTAACTATATTTTTAATTATCAAAATAGCATTTCGACGTGGGAGTTGAATTATTAGCTTGTTTTCCATGCATATCAATACACCGAGGTTAATGGTGATTGGAAGCTCACAAACATGGCTATTGCAAAAATTGTAGCTGAAGAAGTCTTCAAGATCTTGTTGAGACACCTTAGCTCAGTTAGTAACGTGTCTGTCTATTGTTTTAAGAGTCCCGAGTTCGATTCCTAACATGGCTGAAGAATGTATCATTGATGAAATGTGGGTTTCCCCTTTCACAGTGATGAATTAACGGCCGGGGGCTGGATGTTGTGTTTATTCTAGATTTAATTTAGTTCATAAGTCGTGTACTGATATAATCAGTTTCTTCAGAAAATGCACGAAAAAAAAACTTGGAATAAAAAAATTAAATTCAAGATCCAGGTACCAATGTGCAACAGGGGAGGGGGCCTTATATCTTTTAGGCCTAGACTATGGAGGTATTTCACAATAAAGAAGAAAAGTACTGTTTCCAGCCAGTGGCCTAGGTCAGTTTTTCATTCAAGCCATATATTTTCCATCACTGTCTTGCTAGGCCTGTCACAGCTTCATATGACTTGTAATCTAACTTAAAACTAGAACAGACACAACATCTAGTCCCCGACCGTTAATTCATCGCCGTGAAAGGGTAAACCCACATTTCACCAATGATAAAATTTCGGTCGTGCCAGAAATCGAACCCGGGGCCCTTAGCTCAGTAGACAGACACGCTACCGACTGAGCTAAAGTGTCGGACTGTTGGATATCTAAAAGTACAAAATACCGCACCTCTACTCAGCGCTGTCTTGGTGGCAGTCAAAGTGATTGTATTAATAATTGTTGATCGAGCGGAGTGAGGTCCTGTTTTAACGCGGACGTTTGGAATTTCATTTGTCTGTCTGTTCCACGATTACTGCTAAATGCGTGGACCAATTTTTATCGAGATTTGGCAGGAACATTCTTTGAGCCTAGATTACAGACATATCCTTATCCTATGACCTAGGCCGGGGCTTCCGAGATACTACAGGCCTAAATACTGTTACCATGACGTCACAGTGAAGGGCTCTCAAGTAACTGGATGCATGTTATGAATATTACCGCCTACATTATAAAAGCTCTTATTCTATTGTATAATTACAACCAAAATCTCAAATATATAATATATAAATTCTTAAATAGGCAAAATGTATAGTCAATAATTCTTGAGTTCTTACCTTGATACAATATTCCAATCTCATTGTTTAGGAATGTTTTAATAAGATGAGTAGGTTTGAAGCTACTTCTTCTTCTTTTTCTAACCAGCAATTGTATAATTTTTAGTTCGGAAAAATATTTACAAAAACTCGAATAATCTTCTTAGCAATATAATCGACATAAACTTTACATTCACAATCACCAAAATGGTCATTTAAATTGAAGTTACATGGTTCTTTGGCTAATATTTGTACTAGATTTCTTTGACTTTTTGATATAATAAAATCTTTTTTCATATTTGTCAGATATAAAACACTGGAAGAGCTTGAACGTGTTAAATGTGATGGATAGTATAAAATCTGTAGGCCACTTCAAACAACCATCCATCTATTATTTTCAAATAACTACTCGCTGAGCTAGAAGATTCTATTTCCAAAGACTTGTCATGAAATAAAATACATCTATATGTTTCGTATTTTAGTTGATGACCTACATTATTAACAGCATAACTTCAATAAACTGCAATATAAATCAAAACCATTACGCTGTTGTTTTTCCACATCTCCACTGTCACAGTCAAAAGTAACCTCTTCAAAGCTGTATTCACACACTACACTGTCATTAACTTCCTCTTCGTTGCTGTTCAAAATTTGAAAGAAATGGCTTTATTTCAAATTTCCCAGATGTGTTGATAATTTTAATTTGACTAAACTTATTCGTTCAATTTGTTTATTTTCAGGTCCTAAAATATGTCTAACAGATATATGATAATTGCCACCACTAATTTATCGGTACTGTCCAAACCTTGCTTATAAATTATCAGTCTGGAATTTTCTTAATAAGTTAATACATACAAAAACATCTTACAATAATAATCATAATTCTTGTTGTGTGTTGATGTGCTCCGTAGGTTTCTTGTGTTAGCTTACCCATATGTTTGTATGTTTTATGAAGTGGATGTGTTTGGAATCATCAGATTTCCCCACCTTTCAAGCCACGTGGAGAAATTGTCCAGGAATCCTGAAGTTGAACAGTTTGTATAATTCTCTTATTGTATCACATAGGGGGTCCCTAAGATATTTACCTTTCATTGGATGCTTTACTGTCTTGCATTTCCACCAAGATGAAATTAATTATATAAATTTGGAAGTTTCTTATATATTATTATTGGTTTAATACTTTAAGAGCCGCTTTTTTTTTCGCCAAATAATTTGATTGAAGATACAAAATTTTGCTTTTCCATTGACGTCTGCAACAATACCTTTAAAGTCAAAGCTGAGGCTGTTTTAGCGCAATGGTTTTGTTTTCTTTAAAATACTTTTTTTTTCAAGTTAGGTAGTTCGGATCTAAAATTTAAATTAATTTCTGACTCAGGTGATTAAATGGCAAAAGTGGTATTATAACAAATTCTTGTTCTGTGTCCTTTTGATTCAACTAATTGTTTCGAATGGATTTCAACAAATGAACTGAGTCAAACAATAGATAAACATCTTTATCTAATTTAGTCGGGGGTTTGAAACTAGGCAACACACTACCAATAAATAATTTAGTAAACATGTTCCCGTTCACTCCATTTTTTGTCTGACATTAATGTTAAAACACGATATTCATATATAGTTATTGTATTTATTACACACAAAGTTAACTCTTAAAGTTTATTTAAAGTTAGATCAGGGACGGCCCTAGGTAAATTTTGCACCCTCTTATATAACGGGGATCGGGGGATAATAGGATAGTATGGAAATAATCCCCAAAGCCAACAACTCTAAACCTAACATAGAATGAGCATGATAGAAAAAAAACTCGGCGAGGACCATTCCAAATAGCTTCTATGAAATTCTAAATTAAAAAAAATAATCTGGGTCAGCACCACTTCAAATAGCTTCTAGGAAATTCTAAATTAAAATATAATCTGGGTCAGCACCACTTCAAATAGCTTCTAGGAAATTCTAAATTAAAATAAAAATCTGGTTGAGCATCACTTCAAAAAGCTTTTAGGAAATTATAAATTAAAAAAAAAATCTGGCTGAGCACCACTTCAAATAAATTCTAGGGAATCTGATTTATATTTGAAAAAAACAAAAAAACTGTTGAGCACGTTTTAAAATAACTTTTTGGTGCTGCCAATTTTTAAAAATTTGCCAGAGGAGTACTACTTCAAATATCTTCCAAAAGTATCCAAATCTCAACATTTTTGGGGGGAGCAATATTCTAAATAGCTGTTAAGAGTCTGATTTTCAAAAATTCTCTAAACGAGGACCACTTCAAATAACTTTTATTGGATAATTCAATTTTTTAACCTGAACTGCGGGAGAGGAGGAGAGGAGAGTAGAAAGTCCAAAAATAACTTATTTGATTCTTGCCCCCCCCCCCCCCCCCCCAATCGCACAAATAAAGTTCCGCCAATATTGTATAAAATAACAATGTTCTCAATTCTTAGGTTTTAATAGTAAGTCTCATAAACTTACGGTTTTTAAAGCACCCCTTCCTCCCACCTCCAATAAAATAATTCTCCCTATGCCCACGCCAAACCTAGCAACTCTAGACCTAATGTAACATAGGTGTGGCATGAAAATAATCTGAAGGGGAAACTCTATGAAGGGCTATCATACAGTACTACAAAAGTTTTACTGCTAAAATGGTTAGGATTACAAAGAAAACTATTAGAACACGTTTTGTAGACAATGTTCACCTCTTTAATTTTGATATAATGAATGGTTTAAGAAATGATAACAAAATACCAATTTGGGGCTCCATTTTTCAAGTTGGCGGATGTAAATTAACTTTTTAAGATTGGCACTATAGTCTATTTTATTCACTACAAAAAAATATAGAACTATATCAAATGTCATGTGTGGGGAAGATGTTATTACCTTGGCAGCACCAGTTTTTCTTCCACAGTAGCTAGTTTTCTTTTGCATCACAGGAATGGGTGAGATGTGCTTTAGGCTTTAGGCTTTGTGTTGATGTGTGAACCAGTATAGTAGGTGAAGTCGGTTATGGTGACTATCCAGCCAAAATCTTAGTTTTTTTCAGACAAATATTTTATATAAGGCATTCCCAAACTTCTCATGCTTGACGACTGAGAAGATTGTCTTAAATAGTCAATATGGGGGAGTGTCGAAAATTTATAATTTCTTATTTGTTTAAATGCCTCTGGATTACTAAAATAAACAAAACAGGCCCATATTAAAGTTCCCTGTATGTATCTGGGTGATTTATTACCTGCTAAATTAAATTGTTCCCACAAAAATTTTGTTTCGATGTTCAATGGAGAATTTACCTCAATACCAAATTGTTTTAAAATTTCTGAGTAATGCTTCATCGTATCTTCTGTTGAAAGGGTCTCGGAGGAGTATGAACTTAGAAGACTCAACAAACATTCTTGTTTATACCACCTGTTAATTAAAATTTCTGGTCCCCAAACCCATTTAAATTAAAACAAAATTATGATCACATTATTTGGTGAAGTTTTAACAATCACATTATTGGTTATTTTTAATGATATTATAATAAGTATAAATGGGAAACTGTTAGAACAATTGAATGATTTTGTGTATCTGAACATAATTTATTTAAAAAATGGAAGGATAGACGATGAAATTGACAAATGCATTTCGGAGAGTAGTTGGATGTATGTGGACTATTGCAAAGAATGAAGTAGTATCGAAGAGGCAAAAAAAATGGCAGTATATAAAAGTTTGTTAACGCCAATATTGTTTAGTGGATGTGAAGCGTGGGTTTGTCAAGAGAAACATAAGAGCAAGGTGAATGCGGTTGGAATTAGATATTTAAGAAATGTATGTGGGAAAACCTTTTTGGATAGGGTCAGTTATAAATGGGTGCTGAAGGAATGGGGTTTGAACGGGAAGCCAATAGCTCATTGTGAAAGAAGCATCTTACGTTGGTTTGTGCATGTTGATAGGGTAGGCCATGTAAAACGTGGCTAAGTGTTGTAGATGAATATGTGAAAAAGAGAAACATTAAGAGTTTTAAGAATAAAAGAGCATGTATGACTCGATGTTTGTTGTTGAAGCGAAGGAAGTATGCAAGGATAGGGAAATGTGGAGAAAGTTAATGAGAATTGATAAAGTACGGATGTATTGTTTTCTGAGCTAAATGTACAGTTTCTTGCCTACCCCGTAAGGGAACGGCGCAATTAGGAAGGCATGTATGTATATATATATTTCACAACTACTATAGATTTTCCTGAGAATAATACTATTTTCATACTCTGTTTTGTAACATGATCTGTATTTATTGAGCTGATTTTACCTTTAAAATCTTGACATTCTTAAATAACATCATCTTGGTTCTATTTATTTAAATTTTCCTCGTCTCGTCAAGCCTAATCTTCTTTTTTGAAGTGGTATTCATTTAGTTGAAGGTTCTGAGGTGAAATACGAGTGCTTATTAGGGAAAATTGATGGTTAGGCATCATTAATTAGAGTGGTAATTCCTGGTACAAAATCGTCTCTGTGGATTTCGCGTATCCACTTTTGACGGCGGTGGGGTTCCTTGAGGAACAGAAAATGTATTTATTTATCCTTTTGAGAATCATAGTTAGATTCACACCCAGGAACGCAACACGTTTGAGGTGTTTTTAAATCTTAAATTATATTTTAGAAATTAAAAGTTTGACGCCATTCAAAGATATTCTGGAAACGGGACAAATAAATATTATTTACAAGTTAAAGACTAACCATTGATTCGCTTAGCCCTTTTGATCAAAGAATAACTTGTATAGTAAATATTTTGGATCACAATAGCATGTTATATTTAAAACTACTAAAACCAATGTAAATACTGAACGGTCGGCAAACAGGAACTACACCGTAACGAATTTCTCGACAGATTGACTGTACGACATAACTTGGTCACAAAGGGAAAATATCAACTTGAAATCCAAAGAAAAATCTTAAGACTTGAGTAACGATAAGAACATGACAGTTCTTAAGGCGGCTGCCTCGGTCATCGATAGTGTATCAATCGCTGTCAGGCCACACGGCTTAAAATATATTGGTTTCTGTCCTTTTCTGAAACTACTTCTTTCTTCTACCTGAGCTTATACTCCTTTTCTTCCTTCACCTACAATCAATCTTTGTCGTGTAAATAATAAAGAGGTGATCAAAAATTATGAATCTTCTTATTTCAAGGTTAAGAGGAAAACTTGCGGTTAGTTAGTTCTCAAATATTTTATTATTTTCTGTTCTAAGCCTATAAAAAAATACTGTACAGTAAAACCTTGGATTGCGAGTAACTTGGTCTGCGAGTTTTTTTGTAAGACGAGCAAACATTTTCAATAAATTTTAACTTGATAAACGAGCGATATCTTGCAATACGAGCAGTGTCATTGGATAGGTTCTTTGTTAAAGTCACACAAAAAGAAAAATATTTGTGTGAGCCAACAGATAGCAGTGATTTTCTTAGTGACAGTGAAAGTCGACCTAAACAATAACACACCTCCTCCTCTCCTCTCTCTCGTCTACCTCACACCAGCCACCATTAAATTTAATTAATAAATTTGATTACAGTATAGTTACATTTAAATAACGAAAATAAAAAAGGTATTAATCATTTTCAGATTAAATATTTTTGGGTTGTGGAACGAATCATCTGAGTTTCCATTATTTCTTATGGGGGAAATTCGCTTTGATATACGAGTGCTTTGTATTACGAACACGTTTACGAAACGAATTATGCTCGCAATCCAAGGTTTTACTGTATTTGTTAGAGGGAGTCTAAATCTAGAGCCCTTTTCATCAATCCTAGTCTCATAGATCCGCAAATATGATTAAAAATACTTTTAAAATGAGCTTATGTAACATTTTCATAAAAAAATTCTATTTAAAAAAAGAATAAAGGAAATAGAGCCTTGTTGGAATCTTTCAGTTTTATTTTGGCGTGAACAATATTTTTATAACGTATCGTAGAGTTAAATAAACATCTGCACGGCAATTTCTCGCTTACCGAAGCGGCCCCTTTAACATATTTTGTTTGGTATGTTTACACTTTTACAATTACTTTACATCCATTACCGATTACACTATGGTTCGGGTCAGGTTTTTTTTTTCATTCAAGTCTTATATTTTTCTACTTTCGGCTTGCTAGGCCTATCATAGTTCCATATGCCTTACAATCTAACTTAAGACTAGGTCGTTAATTTATCACTATGAAAGAGTAAACCCACATTTTTGGTCATGCCAGGAATTGAACCCGGGACCCTTAGCTCAGTAGACAGGCATGCTATCGACTGAGCTAAGGTGTCGGATCTTCTTCTTATGTTCTCAGAACTACTAATTATAAATTAAGTATATTTAAGCTTGATCCCAATCGACGAATATCATCACTTATCCTCTCTTTGCTAAGCTACATTCTCATAGTTTTCTCCATCGCACGTATTTACTCTTGTAGAATTATTTAGCCCATTTATATGTTTATGTTATACATTTTATAATCTATTATTCTATTAAGTTTTCATCAAAATTTAAACCACAGAAGGGGAATAAAATGTTGTTTTAGTGGTATTACATCAATACGGCTACGGAAACATCAAAAAAATGTAATTTTGAGACACAGTTGGGATTTCTTGAAATACTGTAAGACTTGTTCTGGGTTTCAAACATTTTGTGGTGTTAGGAAGGCTGAAAGTCTTTCTCAGGTCTGAATGTTTGCAGGAAAGTTTGCTGTCATTGCAGTTCGGAGTAGAGTCTTCTTAAAATCACTCAGGTGAATCCCCCAGAAAAGTTGTCAGCTCAGAGTAAAGAGAAGCTTTTAGCTGGCTAGAAGTGGCAACATACTTCTTCCACTCTCGTGGGACCTGCGACACTTCAGTATGTGATTGAATTTTTCTTTGCTATTGCTTGGAGGGAAGTCATCTTACAGGTTTCATAGGCTTTTATTTTACTTGGGAGGAACTTCTGCATTGTTAATACACAGGCACTTTTTCAAGCCAAGCTCTTTTTGTACAATAGAATTATACAATGAAAAAAAAAATCCTTTCAGCACAATTCCTTCACAGAAATACTCAACATTGTTTACTTTACTTTTTCAGAAACTAATGAGTCTACAAAACATTTCCATACCAAAAAGGGTCAAATTGGGGAAGTAATGGGGCAAATTGGTCATTTTTGCATATCTATATTAAAATGTGGCTTTAATAAAAAAAAAGTCAAGAATAGTTTTTGAAAGTTGATAAAGTTACCTTTTATTTGCCCGTTTATTTGTTACTCTATAAATATCGACAGAGATGGAGCATTACGTTTTTTTTATGTCTCTTCACACGACCAAATTTTACGCGCGTTTTTTTATTTTTTCTAAAAAACTAAGTATTTTACGTAAAAGACATCGTGTATGGATGTTAAAGCTTTTTAAATTTCATAACATGTGTAAAATATTAAAATGGCTGATAGCCTTTATCTTGTCGTTAACTTTAGTTTCCCGATAGTAATATCCATCCAGTAGTCATAAGACCAACCCTAAGTGTACATAAAAAAGCTAATTACATCATCATAAAGGTGGAGGATTAAACTTTAAAATAATTCGTCAACTTATTATTTACCAAAAAAATTTGAGAAAATGTTATTGTTCTTCTAAAGGTGCGTTGTCCAAGCTGAGGCAGTTACCTGCGACTGCGGCTGGAGTCGCAGTTTTCATGCATGCGCTGTTTGAGTTTGATCTGCGAGACAAAGCTGTGGTGGTCACCTGCGACTGCGGCTGGAGTCGCAGTTTTCATGCATGCGCTGTTTGAGTTTGATCTGCGAGACAAGGCTGTGGCGGTCACCTGCGACTGCGGCTGGAGTCATAGTCTTCGTGCATGCGCTGTTTGAGTTTGATCTGTGAGACAAGGCTGTGGTGGTCACCTGCGACTGCGGCTGGAGTCGCAGTCTTCGTGCATGCGCTGTTTGAGTTTGATCTGCGAGACAAAGCTGTGGTGGTCACCTGCGACTGCGGCTGGAGTCGCAGTTTTCATGCATGCGCTGTTTGAGTTTGATCTGCGAGACAAGGCTGTGGCGGTCAACTGCGACTGCGGCTGGAGTCGCAGTCTTCGTGCATGCGCTGTTTGAGTTTGATCTGCGAGACAAAGCTGTGGTGGTCACCTGCGACTGCGGCTGGAGTCATAGTCTTCGTGCATGGGCTGTTTGAGTTTGATCTGCGAGACAAGGCTGTGGCGGTCACATGTCGTAGCACTGGTGGAATGAGCCTTGCTAGAGCCGCAGCGACAGTGTTAGAGTTGTAGAGACATGGAGTAATTTTTTTAAATCGAGTTTTGTGTGTTAAACTATTTAAATAAATGGTAAGGAACTCTGCACGGACTTTCTCGCTCTTTTGTTTAAAAATGGAGATATTTACTCATCACTCGTAATATATGTGAACGAAATAATATACACTAGCAAACCTGAGCACAAATTATGGTATAATTATGTAAAACACTTTTTGATCCCCGGTTTTAAATTTTATAATTTTATTTTAAAGAATTAACGTCTTCATTTGTATATTTGGCCAATAAAAAATATTGATATTGGGTCCCCAAGGGTCGACACTTCGTATTAAAATTTCAACTTCCGGTCAGTTTTTTTTTGGACATTTTATTAGGGGTTGCACATCTTATAGTTTATCGCATTGGTATTAAATTCACTATTTATAAATTTTGACTAATAAAATAGGTAAATATAGACTATTGAGTCTAAAATGATAGAGATAGATCATTGCTGTACAAACATTTCCCATAAGAGGTTAAAGTAAAGAGAACATACTTTTTGAATGACTTAAATTTATTTACTTATTCTATGGCATTAGATAATTATTGCGTTAAAGCTTAAGTAGTATCTCTTTACAACTGAAACCACCTTATTTGCCTCGTTTACTTTGGATAAATGGGTTCGTCGGAATGCTCGCAGCCACCCAGTAAATGTCGCTATTTCGACGAACATCAAAGGATGTTACGAAGCTCAGCTCAGAACTCATTGGATGCTGCTGCGAGCCTAGCCTCGAGCTGAGCCACTTGCGACTTTAAATTATTTTCATTTCTAATTAACCTTTCGTCCCATGCGCTTGAAATATCGGCTGAACAGTTGCGTGTTGTAAATTTTACTAAACCTTGAAATTAAAAAAAAAAATTTCGTAATTAATATATTTTGTTTTATAATAGGCCGAGGGAAACAAATAAAAATTAATTAAATCTTTAAAAATTAAAGATTATATTAAAAACAATATTTACAGTTACATGATTTACTCGCGTGTTAGAGACTGTACAACGATGGTAATACTTTTTGCACACTTAAAATAAGTTTGAAACTGCCTCTGGGGAGAGAGGGGTGGACAAAGAATAGCTAGCAAAATGTACAAAAGTAAATATAATTCTATAACTCACCGCTAGAAAGCATTGTTAGGATGTTGTGACTAAAGGGTGAAATGGAGTCACAATCTTCCACTTAACCTTTCTTCCAAGGTCACGTGTTGGTAGGGAGAAGAAAGGAAAAGAGAATAGAAGAAGAAAGGAGAAAGGAGGAGAAGAGAGGAGAAAAAGGAGAATAGAGGGAAAGAGGAGGAGAGGAAAGGAAAAGAGAGGAAAAGAGAGGAGAGAAGAGGATAGGAAAAGAAAAGAGAGGAGAAAAGAGAAGAGAGGAGACGAGAGGAAGGAGGTGAGGAGAAGAGAAAATTAATGACAGATAAACATTTAATAAATTATATAACGTGAAGTAATTCCTTTAGAATTTCAACAATAATTCCCAAAGTTATACCAAACCGGTTTTCATTATTTTTGTATTTAGGTCAGTAAAATTATTATAATTATTATTATTGTTTTAAGGACCGTCGACACAGTGAGATCATTAGGGCCTTTAAAATAAAATAAACACAGTAAAATCCCCATCAGGGACGAGACACATCACATATAGTCCACCTGTTAGAATAAACAGGTGGAAACATAAAATATAAAACAATATACAATATAAAAAATTTGTATATCAATTAAAAACATACATTCTCAATATGAAAAAAAGCCCATTCGAGACACTCCATAGGAGCGCTCAAATGGGCTAATAGAATAAAAGGAGTGATACACCTGCTAAAATAAAACCACAGGTGTATGCACTCCGTTATAATTACAAAACAAAAATGTTAAAATATAACACATTAAAATTATAAAACGTGTTAAAATAATACATTAAAAATACAGAACAAACATATTAAAATGTACTAAAATGTTAAAAAGTTCTCAATATGAAATGAAATCCAGATGAGTCACTTTATAAAAGTGACTCAAATGGCATTAAAAAGATCCGCCTGGCGTATAAAACGGAGTAAACAAATAACTCCTTCCGCACTATCACGTAGTAAAAAACGTAGGCCACCTTTAAAATCAAGAGCCAGGCGGATAGGGGCATATTTACGACACTCCACCAAAATGTGGTACACACTAAGGGGAGCATCGCAAAACTCACACACTGGAGGTGGATCCCCTCTCAATAAAAAACCATGGGTCAACGATGTGTGTCCGACGCGGAGCCTTGTCACGATGACCTCCTCTCTTCTAGACTTTCGTATAGAAGAGGGCCATCGCGACACACCATCCCTTATGGACCTCAGCTTGTTCTGAGCAGGAGTCAGAACCCACTGCTCGTGCCAGGTGCGTAAGACCCCACGCCGAACATAACCCTTTAGATCTAAAAACATGACACCCAAACTCACCTCCGGAGGCAGGCGTGCTGCCTCCTTGGCCGCCTGGTCCGCCAGTTCATTCCCTGAGAGACCGGCATGACCAGGAATCCAGCAGAAGGCGAGCTGGGTGTGTAATGAATCGATTTTTAAAATTTGCTCATGTATCATCTGCACAATGGGATTCCAGGAGTAGAGAGTGGACAATGCCAACAGAGCACTCATGGAATCCGTGCAGATGAGCACAGAACGGTGACACTTACGATAAACAAAACACAGAGATTTAAAAATGGCGTATAATTCAGCCGTAAAAACACTGGATTCCCCAGGTAGACCAAATTTAAAATTGTTTCCCTCCACAACAAATGCGCATCCCACGGAGGTCCCACACTTGGAACCATCCGTATAGATGCGCTCAAAGCCCTGAAATCGAGTGGAGAGGAGTTCATTTGATGTCCTCTCATATATAATCGGCGGGGTGGTCGCTTTAGGGTACTTGGCAAGATCAAAATGGCATTGAGGTAGGCGTATCTTCCAGGGAGAAACTCGACCTGGGGATCTGGGGATAGCCTTTGGCAGGACTATCCCACACGTGTCGAAAACCGATAACATCCTGATCCCAACCGGCCTTGTACTACGCCATTTGGTTTCATACAAGACACGGTTAGGGGGATGAAACACAGGACGGTAGGCAACATGCTCCGGAATGCAGTGCAGTTTCGACACGTAAGATGTCAGAAGATAGGACCGCCGGTAATAAAGAGGGGGCTCACCGGCGTCGGCACAGATGCTGACGACTGGACTGGTACGAAAAGCACCAGTAGCCAGCCGTATGCCAGCATGGTGGACGCTATCCAGCATCTTTAACGCCGAGGGTCTCGCTGATCCATAAACGAAACTGCCGTAGTCTAGTTTAGATCTTACCAAGGCCCTATACAGTCGAATCAAGGTTTACCTATCAGCACCCCAGGACCGACCGCTAACCACTTTGAGCAGGTTGAGTGATTTTATACACCTCGCTTTCAGGTCTTTGATGTGGGGGATCCAAGTTAATTTAAAATCAAATAAAAGTCCCAGAAACCTTAAGGTCTCTGAGACTGGTAAAACAACGTGGTTCATTAAAATACTGGGGGCTTGTTGTATTCCGCGTAATCTGTGGAAGTGGACGACCGTCGTCTTGGCTGCAGAGAAGCGAAAGCCATTTCGCGATGCCCACGACCACAGATTGTTTACAGAGAGTTGAATCTGCCGTTCAGCCCTGTGGAGACTAGGCGAACTGCAATAAATTGCGTAGTCATCCACAAAAAGGCATGAACGGACAAGTAGCCGCACGCTGTCCACAATGCCATTTATTGCTATGGCGAACAACGTACAGCTCAGAGTACTCCCCTGAGGCACCCCATTTTCTTGAATAAAATCATCGGATAAGGTGTTGTTTAACCTTACCCGGAAGTGTCTATCTGACATAAAATTAGATATAAAAACAGGGAGGTTCCCTCGGAACCCCCAATTAAAAAGTGTTTTTAAAATGCCGTACCGCCATGTGGTGTCGTACGCCTTCTCCAAATCAAAGAAAACTGCCAAAAGATGCTGTTTGTGGAGAAAGGCGTCACGAACCGCCGTCTCGAGACGGACGAGATGATCCATCGTAGATCGGTTACGGCGAAAACTACATTGAATATTTGATAGTAGATTGCGGGATTCTAAATACCATATTAATCGTTTATTTATCATTTTTTCCAATATTTTGCATACACAACTAGTTAAGGGTATCGGTCTATAACTAGTTGGGTCTAATTTATCTTTGCCACTTTTATGTATTGGTATAACAGTTGCTTGCCTCCATAGTGATGGGAATTGATGAGAACCCAAACACTATTATAAAGGTCCAAGAGATATTGTTATGATTCTTTTTATAACTCCCTTTCTGGCCGCTACAATTATTACACCCGGTCGTCCCTCGGGTCGCCGAGTATCCCCGACGTGCTAACACGAGAATGCCAGTTTTTCTCGGTCCCACCCTACTTAAAACCTCGGTTGGACCGCTAAAAACTGGTCATTATCTTTTCACCCTTCCTCACCTTGTTTGAATTTGCACCAATGGGAAACTACAAATTCAAACTGCGAAGAAGGCACTCGAAGCTACATTTGCCTTTCCTTCCTGACGGTTAGGCTACCGACTCAGGTTCATCATCTGGTCGACCCCCTCTCCTTTCACCCAGGAAGAGGAGACAAATCAACGGTCGTTCTCTCCACATTCAAATACTATCGACAAAAATGTCCTTCTCAATATGTCTGTCCAGCAGGAGGTAGCTGGCGCAACATATCGTAGTGGATGTCGTTGGGACCGGAAGCTGTGTTGCCCGCCTGAGACAGGGCATAGGTCAATTCATCCATTGTAAAGGGGGAATTGTAATCCTCCCCCCGGCTCTGACCGAAGTCAATAGAATGGCACTCTATGTTCCGCTTAAGCGCTGCAAACTCATTAGAGTAGCTTGCAGTGCTAGAAATAGCGGTGAACATAGAGCCCAATACATAGACGACCTCCACAGGGTAGGAGACAAGCGAACCGTTTGACATGAGGGTAGGTATATTATTACTGGTATTTTTGTTACTACGTAATTTACGAATATTGTCCCAAACCTTAGTTGTGGGAGTGGAAATAGTAAGGGTAGAAATAAACTGTCTCCAAGACTCTCTTCTGCTTTCACGAATGATACGGCGAGCTCGTGCACGTAGAATCCTGAAATACTCCAGATTCTCCAAAGTAGGACGTCGATGGAAGAGACGTAGGGCCCTTCGACGGTCATAAATAGCCAACCGACACTCCTCGTTCCACCAGGGAACAGGTCGGTGGCGCGGATGTGGCGAGGATTTAGGGATGGATTCCCTCGCCGCCATGATGACCGTCGAAGTAAAATGGTCTATATTCACATCGACGTCAAGAAAAAGGGGTTGATCAAAGACGGCGAGCTCGCGAAATTTATCCCAGTCAGCACGTTTAAGAACCCAGTGTGGTGCCCGTGCTATACCGGGAGGATCGTGAAGTGACAAAAGCAGATTGGGAAAGTGATCGCTGCCACATAGATCCGAATGAACCTCCCAAAGGAAGTGAGCAGCGATCCCGGGGCTACATAAAGTTAGGTCGATGGCAGAGGATACACCATTGAAGGTGGAGAAGTGTATCTGGGTCCCGGTGTTCATTAACACCAGGTTTCCCGAGACAAGAAAATCCTCTACCATCCTCCCACAGGAGTCTGTAAAATTAGACCCCCACACCAGGTTATGTGCGTTAAAGTCCCCCAAAATGATATAGGGGGCGGGAAGTTGTATAAAGAGGGCCTCTAGGCTCCTCTTTGAAACACGTTCACCTGGTGGGAGGTAGATGCAGCATACGGTCACTTCGATAGGAAGAGAGACTCTGACAGCAATCACTTGAAGATCAGATACAATATTTATAAATTTATGATAGATATTGCTACGTGCAAGTATAGCCACACCTCCGCTAGCCCGATCAAAAATGGGCTTGTCGGTACGATATACATCGTACCCACGAAGCCTCGGGCTGTCAGTTGGGCGGAAGTGGGTCTCCTGCAAACACAAGATGGAAGGATGCAGGGAAGAAATTATTTGTTTAATTTCCTCTACACGAGCAAAGAAACCCCTACAATTCCATTGTAGTAGCGACATTATTTATCAATATAAAGTTTAATTATCCTCGCAATCCATAACGTTATCTTTTAAATATAAAAATTGATTGATGCCCTTTTTGGGCCCTCTTGCTTTTCCCAGTCTCTCCTGAACCTCCCGCTTCAGTAGAGGTTTTGATTTGTCCTGGAGAGACAGGGTTGGTGAATCCTTGCGCGAAGGCTTTGTTATGGCCTTCGACGCTTTCTTCACAATAATTTTCTCGGCGATCCCTCGCTGGTCCTTCCTCAAGGTACCAGTGGGATTCGCCTTTTCGGCCTCGCCTGTACCACCGCTCATCCTTACCTCCGAAGTTACAGAGGTGAGATTGAGCGGCTCAACAACGGCCGCACTTAATTTTGGGCCACGAGGAGGGCACGGGGTGGTACCCCGAGGTGGGTTCGGTGGGGTTACCAAAGGAGGGCTCGGGGGTGTTCCCCGATGATGGCTTGAAGGTGATCCCCGAGGAGGGCTCGGGGGAGTTCCCCGAAGAGGGCTCGGGGGTGATCCCCGAGGAGGGATCGGGGGTGATCCCCTAGGCGAGCTCGATAGGGTGCCCCGAGGAGGAGACCTCGGGGGTATAGGTGTTGGAGACGATCTCATTGGAGGCGTCACCACCTGTAAAAATTTTGGCACTTGTTGGCCTGGAGTTTCTCGAGTAGTGACGAGAGGCACAGGTCGGGAAGATGGCTTTGAAACGTTGACTGCGCAGTGGCAGTTGGGACAATTTATATTTTGCCTGACTATCTGACTATATGACGTCTGAAATACCGGAGCTTGACTGGATAAGTATTCTTTGCGGGCCTGGGCATATGAAATCTTCTTTTCAGTTTGAATCTTCAGGACTTTTTTCTCCACCTTCCATTTCGGACAGGCCCGAGTCCAGGCGAAATGCGGACCCTTGCAGTTCACGCAGGGCTTAGGAGACTCACACGGTGTGTCGTGAGCCTCTTTACCGCAATCCGCACAGGTTGGCTTTCCACGGAATCTCAGCTTCGTATGCCCAAATTCCTGGCACTGAAAATAGCGCCGAGGATTGGGGACATACGGCCGGACCCTAAGCACGTGGAAACCTGCTCGAACCTCCTTTGGAAGGGTAGGAGTCGCAAATGTAAGGATATAGGTATCCGTCTTTTTTTCTTGGCCATTCTTTTTTGTCACTATTCTATAAACTTCGGTTACATGTTGAGGTGCAAGCTCATCACAGATCTCCTCAATGCTCACGCAGTCGAGGTCATATAAAGTGACCACTCCCTTGCAAACATTGAGGAACCTGTGTGGCTCCACCTTTACCTTTAAATGGGTTGAATTGCTCAACGGTATCTTAGTTATTCGCATTACGTTTACCGTCTGGACGTCATTTATGGTCTGGATCATTACAGTGCCATCTCGCAGTTTTCTTATAGAAACCTCTGACTTTGCAGCACCATTTATCAGTATTTCGAGGATAAATGGGCTGGCACGTTTCAGAGTCTCTCCGTTGTCTATTCTAGACATTACCAGGAAGCGGGGCTGGGGCCTCACCACTTCCTGGACTTTTTCAATTAAAGGGCTGGACGGCCTTATCCGTTTCCGCCTCTTGTCATTAATACGGCCCTGTGAGGGGCCGGGCAGTGAGTTGCCAGCGTGGTTTGGCAGTACGGTGCCAGCGGACAGTAAGTTGTCAGCAGCGACAAAAGAGGTGGCCATGCCATTTTATGGGACAACCTACACAATACTCGGATCGTAGACCCAGGGTGATCCATGTTGATACTTCCACATATGGCCCTGTTAACTGTCCCGACGATAGGCCCTATACGATGCTAGACATGACAACCTTCGCATAGGGCATCGCCGAGAGAGAGGTCATCGCAGCAAGTGGGTGTAGGAAAGTGCCAATTTTACGTCCGGGCCCTCGTGAACGCAACCAGTCTTTTCTCAAAGTAGGGTACCCGGTTATTGTCATCCCTAGGCCCTTCTACTATGATATTACAACCGGCGCACTTTCACTCAGGAGCTCAAGGCAGTGGTATTCAATAATCGTCCAAGGAAAACCGTGTTAGATGCCAAAGTCGTCAACGGGAGGGCCAAAAGTCTCTGTGCAGGACTGAACGGCAGGGGAAGGGAAGAAAGAGGTAAGGATAAAGAAAGCGAAGGGAGAAGAATGAAAAAAAAAGGAGTGAAAGGGAATGAAGAAAAAAGGAGGTGAAAGGAAAGATTTAGGATAGGTTTTTCCTGCACGAGGTACGTCCTGCACAGAAACCTCCCCTTTTAGTCGCCTTTTACGACAAGCAGGGGTTACTGCGTGACTATCCTAAACCCCGTCCCGCAGGGGGGTCAATAAAAGCTTATATATCAAGGCTGTAAGCGAATATTTCGAATTTCAAAAATAAAAATTATATGTATATTAAGGAGAAGCCGACATTAATTTTTTTAATCTGAAAATGTATTTTTTTCAGCAATTTCTCAAGTGAAATAAAAACTAAATGTGGCGAATTTTCCTAATATATTATAGATGGATTTTTTTTATTGATATATCGCATGATATCTCTCGAAAGCGACAATATATCGATAAATTTATATCGATATATCGCTTGTTTACTAGGGGTCTATAGATTAAATTGCCATTGTTCCGCGTGGATTGGAATGGCGATAAGATTAATATGGCTGCTGTTCTATAATGCTATTCTTCGTTGCTTTTAACTTGTAATGCTTTATTTTTCCGTTGAAAATCAATAAACTATATATATATATTCATATATATGTATATATTAGAGTAACGACTATCCAGCCCTCCGTAATATCCGGCCCAGTTATTGCTGTTAACAAGTGACTTTTAAAATAAACACGCCATTACATATCTTCTAATAATTAATAAAAAAAATCTATGGCAAATGCCTTACAACTTTTACATTGGAGACAGTAAAGCATAACTGCTACGCATAAGTCTATAATACAGTCCATTTGGTCAGTGTATGTAGCAGCATTGTTTTGATGTGGCTGGAAACAGAAGCTCTGTCAAAGGAGGTGTAGATAGCAGCACTATTTTGATGTGGCTGGAAACAGAAGCTGGCTCAAGAGAGATGTAGATAGCAGCACTGTTTTGATATGGCTGAAAACAGAAGCTGTGTCAAGGGAGGTGTAGATAGCTACACGGTTTTGATGTGGCTGGAAACAGAAGCTGTGTCAAGGGAGGTGTCGATAGTAGCACAGTTTTTATGTGGCTGGAAACAGAAGCTGTGTCAAGGGATATGTAGATAGCAGCACTGTTTTGATGTGCCTGGAAACAGAAGCTGTGTCAAGGGAGGTGTAAATAGCAGCACATTTCTGATGTGGCTGGAAACAGAAGCTGTTTCAAGGGAGGTGTAAATTACATGAGGCAAACCCATGCTGAAAATTATTTACACCCAGATTCTGTATTATCTGGCCTGGGATGCCACCACTTTAGGCCGGATAGTCGCGACTCTAGTGTATTTAACCTAAGCACAGCAGCTGTATGTCAATATCTCAGCTTCCTATAATCTGTTCACCACAGCTTTTTACCTGAATAACAGTTCAAAAATCGCTCACGGCTTCAAGGTAACGATATATTCCTTTCTCGAATTTTCTTGTCGAGCCGCCAAACTAGAGCCAGGTTTGAATAATAGGGGAAAACCCATTGCCATGTAGAAGACCAGAAATAAACCTTAGCGACATTGATGGAGGACAACAGGTCGTTGACCTTATGTCGTCATGGAAATAACCAGAGGGAAAATGGAGGGGAAATTCAGGTCAGTAACCCCGACGGAAATATACTGGCATTAGGGAAAACCCAGGGGGGATTGTTGCGACATAGCACGCAATGGAGGTCAAAGGTCAAATTGCCTTGAAACGCCCCGCCATCTACTTGTTTGTTTATGGATCTTATATTAAGGTGAATAATATAAAGGTTATCCTTATTTGTGAAATTTACCTAACCTAACATTCTTAATCCCTAGAAAACACCCAGAGATAAGGAAAAGTGTCACATGCTGTACTAACAACAATTGGTTGCCGACCACCGTTCATTTCATGGAACTAACGGGGTAGAAGGTAGTCTCCACCCAGTTTGTTCCTTTAAGGTGCGGCAGAAGGGAGCGCGAGTAATTTTACAGTTTTTAGCGCATTACATTTTTTGACCAAAATAAATCAAATATTTCTCCAATAGCAACGTAGAGTTTAGTTTTCTGCACACGCTAATATCAACAGATCTTGAATATCTGTCAAGGGTGTCCTGGAGCTATGTCAAAACTTTTTCTCTTTATTTAAAAGGTTTTGACAAAGTTCCAGGACACCCTTGACAGATATTCAAGATCTGTTGATGTTAGCACGTGTAGAAAACTAAACTCTATGTTGCTACTGGAGAAATATTTGATTTATTTTGGCCAAAAAATTTAAATTCTATAAAAACTGTAAAAATACTTTCGCTCCCTTCGGCCGCACCTTAACCAGGCCACAGGATTCTTTGGTTTTTGAGGAAGCTCTCTACTTGTCACACCAAGGACGCAGACATTGTTTCTGGAAACTAACTTTCTGTTACATTGTTGAGTAGAGCTTTTTGATTAACAGAGACTGTTAATCTATGGACTATGAGCCTATACAAAGTAAATACTTTGTAACACCAATAAAAAGGACATTTTAACGTATTTTTTATATTATTACCATTGTTTTTATTTGTTATTTAAACGTTCACTATTTATGACTATGTTAGTTATCAAGAAAGCATATTTGTGTATTCTAGTTTACAGCCAACTCTACTAGAGATGGCAATATAAATTTCTTGGTCTATTTAACAGTTAAGTGTGTGTTGTTATTCATAGTTTTGATCGTGTTACTGTCGAGGTAGATGCCCCGGAGTTGGCAGACAACCCCTCCCTTCATCCGCGGCGAGTTCAGGTACCCAGAAGCCCGAGAGTAAGCCCGGATGTTTCTTCACTGGCGTCAGGAACAGGGATTCGAACCTTTTTAAATGGTGTGGAGTAGAGCGGGGGAGGCAACCCTTACAAAATCATTAATGGCTGATTAGGTTACAATTTCTTGATATAGTTAACTGCGCCATAATGGCTTCCATTTAAAAACACGAGGAGAACCGTTACGTTACGTTACGTTATGTTACGTGAAAGCTAAGTGAACAAAGTTGATCGTGATCCCGAACTTAAAGTTGATCGTGATTCCATCATGAAGCATTATGAAGAAACACCAGCAGAACGGTGCACGTTGTTGTTTTGTTAATTTTTTGCAACACGTGATGTGTCTCTGTGATGTCAAGGGGAAACGACTGACTGTAGTTTAACACATGCAGTGGCAGATTCAGGGTAGGGGCACTGGGCCACGTGTCCCCTGTCAATTTTCGTAAAATTTAAAACAATCGTTCAAATTCCCTCTAGCCACCAAAAAAAAGTAAGCATATGAGCTACTGGCTGCAGCAAAAACACTTGAATCCGGTTTTTCAATTCACTACTGATATAATTTATGGCTAATAGAAAATATGGAGGGAATTATTGGTATAGAAATCTGGAAAAGTCAATACGTCGATGTAAGATTACAGATTTTCGCCCTTTAAAAACTCTTTTGTGATACTAGTTACTATTTCAACAGTAAAGCGATATTTTAGTTTGTTTGCTAAAATTAAAACCTGCTTTAGATTAACACAGGGTCAGTAAAAACTCAATGGTTTGGCCTTGCTTAGTATAAATAAAATATTGAAATAATCCCTGATGAGGCTATAAATATATTTGCCAGAAAACATCTGCGAAAACGTAAATTAGAGTGTATGTAAACTACTTCTTTCATCTCAAAGAACTTGTTTGGTAACAACATTTTATAAAACAAAATATTCCTTATAGTGTATACTGAAATAATTACTTATTTATCAGCCGACTCACAAATGCTTTTATATTAACTAGCTTTACACATATTAAAAAAACATTGTTTTCACATGTATGTTTTTTAAATAGTTTTCAATGTAGTTTTTATAAGATAGTTTTTTAAAATTTCACATATTTTTTTTTAAAAAGGACGTAAGGTAGTAAAATATTATTTGTATCATGGTGCCCCTCCTGTCAATTTTTTTATGGCTCTACCAAAGCATACACATTCACCGCTTTGTGGATGTGTGGTATTCCGTTGACGTATTTCTTACCCCTTAACCAGCGGGGCAGTAATATGCACACTATAAATTCTTTACATCGGCCCCAGTCAAGTTTATTTCTGGTGATACGGAACATTTATTTACACCGTAGTGATGTCCAGAGGTAGACTGGCAGGCTTCACGTGACCAGGGACTGGATTCATAAATACCACAAGCTATGTTTCAATGTAGGTTGAAATTGTGAGGGTGATAACTTATACATTTATTATTAGCAAATTTATCCCCGAGGCCATTTCAACAACATTAGCGATGATTACATCACTATTCTATCGAAAAAACAAATGTTTGATACAACCTTGATAAAAAATACATTAGCTCTACAGAATCTGATATATTCCCTCTTATTCTTTAACATACACACAACACTTGGACTTATCACACTGTCGTCACTTTCTCGATATTGAATCAAATTTCAAGTTTTTTGTGTGTTTTTTTAGGTTTTAATTTGGCACATTATGGTGCCACGGACATTATTTTATTGGCGTGCTTTCAGAATATTTGTATGAGCTATATTTTTGAGTAATCTAAATAGTCTGGGTTTTGGACATTTTCATTAAATGTAATTAAACAAGTAAAGGCTACTTTCATGATACACATTAATATTTGTGAGTATTGTATGAGAATTTTTTTAAATATTTAATATTTTAGTTTCATTGTATTATTTAGAAAATATATATATATACAAATATATTATCCTGGAACATTTTATCTCGATATATTGATATGTGAGATGGGAAGAGGAGAGGTACCTTGCTAAGGGGAACCAACAGTATACTTGAGAGATATTTATTAGCCAGATTTTTCTTATGTATCATACCACTCGAAAAATTACAGCCTTGACTTGGGAATCAAACCCGAAATCTTTGGCTTTGCGTGGCAATATTATACCAAAGAGAAAAGCCTAACTATTTTGACTCCAAAAAAGCATTTTAAAAATTAGACCAAATAAAAAAATAATAGACCAAAAAGAAATTTTTTACCTATATTAGAAAAAAAACAAAACAAGAAAACTACACGTTAACATTATTAAACCAAAGAAAAACCATAACAATAATAAGCCAAAATAGAAAACAAGAAAATATAGTAAATTATAAAATAAAACAACTCTAATATTAATTTAAAACAACTTATTCATTTCAACTCCCAAAAACATGTATTAGTTAATTATTAGGACCACTATTTAATTAATCCCAATTAATTGATTTTTTCTCGAAATACTTTTCTTTAGTCCTTACATTATTGAAATTCGTCAATATTTAAGTTTGTTACGAAAGTAAATTTTTGTGAAAATCTTGCGGTTTGTGAACTAATGGAGTTTGTTGAAATATGTTGTTACTCGTGCAAACGTAGCGCCGTGAGATGTATTCCATAGGCAACCCTTCTGACACCTAAACATTCAGTAGTAACTAACCAGATAACCGGCCCCGTGGTGTAGTGGTCAGTACACCTGGTTACCAGTCTAAGGGTCCCTGATTCTATTACTGGCCGATACCTTGAGTATTTTTCCCTTAGGGGAATGATCCCAATAGTCACCAGGGTTTGGATAATTAGGCTTAAGTTAGGTTAAGACCCACACCGGCTCCACAACTTCATAATAACTATCATCACATCATCTGATTGCGGGTACGACGTGAGACAACCTCCTTTGGTGTACCCTGGGCAACGCTTTGTGCCACCAGTGTGGCTAATAGTCTACACATAAGGCGACCGAACCTGGAAGTCATGTCCCTCCAGGTTATATATGCCATACGATAAAAAAAAATTAACCACGTAATATGTTAAACCATTCAATGCTTTTAAATAAAATTATCGTCCGTTTGATGGTATTCTTCATTCAAAGGAAGTGCAACCTTTTAGAAAAATTACCAACATTTAAAAACCTTACCAAGATTATATGAATATTTTTTGTAAATATTTCGAAAATTATTGATTGACTGTTATTTTATTGTTAGTTTGTCGGGTCAAACAAACATCGCTAAACAAGCATCGAGATGCTTCACTCAATATGCACCATCATCCGGATATAACGTAGGTTTTTGGGTTAGGGGTCCGACCCACGTTGTAATACAACCATGGTATAACCAATGATTCAATTATTTTATAAAATATTGTTTATCCAGCAGACCAAAACTTCTAATATTACACTACTTTTCACGATAAGCGTAGCTACCCCAAACATAAGCAGGTTACAGGAAAAGTGACTGATGAAACAAATCAAGATGAATAATGTGTAAGTTACTGCATATACAAACATAATTTTTTATTTATTTTTTAAAAAAAATCGTAAAACAATACAACAAGACACCGTTAAATTTTTTTTATTTAATCACTTATTTAAAAAGTCATTAGTTTTTGTTTTTTGTATGGGAGAATATTTTTTTGGAGATCTATTTTTTAGCGTAACTTACCTTTCAAATACACGGGGATGGATAAAGACCCATGGTATATCCACTTATCCGTCGTGGAATCTTCATTTGACCTCAAGACTCACCGATTAGGTGTTTGTAAGACCACTATGACTACTCTGAAGTGATCCATGCCAATAAAATCCGTATAGGGTGCCTCCGAGAAACGTCTTACCGGCCTGATTACCCTAGGTGGGCGGCTGAACTCCTGGAAGGTCATATATGTGGGGGCTGGGAAAGGTGAGGGCCCCCATCCACCACATACTAAGCAGTGGGTGGCGCATATCTGATTTAGGCCCGTGATAGCTGGTCAGGACACCTCCACGAGTTCCCCTATGATACACTTAGGGTAACACCCCGGGAAATATCCGTTCAAACCCGGTAGCGGTCAATGGATTTTTCTTGAGTGATAATAATCCGTAGCACAACTTCCTTTGGAGGGGAATTAAAGCCGCCGGTGTCACGTCGATTATGGCTTGTAATAGAACCCTGGAAAATATATGAAAATACCTTTCTTTGCAAAATTGGTGGGCCCTTTCACTCTCACTTATAGAAATTCTCGTGTGCTAATATAATTTATCAGTTCAGAAAGTGCACTTTAAATGCCTCAAATAAATATATATACAGTAAAACCTTGGATTGCGAGTAACTTGGTTTGCGAGTGTTTTGTAAGACGAGTAAAAATTTTCAATAAATTTTAACTTGATAAACGAGCGATATCTTACAATACGAGTAGTACTACGGTTACGCTTTGTCTGCCGAGCAGTGTCATTGGATAGGTTCTTTGTTAAAGTCGCACAAAAAGAAAAATATTCCAATGAGCCACCATATAGCAGTGATTCCGTTAGTGACAGTGAAAGTCGTCCTAAACAATAACTCACCTCCTATCTCTCTCGTCCACCTCACACCAGCCACCATTAAATTTAATAAATAAATTGGATTACAGTACAGTTACATTTAAAGAACGAAAATAAAAAATGTATTAATCATTTTTAGATTAAATATTTTTGGGTTGTGTGACGAATCATCTGAGTTTCCATTATTTCTTATGGGGGAAATTCACTTTGATATACGAGTGCTTTGTATTACGAACACGTTTACGAAACGAATTATGCTCGCAATCCAAGGTTTTTCTGTATATGTAACTAAGAACACCATCTTAATGTTTTATTTTTGTGAGCTTCTGTCGCCTTCGGCATGGTTCAATCATAAACTGATCGTCGGTACTCCTGGGATATATTATTACTATTATTATTATTATTATTATTTATTATTTTTATTATTATCATCATCATCAGTATTATCATCATTATCACTATCGTCATCATTATCATTATTATCAACGCGTCTTACTACCCGTTCGGATAGTACGCACTTAAGCTAATGTGTAGTGGTAGGGTGATTGTGATCTGAAATGTAGGACCTACAGTTTAATATGGGGTGCTCGTGAGCGTGAGTTTAGGGCAGTATTTTCGAAGTTTTATATCATAAACATTTATTTAGCCAAAATAAATCAAATATTTCTTCTATAGAAACATAAGAGTTTAGTTTTCCCCACATGCTAATCTCAACAGTTTTTTAATATCTGTCAAGGGTGTCCTGAAATTTAATGACAACTTTTTCTCTACATTTAAAAAGTTTGTCACCAAATGCCGCTATGCTCATGAGAGACATTCAAGAACTGTTGAGATTAGCATGTGCAGAAAGCTAAACGCTATGTTTCTATAGAAGAAATATTTGATCTATTTTTGCCAAAAAAATGTTTATGCTATAAAAACTGCAAAATTAATGCACTAAACTGGTGCTCACCACCACTCCACCTTAACGTGATATCCGAACCATGGTGGAGGCCTGGCATTCCACACATTCACAAGTTGTGATTAAGGGTCCGGCCAGACTGACAAGCGTGCGAGCGAGCGCGTGATTAGCAGATAGCTCTCGATAGTTGTTGGCGAGGAGGCTCCGAATCTTGGCTCAGTGAACTGAGTTTTTTTTAACAAGTGCTTTATTGTTGTGGTTTTCTCATCCTCTCTCCATGCTAATGATGATTATTATTTGTAAAGGTTTACTTTGATATTGAAGTATTTTAACATATAAGTTTTACATATACATATATATATGATTTATGGTCTTACCCATTAAATTAGGCCGTTAGTAGCAAATGTGCTAAACCTATCGATAATATTAAAAATGTCAAAATGAGAAGTTTTCCTAGCACTCAATGAACCAACATACAATAATATTGCCTAGCGCTTGTAAACTAGACTGTGCTGGGTTGAGCGCGCCCGCTTGAAAAATATAACCAGTTCTATCTTTCAAGCGCGCGCGCTCTGTCGCTCGCTCTCTCCAGTCTGGCCACCTTTAATTACAACCAATGTGTTCTATTTTATATTTTAGTCGCTCAGTCTGGCCGTCCACTAATGCACGTATTGTCAGAGGTGAAGGAAGGGTTTGGCAATCAGATAAATCTGTGCATACGTTGATTATATTTTACTATTAATGTTATTTCATAATTATTGAAATTACATATCAAAGCTAATATCTACAGATCACATAACTTGAAAGGAGACATATGTTATAACTTTTCTAGCTGTTAGATAAGGAAGGCTCTTGCTATGAAAATTGAACTGTACCTGTGTTTCTTGTGAGAACAAAATGTTAACCCCCAATTCAAACACCGTCATACTTCCAAAACCTGCTGCCATCTCACTGTTCAACCCCTCAGAGGCGAAAAGAGGGGAAACTAGTAAGGCCGTTCAGGCCTCAGCCCCGATTCTTGATAATATTTCTAGTAGGGGACAGAAACAATATTAAATGGGTAAACCCTCTAAAGAGAAGTTAAATGGGACAGCTGAATTAGAGGTCTCATAGAGAAAACTGCACCATTTTAGTACAAACATGTTCAGGTACTTAAGGCTCTTGGCCCTGTCGAGTGCAAGTCTAAAACCTATTTGTTGAGATGTTGAGCGGGCGGGTGTAAGGTGTGGCGTGGCTTCACAACCGACCAAAGTATCCTTCCGCGCCAACAAGAACAGATGGATCACGGAAACCGTAGATGGCGCTAGCTACCGGACATATCTTGCGGAAAAATAATACGTTTGGAAATATCAGTTTTCTCGAGAACGAGTGAAATTTTTATATTAATATTTTCAACACTCCTTCTAAGGTAATGTATCGATGCTTATTCATTGTTACATTTTCTTATTTTGTGTTATGAAACCGGCAGTTTTCTATTGAAAAATGTCAATTTGATCAATATTTGATCACTGTTAAAATTACAGAGGAGGTGTTTATATAAAAAAAAATATAACTTAATCAACATGCTTCTATTTTCGAACAAACCGTTTCCAAAAATACAATGGCAAAACAAAAAACATTCTTGAAGATAACCGTTTGTTCCCATGGCTCTGCACTTCCACGCCAAATGAAAAGGGCCAATTGCCTTAATCTATTAATATTATGAAGATTATTACTCATTGTTTGCAAGGGAGTGGCCACTTGCGTTGACCTTGAATGCGTGAGTGTTTAAGAATTATGTGACGGTCTTGCATCTGAACATGTCACCGAAGTAAAGTCTATAAAATCGTCACAGAAAGTAACGGTACAGTGAAGAATAAAGATACGTATATCCTCACCTTTGCGACTCCTACTCTTCCAAATGATGTCTGAGAAGGTTTACACGTGCTCAGGGTCCGGCCGTATGTCCCTAACCAACCCTCGGCGCTATTTTCTATGACATTGGTTTAGGCATACGAGGCTGCAATGCCGTGATAAGCCAACCTGTGCAGGTTGCGGAAGGAGGCTCAGATACACCGTGTGAATTGCCTAAGTTCTGCGTAACTGCAAGGTCCTCACTTGCCTGGTATCGGCCCTGTCTGAAATGGAAGGTAGAGAAAAACGTCCTCCGGATTATGTGATTGTTAAAAAAAAAGGGTTGAAGGTCTATTTTTATGTTGAACACTACAGTAATTTCATTTATCTCAACAATAATATTTATACCTTTTTTTTTGTTTCAGGTGAACTGAGGTGTCCTCGACCTTCACTTCACCTCCAGGACACTGCACGGACACAGACGATATGGTGAGTTTTAGTTTATACATGAACTGAGGTGTCCTCGACCTTCACTTCACCTCCAGGACACTGCACGGACACAGACGATATGGTGAGTTTTAGTTTATACATGAACTGAGGTGTCTCGACCTTCACTTCACCTCCAGGACACTGCACGGACACAGACGATATGGTGAGTTTTAGTTTATACATGAACTGAGGTGTTCTCGACCTTCATTCACCTCCAGGACACTGCACGGACACAGACGATATGGTGAGTTTAGTTTATACATGACTGAGGTGTTCTCGACCTTCACTTCACCTCCAGGGACACTGCACGGACACAGACGATATGGTGAGTTTTAGTTTATACTAAGAACTGAGGTGTTCTCGACCTTCACTTCACCTCCAGGACACTGCACGTCACAAACAATAAATGTTGTGTACAGCGTTTTACTTTCCAGGCTATCCTCATTTATTTAAGCTACACTAATGTAGTAAGGATAATGAAGACAAAGATAAGAGGAAATGTATCCGCGTTTGTGTGAAGGGAGCTCGGGAAACCATTAAGAAAAAAGTAGCCTTAAGTAAACCCAGCTGGGATTCGAACCCCGATCTCTAATAGTACGGGGGTTAAATGTATGGGCCTTGCACTTAATGATAAAAGCAAGCACTTGGTACAGTTAATGATTGGAAACCCCCTGAATGATTTTAGGGACGTGCCCTTTACCACACTGGGGTTTAAAGAATAATTACACTAACTGTGTACGACAATAAACGGGCTACTGCCCCCAAGGTGGGGCACAGTCCCTAAAATCATTCAAGGGTGTCCAATTATCAACTGTACCAAGTGGCTTACTTTCATCATAAAGTGCAAGGTCATGGCATTTTTTGCTCTTAACCCTCGTAATAAAAGTCTCCGGATTAAATATAGTAATAATAAAAACCTAAATACTTCACTCGCCACTTCATATTACACTGAAACTCATCTAGTGGTACGGGTCATTTATGGTTGTTTGCTAAGGGGTGTCATATTTTGTCGTCCCGGGCCACTTGAAACCGTGCTATGATGCGTGTGGAAGAACCTGGAATTGATAGATTGTTACTACATCAAGGTTTATATATGGGGTATACACAATTAATAGCTTGAGATTGAATTTTGTAGCTTTAATTATAGTGTAATAAAGATGAATACACACACACAGTACTTTTCTTTAACCACCCTCCTTCCGAAATCGAACCAATTCCCACAAAATTCTTCATTTGACCTCTCCAAACACTTGATCTTGAGAAAAGATGTAATCTGGGATAGTCTTAATTTGATTCGCAAATTTATATGAACACGCAGTGAGAAAACGATCACTTGTAATAGATTGAATATTAGTTTGTAAAATAACAGATAATATTTTAATAAACTTAAAATATTAATTAAGATAAGAAAGAACGTTAAGTAAGAAATAACCTGTTTTTGAGTAGACTATATAGGTACTTGACTTAAGGTTGACAAATTTGATAATGTGATGGAATCAACAAGGTAAAATAAATATTGTAAAGTTAAAAATTGATTAAATAAACAAATAGTTTAGTGAGTTGGTGACTACGCTTCCATTAATGAATGGCAACTAGTTTCTATCTTCACTTCCGATCTCTTTTTATTGAGGATAGATGTTTAGCCTTCAGCTCCATATTGAACATATTGAAAATTGACCATATTAACTATTTATTTATCTTATTTAATAAATTATGAACCCTACAATCTTTAGAATATATTTTACTTTGTTATAATTGATTCATCACTAGTAAGTCGCGTCGCAAAAAATTTTTTTTTTAAAAAATCATCACATTTTAAAACTTTGGCTTTCAATTTGATGGCCTGAGGTTAAGTAACTAGTTTACTCAACAACAGGTTAATGGGTACTTTATCACTACATATTTTTTCTTATCCTCATTAACTAATTATTCTCCTCATTAAGCTAATAATAATATATATTTAAAAAGTCAACATAGATAATGGTAGGACACAATTCGTACAAACTTTATCATAAAGTATATCTTTGTTTGTGATTGCATTTTCCAAAATCATTTATTAGTAAACTAACCCTTATTTAGTTTTCCTCAGAAAACAAACATTATTTTGATAGTCACTGAGAAACTCTTTAGATACATATAGAAATTAAAAAATAGCATTAAAAAGCATTAGTAAAAATCCTCATACTTTTTTTTTATAAAAAAATTAACATAATTCCTATTTATAATGTAAACACTCTTAAGATACCCATTTTGATTCAAACTAATAAAGGCATTTTTGAAAAATTTCAAATAATTTTTTATCAGTAGTAGCCTTTAATTTGAGGGCTGAAATCAAAGTCTAAAAAACATGCTGAGGCATGATCATATTTGTTTGGGTTCGGGGCGCATAAAACGTCAAGTTTCATCATAATCTTAGATCAAAGATATTCACGATTACAATACTTGATCCATATGATAAAGTAAAATTACGAAAACATCTGCGTTAGTTTTGCTTTCTTTCATTGATGCGTCGTTTGTCAAACACTTATTTTATACGTTTAGATGAGGGGAGTATCTTGAAGGAAATGTACATAATTTGCATGGAAGGAAAGAGAGCATTGCTTGCTTACTTTCTTACTACTCTCTGGCATTAGGAACTCAAAAGTTAATTTCCACACTTATGAAAGTACACCATCTATTCCTATCTTGAGCTAGTTCTATCCATTCCACCTTATTACACCCTATCTTTATCGATATTGAGCTAGTTCTATCCAGTCCACCTCATTACACGCAATCCTATCTTGAGCTAGTTCTATCCAGTCCACTATTACACCTATCCTATCTTGAGCTAGTTCTATCCAGTCCACTTCATTACACCTATCCTATCTTGAGTAGTTCTATCAGTCCACTTCATTACACCCTATCCCTATTTGAGAGTTTATCCAGTCCATCTCATTACACCCTATCTCTTTCAAGACTATTATAATGTTACTCTCCCATCAGCGTCTAGATCTTCCCAATAGTTTCTTCTCCATTTGGTTTGCCAGTCAGTCTGAACACGGTTTTAAATTCTCCCATTCACGCAGAATCTCCTGCCCACCGTAATCTACGAGACTTTATTATCCAAACAATGTCTTGTGAAGAGTACTGGGTATGTAGTTCATCATTATGTAACCTTCTCCCCTCCCCAATAGCCTCGTCCCTATTTGGACAAATATCTTCCAAAGCACCTTGTTTTCGAGCACCCTAAATTTATTTTTGTCATGAAAGTAAAGAGACCACGTTTCACAACCATAGAGAACAACCAGTAAAATGATTGTTTTGTATATGCTTAGTTTTACATTCCTTGAAGGCAGGCGAGATGTCAACAAATTATTGACCTAGTAATAGTATTACGTTGCGGAAAACAAACCTCCAGCACTATCGACCGGGATTCAAACTCCTTGTTTCACGAGTCACAATCAAACTAGCCCTGTCGTTCCAAGTTAACAAGATATTGTATTTCATATTTATCTTCGTGATTTTTTTTCTTTTTTTGTAAATTTGCCTTAGCTTTTAAGAGAAGTAATCCACTTATTATACGTACTTATATTCAGTGCGAAATTGAGTTGTTTTTAAATCCTAATGGATAATAATATTCTGTCTTGCAATTGATTTCGAGGAACCTCACTTGGATTTATTTTCTTTACATGAGATTACCATTTTGTGCTCGTTGCGTGACACAAAGAAATCGCTTAAAAGAAGACGCCATTTATTATAATTTATCAGAATACCAAATTAAACTAAATGGTTATAAGTTAATACTAAATCTCATCATAAGTCATAAAATCATAACGAATAATATATATATATATATATACATACACAATATGTGTAAAAATTCAATAAAATTGTGTTCTTAACTTTTACTTTCTTTATTATTATTATTAGCGCGTCTTACAACCCGTTCGGGTTATACGCACTTACGCTAGTGTGCAATGTAGGTGATTGAGATGAAATGAGGACCTACAGTTTAACGTGAATCCGAACCACAGTTCATCCACATTCACAAGTTGTTTAATACACATCTTGTCCGGGTTAAGGAAGGGTTTGCAATCAGATAAATCTGTGCTGACCGAGGATTGAACCCGGACCTCAACACAGAAGTCTGACACCTAACCCCTAGACCACAGGTCACCCGTTTTTACTTTGTCTTGAACCCTATAAAAGAGAAGTATTTTGATCGCTAAAAAAAATCTAACTCAAGATTTTGATAAATGTCGATGTTTCATGACCCTTGAAACTAAATAAGTGGTTTTTCGCGATGCCGTCTGTATCTCGGCCTAGAGCTGAAAACATTCTACCTATCGGGATAAAACTTGGTATCTGGGGTTTTCATAGGTTGGTTGCCTCGAGGGGTTTTTGAAATCAGATATCTAACCATAAAATTAAGCGTAGTTTACTGAAGAGAGAGAAAAAAAAAGAGGTCAAATCGATTTTCTCGAAATCCACTCTGATGATTTTTATTACATTTTGTGTCTAGATATTGTTTAACATTACAAATAAAATGGCTTTTCTCGTTTCCCCATGAAAATTAATTTAAGGGAGTACTTTATACAGGTGTAAATTTACAATTTCGATCATAGCTCTGCAATTATTTCAGATGTAATATAACATATAATTGTAAAGTTGTAGTAGGCCTGCTTTTAAGATTAAGGATAATTTATTTTAAATATATTTTATAAGATAAAATAGTTTGAGCTATAAGTAAACTAACTGGTATATATTTTTTATGGAGCACTTTGAAATATAAATTGATTGTTATACTCTTTGGTGGACAGAAATGCCCCTCTTTTCTCAATATTTCTGTAAGAGTGTATATTATTTCATTTATGATCTTTGTTTGAGTGTTTCTGCAACAATGTATATTCGTTTCCCAGATATGAGTTTTTAGTACGCCTAGTCTAAATGTCTATTTTAATACAAAATAGAAAGTCTGTGCAGTACACGTTAAGTACTATTTATTTTTTAGTATAAAACTAAATTGTATGATACTTCTATTAGATAATCTCTTGTGGATGAAAATTAATATTTTGTGACTAAAATTTTTGAGGTTATGTTTACCACCTGGACTTTTTTTTTTTACATCCATTACTGTTTCCAGCCTATGGCCTGGGTCACTTTTTTATTCAAGTCTTATATTTCCCACTACCGGCCTGCTAGGCCTGTCGTAGCTTCATATGCCTTATAATCTAACTAGGACAATACTAGGACAGGCACAACATCCAGTCCCCGGCTGTTAACTTATCAATGTGAAAGGGTAAACCCACATTTCACCAATGATACATTTTTTGGCCATCCCAGCAATCGAACCCGGGACCCTTAGCTCAGTGGACAGACACGCTACCGACTGAGTTGAGGTGTCGAATAACCCTACATATTATTCAATTATATTTTACGCTATTTTTTGTTTTTATATTAAAGTATCAATAGTGTAATATCTATGTTTGGTCTTTGTATGGAAATATAATATATATATATATATATATATATATATATATATATATATATATATTTACTTAGTAAAAAGAGCGGGGTTAACCATGGTGGCTACAGACAGGGAAAACAGGGTAAACCTGGAAAAGTCAGGGAATTTTTGGATGACAGGGAAAACAGGGAAATGTCAGGGAATTTAACTAAAAATAAGGAAAAGTTAGGGAATTAAAAAATATGCATAAAAGATCCCATTAATTTTGCAACTAAACACTAAAATAAAAGTTAATAATACCTAAATAAAATAACATTTTAATTTTTAAAGTAACTGATAAAACTGTTTATGTTTAGTAGATACATACTTTTTTTTATATGTAATCAATAATAAATAAAACCGTCGTCATCCACCATTAAAACTGGAAAAAAGTAGTCAAGGAAAATCGAAAAATGTTGCCTGGAAAACCTGGAAAAGTCAGGGAATTTTGTAAATTATGTTTTGTAGCCACCCTGGGTTAACATACTGGTTTCATCTGCCTTAATGATGTGGGATTGCAAGGCCTCCAGCATGAAAGGGGGTTTGTTCCCGGCCCACCCCGCCCCGGCAGAAAGTGGGACTATCTGTGAGATCTAGGTCCTTGCAGCGCCACGCCCTAGTGAGCAACCCACCCAACCCACCCACCTACCCACCCCCTCTTTCAAGTCAGCCCTGCTTGCCGGCAGGAGCGACAAATGACAGCCAACTGCACCACATTTATTTAATATAATCCTTTATACTAACATTTAAAATATCGTGTATTATTTATATAGACTAATAAACAATAAGATTACTATTTAATATTAAAATTTTACCATACACTACTAATATTTAATCACCATAATAATCAATATAATTATTATGTCTATATTAGTTCAATTATTATTGTAGAATAAATAATCTATGAGCTCTGGTTTTTTTACATTTATAAAATAAGGGTTTATGGATTATTTTATCCTACAATAATAACGAACCCTCAATTTGCAAACTAGAACAAAATTAGGTTCATAACATATTAATATACACATTTATTTTATATAATTAAAATATTATACCTTATAAAGTATTTGTATAGTTGTATACCTTTACTTGCCCCTCCCCTTACCCCCAAATCTCACTCTAGCTCTTCCACCCCCACACCCCCAACCCCATCGCTCTTTCATGGAGGTCCACGAACAAAGTCTAGATTTTAAAATTATTTTGTATTTGTTCCTTCACTTAATATACAAAATATTCGATATTCTCAATTTGTTTGGAGATATGTTCTTTTTCATTGATGTCCGATTAAACATCAATTTATACTGTCTTGTGACTACATTGAAGATATTATTTCCTTCACGACCGTTGTTGAACATTTGGTTTCATTTTCACTCAGTGTACTTTGATGTTTCCAAAAGGGCAATGAAATACTTGATGCCATATTTTGTCACCACAATGGGAGACAAATGTTTCAGCTCTTCTGCGTATTAAAAATAAATATGAAAACTAACTTAGTTTAGAGACAATTTCACGATTGTAAATTATTATTATTAATTGATCCTGACCTTACAAAGCCGACGGCCAAAAAACGGCGCCAACCGTCACATTAATAGAGTGCTGAATTCATGTGTTAAATATCAATATAAAGACTCCTTAAAACAACCCATTTTTAATAATAATGCCGTATTTATTTATTTTAGTAATATGAAATGGGTTACGTAGAATGCTATAAATATGTCTGTAGGTTTTTTAATTTTCTCTCGTGTGGTAGATGAGAGTAGGGGGGGCAGGGGGGGGGGCACGGCGAATTATCAAAGACGTCAGGGGCTTTATGTTATGGAACATTTTTGGAAATTACTAGAGCTTTATATTGTGCTTTAACTTCTATGAATTATTCCGTTTGAATCAAAAGCAACCGAACCGTATTAGTTAAAGTAGGTTTTTATGTTTGAGCCTTTAAGTGAAGTAACATTGGTGGCCGCACGGTATAAGGCACTATTCACACATTAGACTAGACCGCTGATGATGGGGAGATCGAGGGTCAAACCTCCGTCGGATGTCCTGATGGGGTTTTTTCCAATATAGTTTTCCACTCTCTCTCTCTCTTCACGCAAATGCAGGTACACTTCCTCTAAATAATACCTTCCTAATATCTAAAACAATTAGTGTAATTAGTACATAAGCGTATAACTCAAACGAGTAGTAAGGCACGTTGCTAAAAAAAATTGTGAAGACATTTATATATTTTACACGTTTCTTAAACTCTAGCCATTTATCTTTGATGATAATTAACACATTATACCGACAGTAATGGCCGTAGGATTTAAGATGTCAGACATGAATTTTTATTTGTTTCATTAAATTGGGAGGTGAGGTTCAAGCCCGAGTCATTAATAAACCTTTTGTCAAAATTGTGTGTATATTAATATATATTATTATTATTTGTTCCGTTTTACGACAGGTCCATTTCTTTTGTCAGTGAACTTAGACCGCCAATGCGTCCTATGTCCTCTGTCCTCCTCCTTCAGCTCCCAGAATTTTCTTCTTTCCTTCAAGTCATCTAATATTTGAATCCTCCTTCATCCTAAGGTCCTCTTTCCTCAACCTTTCCTTCCATGACGTCGTGTAGAAGACAGTTCCTCCTACGGATGTGTCTGATCCAGTTTGCTTTGCGCTGAAGAATCACATCCAAAATGGATCTCTTCTCACCCACTCTTCTTAGGACTTCTTCATTTATCGCTTATCACCCTGTTTGTCCACCTGATCTACTTAAGTCTTCTCCAGCACCACATTTCAAAGCTCTCCAAGTATTTCTTTTCCATCTTCCTGAGAGTCCAAGTTTCTACTCCATACAGTGCGATGCTCCAAATATAGTATTTCATCAGTTTCTTCTCAGTTCCAAACTCAACTTGCTGATCAGCAGTAACCTCTTCTTGTTGAAAGCTTCCTTGGCCATGGCGATCCTTGACCTAATTTCTTTAGTGCAGTAGGCATACATTGTCAGCAGACTTCCCAGGTACTTGAACTTCTCTACGTTTTACACCTCCTAGTTATCAATTTTGATATATATATATATATATATATATATATATATATATATATATATATATATATATGCGGATTCAGGGTACTGGTACCAGGGCACACCTACTGTAGATTTTTGGAAAATATACATCAATCGTTTAAATTCCCTGTAGCTGAAAAAATTCATTGTTAACAGATAAATAGATGCTGGCTGCAGCAAAACACACGAATCAGGTTTTTCCATCCACTATAGAGGTACTTCATGGAAAAGAGAAATTATGGAGGGAGTTCTTGAGACAAAAATATTAAAAAGTTGATACTCCGATGGAGGCTTACAGATTGTTGTCTGTTCTGGGAAAGATTCTATATAATAAGGCCTCACTCGACTTTCTAGTTAGGATTTGTTTACACGTCAAAGGCTATCAAATTTACAGAGATTTTGAACTTTCATTGTTTAATTTTAAGGAAGGCGTATGTTATTCCCCTTCATACCACGACCATATCCTTAAAATAACACTCCTCCCAGCTCTTTATGCCTGTTTCAACTTTTTTGTGGGGATGGAACAGTAAATGTAAATTATTAGCAAATTATATAAATAACTCCATATGGTCAGCCCACAATTGAGCCATACCGGCCGAGCGGCCGCCGTTTGTTAGCAAATATAGTTCCAACTTCTGCAGATAGAGGGTGTCATGGGGTAGCCCAACAAATTCTCCAGCCGTTGATCTAAGTTTTTTAGACCGGAGCCCCTACTTTTTAATTCAAGCACCGTCGACTGGGGTGACTTTGCCCAGTGGGGTACTTTGCACACTTTTGAAAATAAAGATTTTCCCTCAAATAACAGTTACTTTAAAGAACACTAGGTTCGCCTGAATATCTTTGTGGAACTCTTTGAGGTGTTCGCAAGACACGCAGGAGTTATTGATGACGTACTGATTGGTTATTTGTGAGAAGAGCAATTTTTAGTGCCCTTGTACTTTTGTTGGTGCAGCCAAAATACCTAAAAAATAATGTCGCAACAGAATTTTATAGAAAAAATATTAAAAAGATAAAAGAAAAAATAAACTGGTTAATTTAACACCCTGTTAGGGTTTCATTGCCCAAAGATGACCTTTGTGCTTAAAAAACTTAGTTAAAGAGGGGGTTGGCAAAGTAACCCCTCTATAGGAGGTGACTTTGTCCACCCCCTTTATGATTTTTCTCGAACAGGATGATTTAAAAAAAATATATTAAAAATAATCAATAGCATTTATTAACTCTCCCACATGTGTGACAATTTTTTGTCCTTCAAAATTCACTTAAGACGCACACGAATTTGGAATGCAAAGTTTAAAAGTGGGCAAAGTCACCCCGGTCGACGGTAGCTCCTCATTTGTCCTCACGAGGCTGAGTGGACCCGTTTAAGACCCACTGGTTCACAGAAAATTTGGAAACTCCGGGGATAAAACCCGGGACCTTTGGATATGTAGCCAGGAACTCTCTCTGCCCGTTAGAGGCGGTAAGATACCATTAAACTTGTTCTAAATCTTTAGGCCACCTCTGTCCTCAAAATGTAGTGCTCAGAGGATGTATATATAAACTTTGTCTTAGCGCTTGCCTATATAGTGCGATATATGTTTTGTTGGGATCACTATTAATTCAAAGGTTAGAGGGAACACTCAGAGGAAGACGCGGTCATCACTTCACAAAAAAAATACAAAAAACACACATATAATGGAGGTATCTACCAAATTAAAACCTTGAGCAGTAAAAATTGTAAGATTGTGTCATTTAAATTAACAATAAATAAGCCATGTATAAATAGTTAATTATTTACCATTAAACTTTCTAAATCTTACTAATATTATAAATGCGAAAGTTTGTGTGTTTGGATGTTTGTTGCTCAATCACGTCAAAACTACTGAACAGATTCGAATGAAACTTTGTAGGTAGGTAGAGTATGTCCTGGAATAAATATAGACGATTCCAACCTTTGATTTATTAATTACAATATAATGTTAACTTTTCGTATATAAGAGAATATTGTGATTTTAATTTTACGAGTAAATATGATGTGATTATATTATTATTATTAGAACCGCGTTTACTACCTTCAGATTATATTATATATGCGAAAGTTTGTGTGTTTGTATGTTTGTTACTCAATCACGCCAAAACTGCTGAACGAATTCGAATGAAACTTGGTACGTAGATAGAATATGTCCTGGAATAACATATAGGACTATTCCCAACCTTTATTTTACATTAATTTTACAATACTAATGTTTAAACTTTTCGTCGGGCGAAGCCACGACGTGTAACAGCTAGTTTGATTATATTTCTAAAATAATTTCATTATTATGTTAAAATAATATTGAAAAAATACTGTTAACATAATTTAGTCTTGAATACCCTAGTTTTGACCGACTGACGGCCGACTCTGCCAAAAAATTACCTTCATTTCAAAGAACTGTTGTGTGAGCAAAGCCAAGCACACTGTTACCAGCTACAGCTCGGCCAACTACCTTTTTATTAACTATTTTTTTAGTATTCTCAAAAAAAATGAATTATGGTGGAACGAGAGTGAGAAACCATTAAAGGAAAAATCATAGTGAGTACATCTGGCCGGTATTCGAACCTTGGCTTACCCGTCACCAACAAACCAGACCAAAAGAGAGTTTAGTTAACGGGTCCGAGGATTATTACTGCCTTTATTTCAAGGGCGAGTCTACACGGACGTTGGTCGCACCTTGACTGCTGGGGCTATTATTTAAACATCGTGGAATGCTTTGTGAAGGCATCGATCCCCGCCGTCTACTTCACGACAAGCGAGATTTACTGGCGCACTATTCTGACCACAAACTAGATTCACTTTACTCGCTTTGCTCTGACTTTGGTACCTTTCCCGAAGTTTTTATATCAAAACTTTTTTTTTGTCAAATAAACAAAATATTGCTCTAGTATAAACATAAGAGTTTAATTTTCTTCAATGGTGGTATCAACAGTTGTTGAATATCTGTCAAGGATGTCCTGAAATTTAATGACAACTCTTTCTTTTTTTATAAAAGGTTTGTCATATAATGCAGTTTATGTCATGACAGATATTCATATTAATTAAACGGACTGGTAGAATGTATCTAGCGCACAAACAACCCCAACCTTACCCCTCCCACCACCCTATCCTTCTCCCGGTGATTGGTCAGTGGTCACCATCTTCAATACCTCTGTGTTTCATTGGTCAAGTTAGAAATGCCTTTATTTGAATATTATATTTAACTATATGGGCGAAGGTGACATTTCTTCAAACACACAATTTTTAAACGTCCATCTTTATTTGAGAAATACAAAATCGTCCTAAAATTATACAGGTCGGTCAGGTCGGTCAGTGGCGGAGGAACCTTATTTGTGTAGGGGGTGTGCGGGGGTTGATTAAAAAAAAAAGAGGGTTTGATGAACTTGCCCTCCCCCCCCCCCCCCAACCTAAGGATTTTCGGGGGCAAACGTTCGACGATTGGACGCCTTCAAGCTATTTGAGGGGTCCTAACATGGATTTTATTTTGAAAATTATACTTCTCTAGAATCTATTTGAAGTAGTTTTCTCTCAATTAAAAAAAAATAATATATATTGATGCCCCTAGAAGATATTTAGAACGGTCCTCGCCTGATTTTATAAATTTTAATTCGATGTCTTTAGAAGCTATTTGGACTTTGTTTGTATCATTGCCTAAAATATAAGAGGGGAGTAAAATAAATCTAGAGGGGGTGAGTTTACTCCAGAAATATTTTCAGTGGGCAATGCTCCACAAGACCCCACCTCCTCTCCCCCTTCACCCTGGTTATCAGGGACGCCCACAAGGGGGGACCAGGTGGGGTGATTGCCCCACCCCCACGATATTCTGAGATTATATAAATATTAGAAGTAGGCTAATCCCGCTCACAGTGTTCTCAACCAAAGAGAGTCGTAGAATATAACTAATAACCTATTTACTAGCGCCTGCCTGCCACCTGCTGACTTTAGGTTTGATAGTTTGACGCATGTGCGAGATATTACAACAGCATTCGCCATTCAAATCGTCAAGGTCAAGTGTCCATCCACGAATTTGGATAGATTTGAAACATTTTTATTATGTTGTATCTTATTTTCAGGAGACAAGGATTGCCTTAAAAAGCGTCTTTTGAGGTTTCAAATTAATACATTTTCTCAGGCGATGACCCCCGCCGTACTGAGGGGTATTATATACCCCCCAAACCCCTGGTTTGCCCCCCTGGAGAAAAATCCTGCGGCCGTCCTTGCCGGCTATGCCACCAACTGTAACTTTATTTAAGAAGTGCTCATTGTAAATTTTCGGACTTGGAGGGAGGAGACGCCGAGTAAGTTTATAAATGTTAACCAAATGTTAACACTTAAATCCCTGCTCTTAGTTACTATAAAACTAAACTTCATATATTTTATAGAGGCATTTAATTTTCGAAATCTTTCTTTGCTAGTGGCATTTGAAAACCTGGAATATTGACCTGGCTACGGACTTGATTTGAAGTGTTCACGTTTTTAAGAGTATTAAGACGTGACCTGGTGGTCTAGGGGTTAGGTGTGAGACCTCTGTGCTGTGGGTCTGGGGCTCAATCCTCGGTTTCGGCACAGATTTATCTGATTGCCAAACCCTTCCTTCACCTCTGACAAGATGTGTATTAATCACAACTTGTGAATGTGAGGAATGCCAGGCCTCCACCGTGGTTCGGATTCCACGTTAAACTGTAGGTCCTCCATTTCTATCTCACAATCACCCCACCATTATACATTAGCGTAAAGTGCGTATAACCCGAACGGGTGCTAATAAAATAATATAAAATAATAATAATAATAATAATGGTAATGATAAGGATAATGATGATGATGATGATGATGATAATATTAATAGTAATAATAGTATTAAGGAATAATTACAATAGCTTATATCTTTTCTATTTATATTTCAAATCTGTCCACGATTCCCAACATTTAGAGGTTCTCCCGAAACGCTATATCATTCTCGTCATTCCCATTTACGTCCTTCCTGCACTATTCATCACATTAGTCCACCCGACTGATGTTATAACGGTCCTTAAGAGGGAGTGCTTGGGGGTGTGGCAGTGATTTAAATAGCCGGTAATAGCTCCAACCTAGTGTCGATAGATGGCAACAGTAGCGTGACTAGCTGGTAGCGTCGCGTAGCGGGATTCTGTGCAACTAAATAGTGGTCATATTGATCTCGACTGTAGACGCGTCATCATTGTAGAGACGGTTGAGCGTCAGAGATAATATATAAATGTATGAAACAAGGGGGCGGAAATGGGAACATAAAGAGGCCATTTATACACCCTAATGGCTGCACTAGTTTTAAAATAATTATACTAAATGGTGTATTTATTGTCACAACTCGGTACTTATAATCGGTTTTTAATGTTTCACCCACGGCTATTTGCTGAATGATGGGCGTTACTTACTAAATTTTGTCTGAGAGAAATGTAATGTTATCGAGGATGGGACTTATTTAGTATTTATTGAGGGGGTGAGATTGTAACTTATTCTATTTTTAAATTCAGAGTAAATTTGATACTTTTTTTCCTTTGGTTTGATAAAATATTAAAACCCTACACTTTTTTTTATTGCTTTCCCTTATACGTATAATACCATCATCATCACTTCAAGAAAAATGCACAGCCTTGTACTATGAAAGTTCCGTATAAAGTATATTTTAGCGTTTTAAAACCTACACCAAAATCCTCTACAGTTTTGTTTAATAATTCCAACTATTAGGACAGAAATATATATATATTTTTAATAACCACGAAGCAAAGTCATGCTTGCATTGGCATTATAAATCAATTAGGAATACCAAATATGTCTTTAACATATTTGTTAATATTTTGCTTTGAGCAATAATAACCTATTATGTTTCTACTTTTCCAGGTCACAACATTTTAGGTATTAATTTACTATTTTGAGAAATTAGATGACATAGGCAAAATCCCCTTAAAACCACGCTCTAGAGCAGCTGTTGTTTGGTTGTTTTAATCCACGGTTCTGTAAGCATCTTTCGAAGATTCAACGAAAATTATATCGAATTAGTAAAGTTTCCAATATGTTAGTGTCTTACATTACGTCACCCAATACACTCTAATTCACCTTTACATTAACATGTACTGCAACACACACACACACACACACACACACACACACACACACACACACACACACACACACACACACACACACATACAAACAACCCCAACAAAGAAGAGAAAGGATATTTATTGTTTATTAATTATGTTAGAAAACTGAAGGTGAAACAGACGCAACTACGACTATCAAACTATCTTGGTTCAGTGTCGAAATCGAATATCCTGACTTTATGAGGAGGTTATACAAAAATTGCCTTAAAAATATAAAAATTATCTTGAGTAAATTCTAGCTTTATTTACACACAGCATAGGATAAATAAATGACTAACTAGATCTCCGTAGATGATATAAATAGGTTTACAGAGTGCCTTGACCAAAACAAGGTTGCGGACCACTAATCTATAGGGCGTTATACAGTTCGTACACGAGTGGGAATTGTAAACAAGGCTGTTGTGGCGCTCCATTTAGGATGGCTGTAAATGTTTTTTCAAGCTGATCAAAAAACATTAGTGATGGATAGTAAGACACAACAAAATGCTATCCAACCTAATCTAACCTAACCTAATATAAGGCAAAAATATTGGTGGGGCCGAATTCATATCTACCCGCAGGTCTTTTGTCTGTTACGGTCCTCCTAGCCAGTGATCGTGGTCCAACTAAGATATGACGATAATTCCCCTACCAGTGAACGTAGCCAAACTAAGCTATGATGATAATCTTCCTGGCCAGTGAACGTGGTCCAACTAAGCTATGATGATAATCCTCCTGGCCAGTGAACGTGGCTCAACTAAGCTATGATGATAATCCTCCTGGCCAGTGAACGTGGTCAACTAAGCTATGATGATAATTCTCCTGGCCAGTGAACGTGGCTCAACTAAGCTATGATGATAATCTTCCTGGCCAGTGAACGTGGCTCAACTAAGCTATGATGATAATCTTCCTGGCCAGTGAACGTGGTCCAACTAAGCCATGATGATAATCCTCCTGGCCAGTGAACGTGGTCCAACTAAGCCATGATGATAATTCTCCTGGCCAGTGATCGTGGCTCAACTAAGCTATGATAATAATCTTCCTGGCCAGTGAACGTGGTCCAACTAAGCCATGATGATAATCCTCCTGGTCAGTGAACGTGGTCCAACTAAGCTATGATGATAATCCTCCTGGCCAGTGAACGTGGCTCAACTAAGCTATGATGAATAATCTCCTGGCCAGTGAACGTAGCCAAACTAAGCCAGATGATAATCCTCCTGGCCAGTGAACGTGGCTCAACTAAGCTATGATGATAATCCTCCTGGCCAGTGAACGTGGCTCAACTAAGCTATGATGATAATCTCCTGGCCAGTGAACGTGTCCAACTAAGCCAAATGATGATAATCCTCCTGGCCAGTGAACGTGGCTCAACTAAGCTATGATGATAATCTCCTGGCCAGTGAACGTGGTCCAACTAAGCCATGATGATAATCTCCTGGCCAGTGAACGTGGTCCAACTAAGCCATGATGATAATTTCCTGGCCAGTGATCGTGGCTCAACTAAGCTATGATGATAATCTTCCTGGCCAGTGAACGTGGTCCAACTAAGCCATGATGATAATCCTCCTGGCCAGTGAACGTGGTCCAACTAAGCCATGATGATAATCCTCCTGGCCAGTGAACGTGGCTCAACTAAGCTATGATGATAATCTTCCTGGCCAGTGAACGTGGCTCAACTAAGCCATGATGATAATTCCTGGCCAGTGAACGTAGCCAAACTAAGCCAGATGATAATCTCCTGGCCAGTGAACGTGGTCCAACTAAGCCATGATGATAATCCTCCTGGCCAGTGAACGTGGTCCAACTAAGCCATGATGATAATCCTACCTGGCCAGTGAACGTGGTCCAACTAAGCCATGATGATAATTATCCTGGCCAGTGATCGTGGCTCAACTAAGCTATGATGATAATCTTCCTGGCCAGTGAACGTGGTTCAACTAAGCATGATGATAATCCTCCTGGCCAGTGAACGTGGTCCAACTAAGCCATGATGATAATCTACCTGGCCAGTGAACGTGGCTCAACTAAGCTATGATGATAATTCTCCTGGCCAGTGAACGTGGCTCAACTAAGCTATATGATCATTTCCTGGCCAGTGAACGTGGTTCAACTAAGCTATGATGATAATCCTCCTGGCCAGTGAACGTGGTCCAACTAAGCCAAGATGATAATCCTCCTGGCCAGTGAACGTGGCTCAACTAAGCTATGATGATAATCTTCCTGGCCTCGTAACTGACCTAATTAGGTATTATTCCAGCTTTCAACATTATAAGTCAGCGACTTCTCTGAAGTAACCACCACCATGGTGCCCAGGCTGCCAGCAGCCCAGGCTGAAATGGCTCGGGAAAACCCCCTGTATACGATTTCACCTGTATCCAGGAGTGGGAGGACCCCCTGCAGTGGGTGTTCACCACGCGGGGGATGTGGAGTTTAGCCATAGCGGCCGGTCTGGGGATCTGGGCCCGGTTCCGGGCCCATATTCCCCGACCACCGCCACGTTGCCCAGCAGGGACCACGTGGAGGTATCCACCCCGATTCGTATCGCCTCCGTTATTACATTATGACTAGTCTCACTCTTACAAACTATATAAATAGACTCTCTATATAAATAGACTCTGTATAAAATATATCTCTGTTTACAGGGTATTTACAGGACGCCACATTGGCCTTCGGGCGCACAGCGCCTCCTCATTCTAGTACGGATTTCCCACTACTCGTCCAGCTCCCTTGCATCTCCAGGCTCCAGCGCTCTTTCTCTCGCTCTCCTCTCTTCCTCTCTCTGCTTTCCGATTCTCGTAGCTGCGGTCACGAAAATCTGAAAGATTTCATTACTTTCTGCTATATCCTCCGGTCTCCATCTCCTTCCCGTCATGACAACTTCTCTATATAGCTCCTGCCTCGCCTGCTCATACTTTTCACAATCGTACATTACATGGCGCGCATCCTCAGCCTGTCCACAGAGGTCGCAATCTGGGCTGTCTCCAATCCCAAAGGAGTGGAGTTTAGCTGCAAAGTCACCGTGTCCGCTCAGGAACTGGGTCGAGTAGTGGTTTCCTATCCTTTTTCGCTTTTTCAGCCTTGCCTTGACCTCTCTAAAATACGCATAGGTCACTCTCCCTTTCGTGGCATTATCCCACCTCTCTTGCTATTCATCCACTGTTTCTGCTCTTCTCATCATCCGGCTTTGCTTTCTCTCTATTCCATTCATTCTGTCTCTCCACAGCTTCTGTCTCTCCTTGATATACAGATCTATTGGGATCGCTCCCGTGATCACTCTCACTGCCTCATGCGATATTGTTCTGTATCCCTTGGCCACTGTGAGCAGGATCTTCCTCTGTGCGCTCCTTATGGTCTGCTTGCCTCTCCCTTTCTGGGCTGCCCCGCCCCATACCTCACATCCGTAGGTTAGGATCGGCTCAATCATTCCCTTGTACATTCTAAGCAACGCTTCACAGGTGTATCCATAGTTCGCTTTGGCCAAGTTCTGAAGCTTTGTGAAAATCACCTTCACTCTCCCGCACATCGTTTCTATGTGCCTCCTGTACCTCAACCCCTCTCCTACCAGCACACCCAGATATTTGACCTCAGTCGCATACCCGATCCTCTCTCCATTCATTCTCACTAACGGGTGTCTGGCTAAGCGGCCTTTCAACAGCATCATTGCCGACTTGGCACCCGAGAACCTCAATTTATTCTGTCTGCCCCATTCCTCCACTCGCCCTAGTGCGAACTCCGCTCTCCGTTCCACACTCCTTCTCGTGTCTGCCTCGATCAGTAGCAGCACGTCATCCGCATAAGCCAATGCTTTGCAGTTTACACCCAAATTCCTCTTTAACAGTCGGTTTATTAATATATTCCATAGCAATGGGCCTAGGACTGATCCTTGTGGGCATCCTTTGGTCGGCACTTTCTCTCGCTTCACTCCTTCGATTTCCAGGGTCACAATCCTCCTTTCGAAGTAGTTTCTTATTAACCTCCATATATCTTTTGGGCAATTAGCCTCTTTAAGCTCCAGCAGCACATGCGGCCACCACGCATTGTCAAAGGCACCCGCTATGTCAAGGAACACACCGAGGACATATTTACACCCAGACTCCCTGACTTCGGCTTCCATTCTCATTAATGCATCCGTTGTGCCTTTCCCTCTTACAAATCCGAATTGCCTCGCACTCATATATCCTGTCTCATCCATATGCCGTTCAATTCTCTTAGCCACCATTCTTTCTCCGATCTTTCCCAGTACTGGGAGCAAGGTCACCGGTCTGTATGATTTAGCCTCCGTCTTGTCCTTGTCCGGACTCTTAAGGAAGACCTTCAGGTACCCCCTTTTCCACCTGTCTGGGAACTCACCCGTATCTAAGGCTCTATTCATTATCATCCTGTATTCCTCGACACAGCTCTCCAGTGCACCCTTGGCTAGTTCCGGTTGGATTCCGTCCACCCCCGGAGCCTTTCTGTTCTTAGTTTTCTTTATCGCCATCTTCACCTCTTCAGCTGTGAACTCTGGGGACCTCTCCTCACCCCTCCATTCGAGCGTGTTTCTCCTTACTCTGTTGTGGTATTCAATTTCTATATCTCCGTTATCGTCCGGGAGGAGCTCCCCCAGTAGCAACTCCGCGGTCTCCCCGATATCCTTGGTGTATGTGCCATCTGCCTTCCTCAGGCTCGTGAGAGTCAGGTCACCTTTCATCTTGCCCATGACTACCCTGTACACCTTGCCCCATGGATCATCGGCCTCCGCCGCTACCAGCTCTTCCCATCTCCGCCTCTTCTCCTCTCGGACCCTCCTTACGTACTCGTTTCTCTTTCGGTTATATTCTCGGCTCAGTACCCGGACCACCAACTCACCAGCCTCACCTCTTCGTACCCGTCTCCTCATCCGATCCAATTCTCGTCTCGCACTGTTCTTATCCATTTTCATTTCTGACAGTTCCTCTGTCCACCAAGTTCCACCATTTCCACCGCACCTTCTCCTCTGGAGGCACTCCTCCCCGGTTTCTACAATTGCCGATTCCAGTTTCTCCGCCATCTCTTCCGCACTCGCTTCTGCCGGCCAACTGTCCACCACTTTTCTCCGGAGCACCTCCGAGAATTGTTGCCAGTCCGCACCCTTGAACTTATATCTCGTCTTTTCCTGCCTCTGCCCCCTGTGGCCTCCTCTCCTCCCTTTCTGTATAGTGAAGCTGATGAGTCTATGGTCCGACTCTACCTCACCTTCTACCACTCTCCAGCTCTTTATTTTCTCCAAAAATCCTCCGTCCCCAGAGTCACATCTATATTGGACCTCATACCCCTGGTGTTGCAGAAGGTCTCCGGCTGCTCAGCTCTGTTCAAGATTCTCAACCCGCTGGCCAGGATAAAATCCTCCAGCATCTCCCCTAATCTTCCTGGCCAGTGAACGTGGTCCAACTAAGCCATGATGATAATCCTCCTGGCCAGTGAACGTGGTCCAACTAAGCCATGATGATAATTCTCCTGGCCAGTGAACGTGGCTCAACTAAGCTATGATGATAATCTTCCTGGCCAGTGAACGTGGCTCAACTAAGCTATGATTAATTTAATTTAGCACCGCGTCTTACTACCCGTTCGGGTTATACGCTTAAGTACTAATTACTCTAATGGATTAGGAATTATGAAGGTTGAAATCAGAGGAAGTGAACCCGCATTTGCGTGGAGGGAGAGTGGAAAACCATTTAGGAAAAACCACCCCCAGTTCACCCGACCGAGATTCGAACCTCGATCTCCCCGTCCTCGGCGGTTGAGCTCAACACGACTAGCACGTTAGCCAACTACGCCACCGAGGCGGGTAACTAAGCTATGATGATAATCTTCCTGGCCAGTGAACGTGGTCCAACTAAGCCATGATGATAATCCTCCTGGCCAGTAAACGTGGTCCAACTAAGCCATGATGATAATTCTCCTGGCCAGTGAACGTAGCCAAACTAAGCCAAGATGATAATCCTCCTGGCCAGTGAACGTGGCTCAGCTAAGCTATGATGATAATCCTCCTGGCCAGAGAACGTAGCCAAACTAAGCTATGATGATAATCCCCCTGGCCAGTGAACGTGGCTCAACTAAGCTATGATGATAATCCCCCTGGCCAGTGAACGTGGTCCAACTAAGCTATGACGATAATCCTCCTGGCCAGTGAACGTGGCCCAACTAAGCTTTGACGATAATCCTCCTAGCCAGTGAACGTGGTCCAACTAAGCTATGAACGTTTGGAACAAGTGATTTCATGGCCCAACTGTTATTCGCCGAATCTAGAGGGACAAACAAAACTAAGGATAAGCTAACAGTTATATTTGAGTTATACTTATTGAAAAGTGTTCTTTCGATATAGTATATAACTGTACGACCTAACTGGCTGCATGGTTTAAGGCGCTACTTTCACATTAGACTAGAATTCCGATGACGGGGAGGTTAGATCTCGGTCGGGTGTACTGAGGGTGGTTTTTTCCTAGATGGTTTTCCACTCTCTCTCTCTCTCTTTCTCTCTCTATCCCTCCCCCATGCAAATGTGGGTACACTTCCTATAGATACAACCTCCCTCATCCCTAAAACCATCAGTGTAATTAGTAAAAAAGCGTATAACCCAAACAAATAATACAACGCTGTGCTTAAAAAAAGAAGATACTCCTTATTAGGCCGTCCACTTTTAAATTGTAGTACATGTCTAATGGAGCGCGCGGTTGTCAAATTTTATTCGCTTGAGACAGGTTTACCATTTTTATATTCGAAACCTATAAAAGTTATACAAGGTTGAAGTTTGTTTATGTCATCTATTGTGTTTGTTTTTCTTACTATATTATTATATTAATCACGCCTTAATAAACACAGCACAAAATCACATGTGATGTGTAGGTTGGGGTTTTAATTCTGGTATGTCAAACTGAAGATTATTTTCACAAGTAAGTTCAAACAAATTGTTTTCCCCTCCTCTGCCCATGCTAATGTGTATACACTTCCTTAAACAATTACCTAACTCATCCATAACTTATTAGATGATTATAATATACAAAGTAGTTTATAACCTTAATTTTACGTTGAATAACAATAACAGTTGAATCGGCAATTACCGTGTAGGCCTGCACCAAAATAATTACCGAAACACAACATTAATAGCTCACAACTGTTAGGGCCATTTTATATAAAAGCGTTTATTGACGCGCTTTCTCTAAATACACAGACGACAGTGCTTTTATACACTGAAGCGCGTCATTTATGTCGTCGCGATCTGAAAAGTGTATCGCCGTAACCTACCAGAACGCTGCACCAAAAATGACGCAAGACCGTACAATATGCATTATATTCATCGGGCATTTTATACGTGCGTCAGCTTTTGGGTCGGCCTGTTGGTGAGACTGCAGGGCAGCCAACCTCTCTACGCCACCTGTGTTGGAACCTTAAGTGTATCTCAGTACCAGTATCAGTGTATTTTTGTAGCAGGTAGTGCGTTTATTATTTGTGGTCGGTTATCTATTGCCTACCGCTTTATTTGTTCTTGAAATGATAACACTATGAGGGAGATAACGCGTGGATCCATCACGAGGGGTAGAAAAGAAAATTGGCAACCCTGGGCTCTGTTTTTCAATTCCTTTTTCCTCTTACCTTTTCCATGACGCGTGGCATATCTTGCTAGTTTAAAAACAAACGCCCATGACGTGCGTCACGTTTGTCGCGCGTCACGAAAGGACTCTATGCTCATTTGTACATAAACTCTGTTGATGTTCCCTTTTTACTTTCTCTCTATCTTACAGGTAGAGAAAGTATGGTGATCGTCAAAAAAATCGAAGTCGAGATTTTGATGAATTTTGACGTTTCATGACTCCCTGAATCCGAAAAAGTGGTTTTTGAATTTCCGTCTGTCTGTCTGTCTGTCTGTCTGTCTGTACCTCCAACTAGAGCCTAAACTATTTTACCGATTGAGCTGAAACTTGATATCTAAGGTTTTCATAGGGTTGCCCCGAGGGGTTTTTGGAATTGGATATCTACCCCTAAAATTAAGGGTAGTTTACTGAGGGGAAAAAAGAGAAAAAGTGATTTTCTCAAAATCGGCTCTAACGATTTTGATTAAATTTCATTTATGAACATCAATAAATATTCCAAACAAAATGGCTACTCTCAATATTTCGGCAAAATGGCTTTAAGGGCTCCGGTCTGATGCGTAAATTAACATTTTTTATAATAGCTCCGAAACTATTTGAGATATGAAATTACTTAGCATTACAAATATGTATATATATTTATAATACAAATATTTTATTCGAAACATATTTTTATAAAATCAAAAATTTTCAATCTATACGCAATTATATATATATTTTTAACTTTTTGGACATTAAAGCTTAATTATTGCGATCGTAAAAAAAACTAACCTGAAATGTTGATGGATTTCAACGTCTCATGACCCCCCGAACCCTAAAAAATAGTCTTTGCAATGCCGTCTGTGTGTCTATTAAAACTTAAAATTAAGGGTAGTTTAGTGATGGGCAAAAAGAGAAAAAGTAGATTTTCTCAAAATCGGCTCCAACAATTTTGATTAAATTTCATTTATGAACATCAATAAATATTCCAAACAAAATGGCTACTCTCAATATTTCTGAAAAATGGCTTTAAGGGCTCCGGTCTGATGCGTAGATTAACATTTTTTATAATAGCTCCGAAACTATTTGAGATATGGAATTACTTAGCATTACAAATATGTATATATATTTATAATACAAATATTTTATCCGAAACATATTTTTATAAAATCAATAATTTTCAATCTATACGCAATTATATATATATTTTTAACTTGTTGGACATTAAAGCTTAAGTATTGCGATCGTAAAAAAAACTAACCTGAAATGTTGATGGATTTCGACGTCTCATGACCCCCCGAACCCTAAAAAATAGTCTTTGCAATGCCGTCTGTCTGTGTGTCTATTAAAACTTAAAATCAAGGGTAGTTTACTGAAGGGAAAAAGCGAAAAAGTCGATTTTCTCAAAATTGGCTCTGACGATTTTGATTAAATTTCATTTATAAACATTAATAAATATTCCAAACAAAATGGCTACCCTCAATATTTCGGCAAAATAGCTTTAAGGGCTCCGGTCTGATGCGTCAATTAACAATTTTTTATAATAGCTCCGAAACTATTTTAGATATGAAATTACTTAGCATTACAAATATGTATATATATTTATAATACAGATATTTTAATCCGAAACATATTTTTATAAAATCAATAACTTTCAATCTATACGCAATTATATGATTTTTTTTTTAACTTTTTGGACATTAAAGTTTAAGTATTGCGACCGTAAAAAAAAAACTAACCGGAAATGTTGATGAATGTCGACGTCTCATGACCCCCCGAACCCTAAAAAATAGTCTTTGCAATGCCGTCTGTCTGTGTGTCTATAAAAACTTAAAATTAAGGGTAGTTTACTGAAGGGCGAAAAGAGAAAAATTTGGTTTTCTCAAAATCTGCTCAAACGATTTTGATTAAAATTCGTATCTAGGCGTTGATTAAGATTATAAATAAACGGGCTATTTTCATTTTCCTATGAAAATGATTTTTAGGGTACTTTACAGAAGCGTTAATTTCCGTATCTCCACAACTATTTGAGAAAATAAACAACTTATCATTGCAAAATTGTAGGACTATTAGAAATAATAAACTTTTATTTGACATATATTTTTATAAAAGCTACAGTTTCTGAGATATTTGCAAATATATTAATACAATTTTGTGAGCTTTAGTTGTAAACATATACTACTTAAGTCTTAACGCAATAATTCTCCAATTCCATAGAGTAATTAAATATAAGTATCTAAAAAAGTATGGTATTTTTCCTTAAAGCTCTTTGGAAAAATGTTTGCATAGCAATGATCTATCTCCATTTTAGACTCAATAGTCAATATTTACATTTTTTATTGGTCAAAATGTATAAATGAATAATTAAATATCAATGCGATGACTTGAAGATCTGCAACACCTTATAAAATGTTAAAACTTTAACCAGAAATCGAAATTTTAATACGAAGTGTTGACCCTTGTGGAAGACATTAAACTGTTTGAAATGTTCTTAGGTGGACAAAGATGCGCCTCTTTTCTCATTGATTCTATATCATTGTATATTATTTTATGCATGTTCTTATGTGGAGTGGTGATGATACAATGTACATTATTCCGTTCATAAATCTTACGAGTTTATAGAAAGAAAGAGAAAGTCTGTGCGGTGCGCCGTACCATTTTTTTTTATCATGTATATTTTATATGTCTTGGTTTGGTCTTTTTTGTCATTGTGGAATTTTAGGCTATATTTTCTTGGTTTTCATCCTTTTAGAGTCATTTTTAGACATTTATAGGAATTTGTGAGTCATTTTGAGGCATTCATGTTGAATTAAATTTTAGGATATTTTGTAGGTAATTTTTTGATCATTTTTAGGTCATCAAAATCTGAGCCCTGGTTATAATTAGTGCAACCTATAGTGCCTGTGTTTTTGGCTAACAGCAACTTTTGGCTATTCTAATCCAAACAAAAATTTAATGTGTTAAGAACAGTGAAAGTTGCTTGGAGTAATTGCACTTGTGTTTGCCTAGAACTATGAAAACGTCACTTGATAAAACAGACTCCAAATAATTGTTTTTATTGGATGTATTTTATTTGCACTTTTAGAACACATTGAACGCATAGAACACATGACATACAAACTAGCCTAATGCTTAGAAAAACACAATATTCAGTCCCTCACCCAATAATTTACCAATAATAAACATTCGACCATGCAGGAAATGGAATTCGGGCCCCCTAACTCATTTGGCTTATGTTACTGAATTTGGCCTGGATTCGGTTTTGAACAAAATCCATCAAACCATTTAGGATCCTTGGACAGGAACAGACGAACAGATATACCGGTTTTTTCTTTCTTTCTTTAATGAGCTGTAGTTAATATGATAATAGTACACTAAATAGTCAAATTAAAACATATACCATGATATACAATACAATCAGTAATTAAGTTCAAACAATAATTAATCCACACAATGTAAGTAAAATACATTTCTCTAAAAATTAACAACCAAATTTACTCCAGTTACTTTGCCTAAAATATTTCTATATGTCCAGAAATAAATATATTTATTTAACTTTTCCTTATTTTTATATTTCACAAATTCAGATTTTAATCGGTGTATCAACCTTGCACAGAATAAATTATGTTAATCACTAATCAGGTACTTACTGCCTAGTTTGTTAATAGTAATTATATGTCCTGTATATTGTTGATTTTGCTAGTACAATGAGAACAATCGAACAGTTGTAACCAGGCGGCCGTGAAGAAATCTCCAGGAAATGTCTGTATCACAATTATCCATGGGGTGCTGGTACAATATTCTCCATGGGAACACATTATCACTCCAATTAGACGTGCCGTCTGGAAGACCTCAATCAATCAGTTTGGCAGTACACTCCAATTAGACGTACCACCTGGAAGACCTCCATTAATCAGTTTGGCAGTACACTCCAATTATACGTGCAGCCTGGAAGACCTTCATCATTCCGTTTGGCAGTACACTCCAATTATACGTACAGCCTGGAAGACCTTCATCATTCCGTTTGGCAGTACACTCCAATTATACGTACAGCCTGGAAGACCTTCATCATTCCGTTTGGCAGTACACTCCAATTATACGTACAGCCTGGAAGACCTTCATCATTCAGTTTGGCAGTACACTCCAATTATACGCACAGCCTGGAAGACCACCATCAATCAGTTTGGTGGTACACTCCAATTAGACGTACAGCCTGGAAGACCTCCATTAATCAGTTTGGCAGTACACTCCAATTATACGTACAGCCTGGAAGACCTCCATTAATCAGTTTGGCAGTACACTCCAATTATACGTACAGCCTGGAAGACCTTCATCAATCAGTTTGGCACTACAATTCATTTAGACATACCACCTGGAAGACCTTCATCAATCAGTTTGGCAGTACACTCCAATTAGACGTACTTAAACATAAATTTTATGAAACCATACATTTCCTGGGCAAACATATTTACATGACATTATATTGTTTGTGTAGCTTATTCAATAAGTATTTTTAATTATATTTCTAAGAGATTACCTGAGGAACAAATATTATTTTGTTGAGCTTTATAATTAAAATAATTATCAAATATGAAATATTACTCGAAGAAGGTATATGGAGGAAAGCGTAAAGCCATTTAAGATATTCACATTAAATTAATTAGGTCGTAAATTATTATATTTAAATTCATAAATTAATAAATCTAACTTCCAATTCACTAATTTCAGCGTAAACAATTCTGAAACTATCCACAGAGAATGTCATAGAAACTTTACTCAAATTAACTCAAAACTTAACTCAATTCAGGGTTCGGCTGGACTGACAAGCGCGCGAGCGAGCGACTGAGCGACTGCGTGGCCAAACTGGCGAGCGAGCGACTGGGCGACTGCGTGTCCAAACTGGCGAGCGAGCGACTGAGTGACAGCGTGGCCAAACTGGTGAGCGTGCGACTGAGCGACTGCGTGGCCAAACTGGCGAGCGTGCGACTGAGCGACTGCGTGGCCAAACTGGCGAGCGTGCGACTGAGTGACTGGATGGCTAAACTGGCGAGCGAGCGAGCAAGCGCGTAGTTAGCAGACTGAACCTAGTTCATTAGAGAAAATGTCTCTGTCAAAAACACTTGGTACATCTCTGCTCCTCGAAAATTCTTACAACAAATATTGTGTATTTATAAAAAAGAAAAAATTAAGAGTGCATCCAATTAATAAATTGAGAAATGTGTATGGTGAGTTCCACCATCTATACAGACAACTGAGAAATTACCCTGATAGATTTTTGAGTACATGCCGATGTCAGTGCAAACGTTTGATTTCATACTAAGCAGAGTGGAACATCGGCTTCAAAAAGTAGTGACTAACTGCAGAAGACCAATCTCCCCAGCTGAAAGACTCGTGGTAACAATAAGGTGAAACAGCTGACTTTAACATAATATTTATGTGGTTCTAAGTTTATCAATGTTACCTAATTGAAGCTTTCTTATGGCATAACAGTAAAGTACATAAAACATTTAAAAGAATCAACTACAAGCATGTGTAGACAGCAGAGCTTGGATCTGAATGTGATCCTGAATATGATAGTGATGTTGATGGGGAAAAAATAAGTTGAGGAGATAAAAATTCTTCTTGAAAACGCTGGTGCTCAGTTGACGTTTGTGTTTGGAATGTTGTCTGCTGAGGGTACTTTTGAGAGGACGTGTTTTCTTGTCTTTCAATCTTCTTTGTGTATTCTTCTAGAACTGTTGCTTGGATTTTGGTTCTTACTTGAGGACTTTCCAAAGGTGTGATGGCCTTCATGTAAGGCAACAAGCTCGTAAAGAAATTTAAATAGGTATCATCAGATAGTTCACTACGCACCGATGACTCCAATATTTTCATTTTCTGTCGCTCCATATTCAGGAATTCCCTCTCAATATCATCAGACCACCGCGTCTGACGTCTACCTGGTGGACAGCTTGATTAACTATGTGAAGGTACAGATCTAAGACCCTCTGATATATTGCATGATGGACTTGGGGGATTAATTGCGACATTAACATGAGTGTCACCTTCCTATTCATCGTTGTCCTTTTCAGTGTCATCCACTAGATCTATGTTTTCCAATGAGTCTCCATCGTCACTTAAATGTCCCTGAATTTTGTTGGGAGTAACAAAGTCTCTAATAAATGACATCATCTCAGAGTATTGCCACATAGAACTGACACTTATGCGCCTTTTCCTGATTTAACAGGTGGAATTTTTTGTAGCTCTCGTCTGTAGTTGTCTTTCAAGGCTTTTCGTTAAATTTTTGCATCAGTTCCTGCAATAAATCAAGTAATATTGTTGCAGATGAATACGCCAGTACATACAGGGCTTGACAAGCAAACTTAAGCAGCAACCTTAGCCCCTTTCGACTTTATTTGTTGCCTTTTTTTTTGTGGCTTATTTTCCATAGTACGAGCTATCTAAATCTCTTTCGAACGGAATTAAAATTTACTCCATTATAATTTTATATGTATTTGTTAAAATAAGAACTTTGCTCAGATATAACTTCCAGTTATAAAGAAAAGTGTTATTGCCAATGATAGTGGGCTAGTTGCATTGCCAGTGACAGTAAGCTAGTTGCATTCACCTTTCTCATTCTGGTGTATAAGATGTAGAGATGTACAAGTGTTTTCATATTAACGTATTTAAAAAATAGTCAAAGTATAGCTATCATACATATTTTTTAAATTTCTTTAAAAAAATTCCGGGTGTTTAATTTTGAAATTGTAATTAATGACTAGGAATAGACAACTTCCAATCTAAAAAAAGAATGGAAAACTATCAAAATGTATATTTATTGAAAATATTTTCATTTAACCAAAAAGTATGAAGCGGGATTAAAAAAAGTTTACTATTATGCTGTTTATCATATAATTTTGTTACACGTGATATTTTAAAACACATTTTTAATCAAAGTGAAACTATATTTTACAGTTCATAGTGAACATGAAGCCCTGTGTAAATTAAGCTTTTTAATATTTTAATCTAATTCTTCACAGGCACATGAGGACAGGAAGTTCTTTTCGTTCGATAGCATTTTCATTTAGATTAGGTCGCTCAGCAATAAGTTATTTAATCTTCGAAACCTGTGATGCCATTTGGGATGAACTACAGAAGAACACCTAAAAAAAGTAATCTCTGATTACTACAATAGTTATACACCTACTTCCTCAGGATTGTATGATCTTACAGTTTATCATACAGGGTTTTCATTTCAAAATTATCCACCCTATATCTCTCAACCTGATGCACAGCTCATGTTGAACATGCTCAACGGTAAAAACTACAGTTCAAATGTTATTTTTTAATTATAAATGGAACGAGTATGACGGAAAAAGGCAATTTATTAAGTTTAATTATTTTTAACAAATATTTTTTAAATATTCAGTAAACATTTACAATAGTGAATTATTCAACAAATAAAAACCAACATTCTGTGAGTTGGGTTGATAAATAAATAAATCATTGGATGCCCTCTCTACTTTTATTGAGACAGCTATCATCACAGTTCAAATACTTTTCTTGTCTTCAATCTTGGTTCATTACTATATAGCTGTGGGTAAATCAGCAATAATGATACAAAATCAAGAAAGCCCTCGCTTTGATAATCTCTTCATTTGCTTTGGATCATTCCACATAGAATTAGCCTACTTTGGAGCTCTCCGATACTATCTCGAAGGTTCACGAATTGAACATATTCTTTCATAGATCGAAGTTCTGGCATCTGGTTCAATACAGGGATTTCTTGGAGGAAAGGATTTCAACAGATGTAAAGGAGTAACACATCTTCTCACTGTATTTTGAAAGTTGCCTTTTTCAGAAGTTTATAGAACTACAAAACATTACAAGGTTATAAATACTTTAAGATCAGGTGATAAAACTGAATGCTGACCTTTCTCTAGATACTTAGGAAAGATTTATTGAAAGCTCAAATGTAAAGCAAGTGTATGATGAATTCAAAGAATTCAAATCAAAAACAAGATCAGGATTTCACGGAAAAACAGCTTAGTTCTATCAACAGTACATTGATCTCGTTAACATCTACAAATTCTTCGGCAGAGCATATAGGACAATTAACCTTGAAATGTACACGGATGCTCTAGATAAAACGATTCCAGCCTTTTTATCAGGCAAGAGGCTGAACTATTTTCACCTGAAACTTCTTAACTTAGGAACCGAATACCGTAAAGTAATATACGCACTTTCTCAAGGGGGTCTAGGAATAAAGCGCTCTAGTAATTCATTATCTAGGGTACCAGTTGACATGGCACTAGAGTAAACCATAAACGCTGACGCTGCTTCAAGGTTCACAGGCATCACAGCTTTTGCAAATTCAGAATCTGCTGGAGCCAGATGGATGATCACAAGTACATTGAGAAGTGAGATTGTAAGCAGATTACTTGAAAGTAGTGGAATTACAAAATCGCCAGATTCGAAGCATCATTTCCAACAAGGATGCATTGAAAAATATCACAGATATATTAAATAAATAATTTTAACCCTGAAGAGTTTTTCAAACACATTTCAAGACTTGGATACTCAAGCCTCTCTTAGGAACATTTCATCTGGACAATCAGTGAATAAGTTAAACTAGATCCTCTTTCATTTTCTTTTAAAAGGGAAAAGCTTCTAAAAAATTCAAATAAACGTTCATGCAAGATCCAAAGAATGCTGAAAATCCCATACCCCGAAATTTGGTAACTAACTCTGCATCTTCTATTATATCAAGTAACCTGCAAACAGAAATAAATAAATTAGAGGTTGCCAAATTCAGTTTTGATGCTTTCGGTAAAGTAATTCATATGACAGCTGTTAAAAAAATCGACGTGAAAAAAGTCTTGGAGTATCCTCTATAACTCCCGTGCCATTCTCTTTTGCTCAGATTAGTGGATCAATGGATAAAACAGACAAAAGTTAGTTGATGCACAGGCTAGAAAAGTACCAGAATTCAGAAGAGGAACATGATATAACTACAGGTCAACCTCACATAGATGTGGCTGTATATGAGGCAACGTTCGTGTTGTACACTTTGTAGTTCCCAGAAAATTACAGAGCTCTTGCACATAAGTTACTGGATCACATTACTAGTAGTAGACACGATGGGGAAGTTCACCCGGTGTTTGACACTTACGGCCATCAAAGTACAAAAGATTGTGAACATGAACAACGAACAACAACTGTACCAACTAGTGATATCAAAGTAACAGATGCAGATCAAATGACCCCAAAAGAGGCAGTTGATGCACTTAGGGATGAGCGGTTTAAAACATCGCTTACGTCTTTCTTATGCAATGAGTAGAAAATCAGAAGCATGCTTCATTTATGTCAGGAAAAACTATCTTTGTTGGAGCAGAGACTGTGTGTTACAAATACACTAGAAAGGATGTCAGTGTTGAGGCAACAGAGGTTCCTGAACTTGCTCGCCATCATCAAGAGGTAGACACGGATTATTTGGCACATACAACATAATCTATCACATGGTAGTGATCAGGCAAAGAATATCCTGGTAAGAGCAAATTACACTGAGGTTTTGATTCTGTTAATTTACCATAAAAAGCACTTTCTCAACTCTCGGGTTTGGTTTGAATGTGACGTGTCTTCTAACAATGTAACTCGTATCACAGAGGAGCTCGGACATGATCTGTTAGAGGCCTTGTCTGGCTACCACGCTTTTACAGGGTCAGATTTCACAGCCGCCTTTGCAAGACGAGGAAAAGTTAAACCCTTTGAAATCATGAAAAAGAACCATGATTTCCAATAAATGTTCAGCCTGTTAGGTGAGTGATTAACTTCAACCGAAGGAAATAGCTGGGTTGTAGAAACTTGTCTGTGCCTTGTACGGCCACACTAGATACTCCTTTGTGAGTGAAGTAAGATACAGTATATTTATGAAGAAAACCATACCTAATATCCACTCTAAGGCATTATCCAAAGTTAAAGGTATTGACCCAACAAAGCTGCCCATATAAACCTGGTTTGGTCCAAAATATTAAAAGGAGCAATTCAGTTGTAGAAACGAGCAGATTGTAAAAAACTTGACGGTGGACTTGATCATACTGAACCTGGATGGTACTTGGAAAATGGAAGTTACTACTTAAAATGGAACAATGGTCCACCCAGGAAATCTTAAAATGGCCACAAAAGAGGACAGTGAAAAAGAAGAAGAGGGCGTTGAAAATGAAGATGACGAAAGTGATTTTGAGAGCGACATTGACATTGACAGTGCCAGTGACAGTGCCAGTGACAGTTCTAATAAAAGTAAAGAGGACATACTATAAAATCATGCAATCTTGAAAAAGTGGATGTATAAATTGATATCACTCATAATAACTAAGCTTGGAAATAAACCCCTTGTTATTAGACATTTTCTTAATCTTTATTAAATAATGAAACTCTTTTATTGTTGTATATTTTTTCCAAAAGTCGTATAGTTTTTGAGTAAATCATTCTTAAACGTCACATATAATCAATGTGGACACTGATTTTATGCATTCAAATTAAATTATCTTAAATAATAATGGAGTTGACAAAAAACTTGTGACTGCAAAATATATTTGCTATTAATTTTTAAACATTAAAAAAAAATCATCTCTCTAGCTTAAACAGGTGAGAAATTATACATATTTAAATGTGACAACTACATAATAGTGCAGAAGCCATATTGATGACGTCATCATGCAGCCCTCCACCACTGTAAATTTGTAAGGCTCACTTTTCTGAGACATTTTTGTCATATATAAACAAAAAATATTCACAAACTTTTTGCACTCTTCGGGTGAATAAATTCTGGTCTGGTTCTGGGACTATTTATACATATATATATATAAATATATATATATGTGTGTGTGTGTGTGTGTGTGTAAAACTGATATGTTAAAATACTTTAATATTATAATCAAAGTAGGCCTTTACAAATAAGAATCACCATTAGCGCGGATAGAGGATGGGAAAAGCCCAATCACTTGTCAAATACCACCCTCAGTTCACTGAGCCAAGATTCAAACCTTTGCCTCCTCGTCAACAACTAGAGAGCTATCTGCTAATCACGCGCTCGCTCGCTCGCCAGTTTGGCCACGCAGTCGCTCAGTCACACGCTCGCCAGTTTGGCCACGCAGTCGCTCAGTCGCACGCTCGCCAGTTTGGCCGAACCATAATGTGTGGACGGCGTAGTAGTTCGAGATAAGGCAAATAGTTCGTGCCCTTTGATGTGTGATAGATTACCGACAACTGACGGAACATGTTTGGAGTTCTGCGAATGATAACAAAAGTTCGTAGGATACCAAACATTCGTCATAACTCACCCATCTACACTACGAGGTATTTGCCAAATGACTTAACATTCGTTACTCGGGATTCGCCGAATGCCGAATATGTAGCGCCGACTTAAGGTGGGGTGCTAGTGAGCGCGAGTTTAGTGCATTAATTTTGCAGTTTTTATAGCATAAACATTTTTTGGCAAAAATAAATCAAATATTTCTTCTATAGAAACATAGAGATTAGCTTTCTGCACATGCTAATTTCAACAGTTCTTGAATATCTCTCATGAGCATTGCGGCATTTGGTGACAAACTTTTTAAATACAGAGAAAAAGTTGTCATTAAATTCCAGGACACCCTTGACAGATATTAAAAAACTGTTGAGATTAGCATGTGCGGAAAACTAAACTCTATGTTTTTATAGAAGAAATATTTGATTTATTTTGGCCAAATAAATGTTTATGCTATAAAAACTTCGAAAATACTGCCCTAAACTCACGCTCACTAGCACCCCCATCTTAGGGAGAAATGTCGTAACTGTAGGAGGCCTACTAGTCACAACATTCGCGGATAGAGTGCACCTCTTGCTTGGTTTGATTTTAGACCTCCCCATATTTGGCAACTTTCCTCTAATAATAATTACTCTAATGTAATAGGAATGAAGAAGGTAGAGTTTTAGAGGACATGTTGCCTATTTGTGTGGTGGGAGGGTGGGAAATCGCTTAGGAAAAATCACCCTTAGTATACCCAACCGAGATTCTACCATGATCTGACGTCACCGGCAATCAAGTCCAACACAACGAGTGACGGTTTAAACCACCCACCCACCGATGTCGGTAATATTATTACAACTATTATTAGCATGGAGTTTCTTTTTATTAGTAGTATAAGTACGTAACAACTAACATCATGGTATATTAAATTAATACAAACGTGTCAATTATTACTTTCTCTCTATCTTGCAGGTAGAGAAAGTATGGTGATCGTCAAAAAAATCGAACTCGAGATTTTGATGAATTTTGACGTTTCATGACTCCCTGAATCCGAAAAAGTGGTTTTTGAATTTCCATCTGTCTGTCTGTCTGTCTGTACCTCCAACTAGAGCCTAAACTATTTTACCGATTGAGCTGAAACTTGATATATAGGGTTTTCATAGGGTTGCCCCGAGGGGTTTTTGGAATTGGATATCTACCCCTAAAATTAAGGGTAGTTTACTGAAGGGCAAAAAGAGAAAAAGTCGATTTTCTCAAAATAGGCTCTAACGATTTTGATTAAATTTCATTTATAAACATTAATAAATATTCCAAACAAAATGGCTACCCTCAATATTTCGGCAAAATGGCTTTAAGGGCTCCGGTCTGATGCGTAAATTAACATTTTTTATAATAGCTCCGAAACTATTTGAGATATGAAATTACTTAGCATTACAAATATGTATATATATTTATAATACAAATATTTTAATCGAAACATATTTTTATAAAATCAATAATTTTCAATCTATACGCAATTATATATATATTTTTAACTTTTTGGACATTAAAGCTTAAGTATTGCGATCGTAAAAAAAACTAACCTGAAATGTTGATGGATGTCGACGTCTCATGACCCTCCGAACCCTAAAAAATAGTCTTTGCAATGCCGTCTGTTTGTATGTCTATTAAAACTTAAAATTAAGGGTAGTTTACTGAAGGGCGAAAAGAGAAAAATTTGGTTTTCTCAAAATCTGCTCAAACGATTAAATTGAAATTCGTATCTAGGCGTTGATTAAGATTATAAATAAACGGGCTATTTTCATTTTCCTATGAAAATGATTTTTAGGGTACTTTACAGAAGCGTTAATTTCCGTATCTCCACAACTATTTGAGAAACTAAACAACTTATCATTGCAAAATTGTAGGACTATTAGAAATAAAAAACTTTTATTTGACATATATTTTTATAAAAGCAACAGTTTCTTAGATATTTGCAAATATATTAATACAATTTTGTGAGCTTTAGTTGTAAACATATACTACTTAAGTCTTAACGCAATAATTCTCCAATGCCATAGAGTAATTAAATATAAGTATCTAAAAAAAGTATGTTATATTTCCTTAAAGCTCTTAGGAGAAATGTTTGCACAGCAATGATCTATCTCCATTTTAGACTCAATAGTCAATATTTACATTTTTTATTGGTCAAAATGTATAAATGAATAATTAAATATAAATGCGATGACTTGAAGATCTGCAACACCTTATAAAATGTTAAGATTTTAACCAAAAATCTAAATTTTATTACGAAGTGTTGACCCTAGTGGAATACATTAAACTGTTTGAAATGCTCTTAGGTGGACAAAGATGCGCCTCTTTTCTCATTGATTATATATCATTGTATATTATTTTATGCGTGTTCTTATGTGGAGTGGTGATGATACAATGTACATTATTCCGTTCAGAAATCTTACGAGTTTATAGAAAGAGAGAGAAAGTCTGTGCGGTGCGCCGTACCATTTATTTTTTTAATGTATACAGAATTTTCTGAAAATAATGCTCGAACCATTCACTTAAATAAATAATCAGTGCAACAATAAAAGTTTATTGCCTTGTAATGTCGGTATTCTTTTCATGACACAAGCCTTCTAATATCTTCAAACCTCATTGTTTGAATCTGTCGATTTCATACCATAATTTATCTATTACGTCATTTGAGATCATTTTGCGTTTATTTTTATTAGATTTTTTCGTTTATAAGTCGTACTAGTCTGTATTCACAACAGCCGTGACATTTTTGCTGTCTTGGTTTATATATATATATATATATATATATATATAAAAACAAATTAGATTATATGACAATAGATAAATTAGTTCTAAAGAAAACTTTCTTACGAAAATAAATATAATACTGTAGTTTCTTTATGTTTAAATAGCATAAATATTTCTGGTTTCTTAAACACATATGAAATAATTGTACTTTGACCCGTTCGACTTTTATATTCACAGAAGAAACTTACTCGTATAGTCATTAAAATAATGTACTTTCGCCAAGCTAATGGCCAATCTTGGTAACACCTTTATCGGCTTCTTAATATAATTTTATTTTCCAATTCAAAATACATAACTTTTTTTTTGGGAGATTTGAACTAAGAACGGTATTAAAAAGGACTAATTTTTCTACTTTATTTGAATTCATATAAAAAGAATCTGAATTAATGAATCGTTAATACTACAACCTAAAGGTTGGTTTGGATCCTCAACAGTTCCACCGTCAGCTGTAAAGCCTAGGCAACACTTAAAGAGATGCCAAGCCACCAAGTGACCCTACAAGCGACACCTTCACTCCATTCATCACAGGTACTGGCTCTATATTGAACGTTATAACTAGTATCGTTCATACTTCTGCTAATTTCCTATTTATCAGAGCCATAAGTGAGACTGAGACAGATCAATGAAAGTAACAACTTTCTCAAGCCCATGCCAGACGATATAACGCATTGTAAACACTATATCTGACCAGGATATAATATCTGGACTAAAAACACCTTACAAGTCGCAAATCTTTCCTTTGAAAATGATTTTTTTAAATAAAATTTACTTTTTGATACATCAGCGTTTAAAATAAATAAATTTTTTTTTTTACCCCCTCCTAAATGGCAGTCGTCTCTAGGGGCCAGTTTCATAGTCAGACTTAGTGAGCCTAAAGTGCGAGTCGATACTAAATACAGGACGACACCTACCTAGACCAAAATGGAATGGGCCAGTTTCGCATATGCAACTGGCCCATTCCATTCAATTTCAGGTAGGTGACGTCTTGTATTTAGTATAGCACCGCACTTGCGGGGTACTAAATCTGACTATGAAACTGGCCCTTGATCTGACCATCCTCAGTCCATGCGGCGGTTGTCGATACAGTATCGTCGATAGTCACCCACTCTTTGTTGGTTGCTAAGGCAGCAAGAAGGAAAGGCGGGGTTGCGAATCACAAGTGATGGCTGGTCGATTATTCCATTTCCCTCGTGGTGCCCCAGAGGGGGAAGGCACGTCAAGGGGAGAGAGAGAGGTAGGGTAAAGTTTGGTAATCATGACACCTCCCCCCTCACACCCTACCCCTCCAGTGCACTTCAAATTGTCAAGACTTGGAAGTTTCCTTATTACTTAGCCTCGTCTCAACTCTGGGAGGAATATTTTAAATATGATGAACCTGTCACGTTCTTTGAGGTTTAAAATCACAGTTATTCGTGCTGTTCTTGATGTCAAATATTAGATATTTGTGTTTCATGAGATTCTGTTACTTTAAATCGCTTTTAAATGTCTGCCAATGAAGATTTCGGGTAGTAAGTTATTCATGATACATGAAATAGCAATACCTTTGATGTTTTGAGAACCTAACACAGATTGTACCATCATATATAGTATAATTTTCTTAAAAAAATTTCTTAGAAAATACAAACCTATTTTTACCGGCAAAATTTATACAATCTTACTATTGCATTAGTGTTATTTCATAGGAGTTGATATCTATCAATAGTGACGGCTGCAAATATCATGACTTGACGTATGAATACGTGAAAGTAAATCTAGTATATTTTCTAGCTGTCGGATAAAGAAAGCTCCTTTATTTGAAAATTTAACTTTACATTTCGATGATAAACTTGATTATTATTTTGTATGCCAAGTATTATGGTATAAAACCTAAAATTTTAGGATTTGTGAACTATCCAGGTTCGTTCCTTTTTCAGTGTCATTAATTACTAATAGTTCTAAGGCACAGTCCTTGTTGTCTAAACTGAAGTTTTATTCTTGTTTGGAAGTTTAAAATTGTATCACAAAATATTCACCCATTTTGATATCTAAACATTATTTTTGAATTGGAAACATTTTGACAGTTAGCGCTCGCCGAACTAACATGTACTTAACACGTGCTGATAGTGGACAAGTAAACATATTGTTCTTTGAATTATGATAATTTTGATAGTTTTAAGAAAGTCTAAAATTTATCATATTTTTAACAGATTCAAATTATTATTCACTCAACTATGTTTGAAAAAGAATGTTAAATTAGTTTTAGGTTTCTTTATATTAGTCAATATATCTCGATCGCGGGCTGAATCGATTTTAAAAAATATATCAATCACCCGTTTCGGTGGGCGCATGATCTAAGGCGTTACTCTCGCAATAGACTGGACTGCCACTGACGGGAAGATCGGGGTTTTAATCCCGGTCGAGTGTACTGAGGATGATTTTTCCTAAATGGTTTTCCACCTTAACTTTACACAAATATGGGTTCACTTCCTCTAAATTCAACCTTCCTAATCTCTAATACATTAGCGTAATTAGTACATATGCGTACAGGTATTAAGACGCGGTGCTAAAAAAATGTTTATAATACATAAACAATAGTGAACGATATCAAGAAATTAGGGTTAACATCCCGTCAATTCTCTGTTTTGAATGGTAACATTTTGAGAACATAAAACAGTCCATCTACAGCGCAATTAAATATATTGCACGGAAATTTCAATTTTGACTGTTTGTGCCCGTTTAGCCCTCTCCCCAGAGTGTTACTAGTTTAGAGCAGAACAAGTCCTTTAAGCCATTGCCCCCCTCAACTCTCCAGTTGTTCAATTATTCTGTCCTGTGACCTCATTCCCCGCCCCATGTAGCACTCCCCTACATGCGCGCGCAGCTCTCACCAAGGCATGTATGACCTCGCGACAATATCATGGCACGTTCTAAAAAATAAATCATAGTATCACTTCGATAAAAGATATATTTTAAGGCTTCTCATTAGGTCTGTGAAAAGTCCATTTTTTTTCAATTAGAAACGAGCCTGAAATATTATCTAAGCCGAATTTAAGTTCGGATGTATATATTTCTTATTGTTTTATTCTTTAAAAAAAATATATTATGCTCATTTGTATAACTTTATGCACTAAAATGGCCTAGAAAATATTGTTTGTAACATTTCATTCTAGTCAGGTAAATACAGTTCATGCAGTTCAGTTAATTCAGATACGTGTAAGCTGACCAGGTACCGTACTAAGACGTGGTGATAAATAAACTTATCTCACTTTTACACATAATAGTAAAAGTTTAAGTTTCATTACTTCTCGTTACCAATCTAGACTTTAATTCACATAAGTCTTTTTTTTTTTAGCACCGTGTTTTACTTCTCGTTCGGGTTATACGTCTATGTACTAATTACACTAATGTGTTAGGAATTAGGACGGTCGAATTCAGAGGATGTGTACTCGCATTTTCGTGAAGTGAGAGTGGAAAAACCATTTAGGAAAAACCATCATCAATCAGTACACCCAACCGGGATCGAACCTTGATCTCTCCGTCAGTCTAATCTACTGCGAGAGTAGCGGCTTAAAGCATGCAACCACCGATGCGGGTAAGTAACTCTTGTTGCGCACCACTTGGTGCATCCACACAGCCCTGATACAGTAGCCTGAACGCTCATAAAACGAGGGATCAACAATTCACCAGACCTGATACAGCCAACACCACCTAGAGAGAAGGCCTGCTCGCACTTCTGTGACGTCACAAGTCTGCGGCCTTGCGGGCTACTTGTGCTTCAACAAAGAAACGTTGGTTTCGCCGATCAAATGTTATTTTCCGTATTTATTGTTGAGGACAGTTTATGATAAATATTACCTGTTTAAGTATAGTAAATTATTTATTTAGCTAACTTGACTGAACATAAATTTTATGAAAACATACATTTCCTGGGAATTAATATTTACATGACACTTTATTGTTTGTGTAGCTTATTCATGACGTATTTTTAATTAGGCCTATATTTCTAAGAGATTACCTGCGGAACAAATATTATTTTGATTAGCTTTATAGTTAAAATAATTATAAATATAAAGTATTACTCGAAGAAAGTATATTACTATGGAGGAAAGTATAAAGGCATTTAAGATATTCACATTAAATCAATTATGTAGTAAATTATGATATTTAAATTCAATAATTAATAAATCTATTCCCAAGTCAATAGTTGCATGCATAATTTGATTACAAAATATAATGTTACTTTGAATTATTTTAATAATTATCAATATTGGTAGGTTTACTTTGTACGCATCTATTTTTAACTTTTGATAAATATTTTTTAAGGTCGATTATAGCAATAATACCCAGCCTAACACAACGCAACCCTCAGTTGTAAGAAGCATAAGGTCGATAAACATAGAAGGGGGGGGGGGGGGTGCGTAATTTTAGTGAAGAGACAAATATAATGGAATTTACGAAGGAAAACACGACCTAGCTTACAGTTTTACGGGGCATATATAGGTCAACTATTACAAAAAATGGCACTAAAGATCAAATTTGCCTATATTCTAGGCCAGTGGTATTCAACCTGGGGTATTCGTATCCCCGGGGGTACGCAAAGGTATCTTATGGGGTACATAAATATATATATAGTTTCATAACAAACATTCAATAGTTAGAGCCCGCTTTAGGGCTAGCCACAAGATATCCGGACATAAGATTTGCGATCTGGGAGCGACAGTTTATTTTAAATGCAGATCATATAATATATATATAGTTTGCATTATGCACCAGCAACGTTAGTGGTACATAGCTGAAGATAAATTACATCGGAGGGGGGAAGGGGGGCACTCGAATCAAAAAAGTTGAATACCACCGCTCTAGGCCCCCCCCCCCCATCCCCCTTTTACCCTTTAGAATCTACTGTAGATTCACATGATCGCTGAAAAACAAGAAAAGGAGGACAGAAACTTGGATTTGTAACGATTTTGTAATTAATCTCAGTATTTAAGCATAATCCATTCAATGTGAATAGACATATTTTCAGCTTTGTCGGCTCCGCCCCCTACAATTCGTTTGTGAGAGCCAATAAACGTTCATGACCAACCACCGCATCAAGGATGTTGAAGCGATTTGAAACATCACATTAAAAACGGGATAGAACGTATATTTATCTGTGATTTCGCAGCGGCAAATCACTAATTGGGAAAAAAAAACTCGTGGTGATAAAAGAATAATATATATATATATAATATTTACCAACTCTAAAACAAAACTTGTCGATAATGAGATGTAAATAGCTTGCGTTGCAAAATATCAAGGTCAACACGCATTTTTGCAATTGTAGAAATAGCTTGTATGTTCAAGCAAATCATGACCTCAAATTTTGGCGACATTGTGAATCAAGCACTAACAGTAACCAAACCAAACTACATAAAAAAAAAGTTTGGTTAATACACCCAGTTTGTATCTCTGTGACACTATCGGTTTATTCGAATTTAGACGTTCTCGCATTCTCGGCTCACTTATTGCACTCAGAGAAGGATCAACCAATCTAAATCCAGCATGTTTTTTTTAAAATAAAAAGTATCTAAAAAACCATATAAAGATTTCAGTTTTCTCAAGCTTCCACTAAAATATAGTGTTCATTACACAATACAGACCAGGAAGGAATCCTTTAAAACAAGCTCTTCCAAAATAGCTGTTTTTTTAAACAGGACTATAAAACAACTGTCACCAGACATTCTTAGCCCATGGTTTGAAAGAAAAAGATTGAAATATTCTACAAGAAGGGTGTAGTTCCTATGAATGTGGATAATTTAATAGTAAATATATGTTTCGTTTCAGACAGCGAAGAAGGCCTGTAGGAAAATTAGTTCGGTTCCAGAGGATACGTCAACAATACGTCTTCTGCTTGTTTATTTGTTATAAACACCAATCTTTGAACACCTATGGTGTTATTAACTCCCATACATGAACTAACGGGTTGTTAACGCCCAACATCCAAGATGGACGTTTTATTAATAGTAATGGCCTTTATTTATCTGACGAAGTTAAGGCGTTAGCCTTATCCTCCACTTGACCAGGGTTGAATACAATATACAGTATTACATTTATTGAAAAACAAACAAATTTTAATAATTCAAATAAGTAGAAAACCATTGTATTCACTCTCTAGGAGATAAAAAAAATATGGTCTTTTAACTTTAAAATCATTTGACAATAAAAATTTTGGTGCTCAAATATAAACTATAAATAGTGATTCAATTTTCAGTAGCGTAAACACGCGGGGGGGGGGGGGGAGGTGTTGAAGGGGCTCGACCCCCCCCCCCCTTACCGTGGTTTGGGGATGTACCGAGATCTCCGCAGATCCGAAGAGAAAATAAAATGGGGGTGGGGGGTGTATGACCAGTTAAACATTGTGAGCAAAACATTAATATGAGGTGTACAGAATTAAATATTTATAATATTAATAATATAAATATTTCATTGTGTACACCTCAACTGAATGTCTAGTTAGACTAAATTTCAGCCACATAAATTAATTAATTTACCTTAACAATGGTACGCAAAAATCTAAAATATCGAGTTTGACCCCTTATAACTCGTTAACTGTAATGATTTGAAATCACTGGATCCCTATTTATAACTTATAAGTTATAAATATACATTTACTAAAATTGTGCAATAAAATTTTGTTGATCGAATGACCTTAAATTGAGTGCACCCGAACTAACATGAAGAAAGGAAGTGAAAACCCATTCTCTCAGCACCCAGCTGAGATCCGAAACTCGATCTCTCCATCACCATCAATCCAGTAGGCCTGTATTGTGATCCTGACGCCTTAGACCACGTGGCCTTGTTTAGTAACGAATAAGTTAGATGTAATATGTAGATATATAACTTGTGTATTGTATAGCTACGTGCAGTTTGTTTAACTTATGAGTGCTAAGCAGGACCCGGATTTTGATTACATGTTATCTTTTTATTAGTTCGTCACATAAAATGTTCTTAAGAACATGTTCATGTTCATGAGCCCCTTGTTGTAAAAATGTATATTTTATACTTTTTTTTTGTTGTCATTATGGGATTTAGCGTGATATTTTCGTGGTTTGCGTCATTTTCCTATCATTTTTGGCATTTTTTTAAAGGGATTTTTGAGTTATTTTAAGCATTCATGTTGAATAATTATAATTTTGAATACTATCGATGTTTTATAAATCCATAACTGCTCAAACTTAATATTTTTCAACAAACAGATAATGCAATCATTGATCTTTGTATTATTATTAGCACCGCGTCTTACTACCCGTTCGGGTTATATGTACTTACGCTAATGTGAAATGGTAGGGTGATTGTGAGATGAAATGGAGGACCTACAGTTTAACGTGGAATCCGAACCACGGTGGAGGCCTGGCATTCCTCACATTCACAAGTTGTGATTAATACACATCTTGTCAGAGGTGAAGGAAGGGTTTGGCAATCAGATAAATCTGTGCCGGAGCCGAATGATCTTTGTAACCTCTTTGCTTGTTTGATTGAGTTTGGTTTGGAGAGTTGCGTTGGCTATTACTTCTGACGTAGGTATTTGAAAATCAATATTATATTTAACAGAATGTAAGAGTTTAGTTGTTAAAGAATTTTAATTGCATTTTACATTTGTAAATGTGTGTTTGATTTAATCTTGTGCATTTATTACGAGTTTTTGTTCATTTTTTTTTTAAGATTTGAAGTAATTTTTTGGAATTTTCACGTAATTTTATATGTCATTTTTTGATAAATTTAGGTCATCAAAATCCGTGCCCTGTTTATGACAATACAAAAACAAGGCGAAGGAAATATGGGGGGGGGGGGGGGGGGAGAGTTGGAGGTTGGAAGGGGGGTAGTGGGGCAGGCATCGACCCCGCCTAGCGACGGCCGGGGCTTGGGAAGGATACATGGGACTGAGCTTTATTTTTTACGCCCCACCTATCCGGGTTATCCGCGTGGAGTTAAGTTAGATGGGCTGTGATAAAGGGTGGGGGTACGGAAATTATCCTCACTTTCGCATCCCCGCAAAATATTACGTCGCATTGCCATATATATTAGCAACGCATCTTACTACCCGCTTGGATTATACACTTATATATTAATTACACTAATGGGTTAGGGATTATGAAGGCTTAATTAAGATTAAATGTACCCGAATTTGCTTGGAGGAAGAGTGGAAAACCATTTAGGAAAACCCCCGATCAGGAGCGAACCCCGATCTCCCCGTCCTCAGCAGTCTAGTACAACACGAGAGTAGCGCGTTAGACCACGCGACCACCGAAGTGGGTCGTAATATAATAATAGTGCGACTTTAGTGGGCATCTACTAAATCCTTGATTTTCCATGATACTTTTTATTTTGGTTGAGCTCCCCCCCTCCTTTATACCTTGTGTTCAACATCCTCCTACTTGTCCAAGCGATTCGAATAGGTACACTATTTGGATATTCTGAGATGAGGGAGGTTTAATTTAGAGGAATTGCAACCGCATTTGCGTATAGGGAGATTAGTAATCGATTTAAGGAAAAAGACAATACACCCGGCTTGGATATGAACCCCAACCTCCCCACAACCAGCCAACCAAATAACACTAGACTGCTTCGGTGACCGCGTGGTCTAACGCGCTACTCTTGTGTTGGACTAGACTGCCAAAGACTAGGAGGTATGGGTTCGATCCCGGTCAGGTGCACCATGGGTGGTATTTCCTAAATTGTTTTCCACTCTCCCTTCACGCAAATGCGGATGTAATTCCTCTAAATTAAACCTTCCTAATCTCTAACACATTAGAGAAACTATTACATATGCGTATAACCTGAACGGGTAGTAAGACGTGATGCTAAAAGAATTGACTACGTTCATCTGAATTTTATTGGTATTTAATTTTTATTAGGGAACATGTTCTTTAATCTACGGATATATACTTTTAACTTTCTCTCAACCCCTCAGAGAGGGAAACGTAAAAAGAAAAAGAAAATGTACGGAACCCCACACAAACTTTCTCGCTCTATTGTTTAAAAATAGAAATATTTATTCAAAACTCGTAATATATGTGAAACGAAATAATATACACTAGCAAACCTGAGCATAAATTGCACTATACTTACGTAAAACATTTTTTGAGTCCAGATTTTAAATTTTATAATTTTTTTAAAAAGAATTAATGTCATCATTTGCATGTCTGGACCAATAAAAAAAAGATCTATATTGGGTCCACAAGGGTCAACACTTCATATTAAAATTTCGACTTCCGGTTAAAATTTTAACATTTTATTAGGTGTTGCACATCTTCAGGTCATCGCATTGCTATTAAATTCCTCATTTATGAATTTTGCCCAGTAAAAAATGTAAATATTGACTATTGAGTCTAAAATGAAGGAGATAGATCATTGTTGTACAAACATTTCTCCTAAGAGGTTAAAGGAAAAATAACAAACTTTTGGAAAGACTTACTTACATTTAATTACTTTATGGCATTAGAGAATTATTGCGTTAAAACTCAAGTAGTATCTCTTTACAACTAAACAAAATTGTATTAATATAATTGCCATTATCTCAGAAACTGTGGGTTTTATAAAAATATATTTCAAATAAAAGTATATATTTTTAATAATACTACAATTTTACAATGATAAGTTATTTAGTATCTTAAATAGTTGTGGAGATACGGAAATTTCCAATTCTGTAAAGTACCCAAGTCATTTTCATAGGAAAATGAAAATAGCCATTTTATTTATAATCTTAATCAACGCCTAGATACGAACTTTAATCAAAATGGTTTTTTCTTATTCTTAATTTTAGGGTTAAACAGACACAGAGACATACGGCATTGCAAACACCACTTTTTAGGGTTCGGGGAGGCGAGGGGGGGTCACCCATCAACATTTCGGGTTAGATTTTTTCTGTGGCGTGTGGTCAATTCTGGACAGAGGGAAGCAGTGAGGCTATACAATAAAGGGGGTCTGATGGACCCTAGTATAATTAGAAGCTCACACTGGGGTCTTTTTTTTTTAATAGTTAAAAGTATTCTGGGGAAGAAAGGAAGGGGGGTGACCCAAACTATGCATGGAATAAAATAAAATAATTGGTGATCTTAGAAATATTACCACAATAATTATAATATATATATATACATAAATAATAATAATTGTAGTTCAAACTCAAATAAAAAGAAGAATAATGGTAATAATGATGGTCAATTTCGATTGCCGAAATGTTCTCTTGGGTTGTGGCCTACAAATGAGTATGACTTTTGACCTGCCTTATAGTTTTGAATCAGGATTGAGTCTACACGCCATTATCACGAGTAAATAGTAAGGCCAACTATATAATTTTCCGCCAAACCAACATACCGATATTTAACATACATTTTCATAAAATTAATTATTAAAACGTCATTTTTTTTAGGCTGCCTGAAGATGGAGTGGGTTTGCCTGTTTTAATTACTTTATTTTTCTCGTCAAAAAACTGGGACAAAAAAAACAACGCTTCAAAATATTACTTATAAGCTTTGACACAGCAGCCCCCCCTCCTCCCCTACTGCACTTGTTGACGCACTCGTCATTCTACTACTGTACGCAAAGAAACAAACCGCTCTCCATGGAGGATCAAACAAGCGTCAATAGTCTCTAAAATAAAACTAAACTCACTTTAAATTGGTGATAAATACGTTATTTTGTAATAGAGTGCCCATAATTATATCTAGAAACAATAAATATCGGTTAAAACAAATAAAGAAATAAGATTTTAAGAGCATTAAACGTAAGAGTGTACACCAATCACTACAGTAAACTCATGCGCTAATACTCGCCTAGGGATACGGTGCTTCCCTTTCCCCGATGAGGGCCGGACAGACCCGGAAACAAACGATTGGCGGAATAAAGAGTGAGCGAGACTAGCTGGCTGGTCTCGCTCACTCTGGAAAAGAGATGCGACCTCAACTCAGTATATTTGTTGGAGAGGTTTTTATTATAATAATAATAATAATTTGATTTAATTTCATTTTCCTCTTATTTTCTTTTTTCCCTCTTTAATTTTGCTTCCCTTGCTTCCATTGAATAAATGCCACTGAATTTTTTTTCACGGTCGCAATACTTTACCCTCAGTTTTCGAGAAGTTTATATATATATATATATATATATATGTGTGTGTGTGTGTGTGTGTGTGTGTGTGTAAATATTCCAAACAAAATGGCTACTCTCAATACTTCGGCAAAATTACTTTAAGGGTTCCGGTCTGATGCGTAATTTTTTTTTATCATATCTCCGTAACTCTTTGAGATATGAAATTACTTATCATTGCAAATTTGTAGGGCTATTTAAAATACAAATCTTTTATTTGAAACGTATTTTTATAAAACAAATAGATTTCAAGCTATACGCAAATATATATTTTTTATGGAAGTCTTGTGAAATTAAAATAGCTTGTTATGCTCTTTTGTGGACAAAGATGTTCCTCGTTTCTCAATGTTCCTGTTTTTATTATTTTAAATATATGCTGGTGGAGTGTTTCTGTAACAATTATTTATATAATATTATATTATTTCGTTTCAAAAATCTTATTAGTTTTAAGTAACTGTCTCTATTTTAAGATTAAGCAGAAAGAAATTATGTGCGGTCACAATACCATTTTTTGTGTGTATGTAGGCCTACACCATATCTTACTACCTGTCCTGGCCTTTCATACATTATCATTAATTGGATAGGTATTATAAAGGTAGAATTTGTAAGAAATCTACCAGAATTTGTGTGAAGAGTGTAAAAACCTTTAGTAAAAAACCACCGTCGGTACACTCGTTGAGACTCGAGCTCTGACACCTTAGCCCACGTGCTCACCGATGCGGATACTATTATTTATTAAGGTGGGAATTTAGGGGACGTGAGAAAAGATAATTGTTTTACAGTTTTTATATAAAAACATTTCTTTGTCAAAAATAAATAAAATATTGTTACAGTAGCAACGTTTAGTTTAATTTTCTTCCCATGGTGACCTCAACAGTTCTTGAATATCTGTTGAGGATGCCCTGGAATTAATATGACAACGTTCTCTCTTTATTTAAAAAGGTTATCATCTAATCTCACTATGCTCATGATATATATTCAACAACTGTTGACATCACTGTGGGAAGAAAATTAAACTAAACGTTGCTATTGGAGCAATATTTTATTTATTTTAGCTAAAAGAAATAAAAAGTTTTTCTATAAAAACTGAGAAACACCGACCTTTTCTCGCTTCCCCTTCACTCGCACATTAATTTGGAAACATTGCTTCCAGTATTAACGCTATACTTTGATGTTCTTACGAATAGGCTATACATTTGGACCACTTAAAAAAAAAATCAAAACATATGTCAGATATGTTCATTCTTACGGAAATTGGGGAATGCTAATTGATTTACCTAACTTTGTGTACAGTTAAATATTTATAGGTGGTTTTTTAGCATCACGTCCTACTACGCACATATGCTACAGTAGCCCCATGGCTTCTTTGGTGCTGACTGACAGCTCACAGCTGACTTCTGTCAGTCAACAGTTAGGTATATACCTAAATTTTGACTGTCAGAAGTGACAGCTGCTAAACACATGTTTTTTTCAGATCATATGGTTCGGCGTAGGGATACATAATTTGGTCTGGTAGCTTTTCAAAGCCGTCAGCTGTCAGTCAGCACCAAAGAAGCCACGGGGCTACTGTAGTTACGCTAATGATCTAGGGATGGGAACGGTTCAATTCAGAGGAAATACACCTGCATTTGCGTGGAAAACAATTCTGGGGTGAAAAACCACCCTCAGAACACCCGACCGAGATTTAAACCCTAATCGTCCTGTCTTTGATAGTCAAGTCTAACACGAGAGTGACGCCTTAGATCATTTGGCCACCGAAGCAGGTTTCTTGGTATTACTTCTCGGAGACTGTGACCATAGATTATCCTTCTAATGTAAATTCCGAGTCTTCTCTTGTTATAGAGGGGGCGCAGCCTTGTGGTCGGAGGATGTTTAATTTATTAGAGCGCCCCCCAAGTAAGAAAGAGCGGTGGAGCTAGATGAATCCTTGGCTCTCAACATGTCGGCTACAATCACTGTCTGAACAGCAAGCAACCTCCCGAACTACCAATGACACTTAAAAAACTCCGCCACTCTCTTATTGCCTGCCTCTTGACTGACTGCCACTTTCTCTCGACTCTTGAGAATGGGTGCCCACCCAATGGGACGGCAGCTTTTTTAGTACTTTTACGTTCTACACTGGCAGTTGGATTCTTGAGCTTTATGATTCAGGGGAAGGGGGCACCATTTTAAGTTAACGCACCAGACATTCATCTAAAGAAAGAATTGGGTCAAATAATGTTAAGGTAAATAGCTCCGAGGGCATTCGGTTGGGATAGAACCCTTGCCTCCAGGAGGAAGGGATGAACAAGTGTTTAGGTTATACATAGGAGATACGGGGGAGTGGTGAGGGGGAGAGGTACAAAAGGGAGGGTAGGAAATAGTTTCAATGTATTTGTCAATATCTAAAGGTTTATTCGATTCAGTTTGCACATCTTTATACCTCCTTTTCCCTCAATTCTTTATCACTTTCCTTAACCTCCCCTGAGCACTCTAACCTTCCCCAACACACTCCAACCCTCTCCAAAACACCCTAACCCTCTCCCAAGCATTCTAACCCCACCATATATCCCTCCCCCACACTCCCTAACCCTCATCCTAGCACTCTAACCCCCTCCAAGACATTGTAATCCTCCCTTAGTGAGCCTAATACTCCCGACAGGACCCCAATCCTACACCAAGCGCCCTAATTCTCCCCCAACCACTCTAACCACCTCCAACACACACACCAACCCTTTCCCAAACACCCTAACCCTCCCTCAAGCGCCCTAATTCTCCCCCAACCACTCTAACCACCTCCAACACACACACCAACCCTTTCCCAAACACCCTAACTCTTTCCCAAGCACCCTAACCCAAACATATACTCTCACAAATCAGTTTTTTAACTATAAAATCAACTTGAGAGTAAACCAGTTCTAGTGCATTCAGTCGGGATAGAACCCTCGCCTTCAGAGTCAGACTCCGCTTCATTATTCGTGAGGCCATCCTTGCTCCTACCTAGAGATTTGATCTGCTTTTCCCTGCGTCTTTCATCATTAGTTTGAGAAGTATTTAACCTTCTTTCTTTCTCATATCAAGAGAAAATAAAATAGATCTCTAAATTATGATGAGTTTTTACGTTTTATGTGAAACCGAGCCCCCCCAAAAATGGATTTTACAATTTTGTCTGCCTTTCCCTGGCTAGAGGTCTAAAACGGTTGAGTGGTTTTGGTTCAAACAGATATTTTATAGGTTAGTATTGCAAGAAACGTCCTTAGAAGAACAACATTTGAGTGATTGTTACATTTCTTTAGTCATTTAAACAATATAAGGAATTAGTTTATTAAAAGAGAAATTGTTAGAGCAAGAGAAAGAATTTAAATCAATAAGTCAATTAACAATATGAATTGATGGAGATAACAAGGAATTAATTATTCAGAGAGAAAAAATTGTTGTGAGGAATTAAATCAATTACAAATACATTCTTAAGAATCACCTCAGAAATTGTTAAAGAGCAAATTGATTTTATTAATAGGTAAAACTTTAACTGTACAATATCCTACTAATCAATAAAAATATTTTGGAGAATTTACTAAAACTAGAAAAATGTAAATAGTAAAATGTAAATAGTCAAGGACAATGATAGTGATCAATTGTCGTTCTACCAAGACGTTCCTTGCAATACTAATTTAATATTTCTCCTTATCACAAATTAAAATGAATATAACTAAAATATTTTTTAAGGTTATACCTCGGGATTTATTTTTAAATTTTGACCCTAGCACTCAAATTAATTTGATGAGTGATTTTTTTTAATTCCAAAATTTTTGAAAATGGCTAAAACGATTTTGATTAAAATGTATAGGTAAGATTTGCTTAACATTACAAATATCATTGGTTTGTGAGAAAAAATTCGTCGAAAGGTAGTTTACTAAAGTGGAATTTTTAAAAATTCGAAATATTTCAAAACTGGCTCTAATGATTTTGTTTCAAATGTAACACTGGGGATTGTCTAGTATGACAAATAGCACTGTACATTTTTTTTAGTGAGGGAGCGAGGGGTGAAAACTCGTTTATGGGTAGTTTACTGATGATTTTTTTCCCCAAAAATTTGAACTTTTTTTAAGAAAATGGCTCTAACGATTTGGTTCCGTATGGGTATCTTGGGAGTTTTTGACATGGGAAACTACACTATCTACGGTTTTTTTGGTTAAAAATTCGTTTAAGGGTAGTTTACAAATGACTAATTTTTCAAAAATTTGAAATTTATGGCGTCACCAGAATTATTCATGACTTAATATGGGGTAAGAAGTGCATTAGCGTGGAGAGAGGATGAAATACCAATGTATAGAGTATTGTTGAAGATTAGGTTAGTAAATAATTATGTCACCTTCTAATTTGATCCTGAAAATATGGGTGGGTGACAATTACTATTAATTTGTGTCTCAGTTGTGCATTGAAAAGTTGCACTTAAAACACCTTTTGTTTCAAAGGTAAACAAAAGAGTAAAACAAAAACCTTTCATGCATATTATAGTAAGTTTGTTTAGTGTCCATAAAAAAATGGTCCATCACAGAGGACAATTTCAATAATAAAAGCATTAATAATTGGGGAAGTCTCCAAACTACTCTCAATTTTATTTGAAGTGAATTCACTTACATGTAGATCTCTAGTTTGAATTCATTCCGGTGAACATTTCACTACAGATTAGGAGTGTGCGAAACTTCGAAACTTTGACTTGCCTTTGAAACAAATGTCAGCTTCCACTTTACTTAGAAAAAAAAACCCTGCTTCGACAGTTATGAGGTTTCTTCAATCAAAATATTGAGAGTTAAAATACTCAATTTATGGTTGATTAAAACCATTCTGAGCTGTTGTATGTATAACAAATTAATATCCATATGGATAAAAGCCTGAAGTAATTGACTTAAGTTGTGATAGTAACTTAATTTATCATGTCCAAACGAAATATTACAAACAATTGAGCAATAAAACAATTTCAAGTAATTTCAGTGCATAAAGTTATGTTTACTAGCGACAATATATTATTTTTTTCGATCATAAAATAACTAAAACACTTTGGTTCACTTTCGAGAATATATCATATATTCAGATTTGAGTTCACTTCGAATTGAAAAAGTGGACTTCACACACCCCTACCAAACATTATAAAACTTTTTTTTGAAGTCCACACAAAACTTAGGCCTACCATATAATGTTAATGTACACATATTACAGTAATCAAAAATGATAAAACCTGCTATTTCCTTTCATTAATTTACTAGTAAAAGTTTAGTTTTTAACAAAAAATGTTTTCTAGTTTTACTCAATATTATAGGCCTAAAAGGAAAAATAAATTTCCTTTAGTAAAAAGGGCTCTACTTAAAGAAATGTAGCCTTGAACAAAGAGCAAAGCAAATCAGTTTCATTTGACAGTTTACGTATATTCTATTTCATGTATTCACAATATATGACATAAAGTTTATATAGCTAAAATGGCGTGATAAAGGGTAGATCTTACCCACTCTTTAGTTAAGTGCGCTGTACAGGGTGCATAAGTACACTTGAAAGACAATTCCGACTCCATCAGAAATGTCTTCCTCTCGTTATGGCGAGGTTAATGTAATTTTCAAGTACACTAAACTTTCAAGTGCCCTTGGACAGATTATTCAGACGATTATTAGCGGTGACAAAGTGTAATGAGAGTATAACTCTAATAGACAGACCGACCACCATTGTTGTTCAACCGAAAGTATACTATGGTATAATAAAGTATTGTATTTCACATAAAATAAGTACTTAACATATTCTTGGAAATTGCAAAAAAAAATCACTCTATTGAATAAACCAACGTAGTAAATTTACTCACATATGAATGTAAAATTGACTAAACGTGGCACTTATAGCCAATGATATTAATTTTTATGTGGAATGGATGAGCTGACACAACTCTTCAATTTTCAACCCTACAACTGTCTTATATTGTTGTACTCTTGAGGCTCGGACAAAGTGTAAATCGTGTTTCCCACTCTGCAACTTCAAAACGACACCAAACATAAATGGTAGGTGCAATTTATCCGTAGTTATTTTAAAATAAATTTGAACTATTCTTATAATTTCTTTCACATAATATACCCATGTAGAATCAAAATAAAAAAGTTTCGAGCCAGACAACTTTTTGATGTTTTATTTTAAAGAGAGATAGGTGGCGTACTTTTGTAAGTTCGGCAATGAACTTTCGAGTTCCTGATGCCATAAAGTAAAAATTAAAATTGGTCTGTAGTTGGTTCTTGCCCTTGGGCGAGCGTGGAGGCTCAAGTCCGGGGATTGATATTTGCTCATCTCTGCAGAGTAATCTCACTGACGACACCAAACATTGCGCAGCATCAACCGCCTTGTTATCCTTATCACACCGCGTCCCTTACACTGTTCCAGTTTGCTAAAGGATTCTTACAATTGGCTCAATGCCCCTGGAGCAACCGACACAAAAAGTAACGTACTTATTTTGTTAATAGTAGTCCCACGTTAAATACCAAAGTTATTAACGATTTACCTGTTTCTGTGTTTGAATGCTCTAAGGCAGGCTCTTCAAAATGGCTCACCACATGACCTATTTGATTATTTGTATTCACGTCTGAGAACACCAAACTATATGAATATCTTGAAACATGCATTTTTTACTATAAGATTCTTTGAAGTGACACGTTTTTAAAATTGTATTTCACTATTATTACTGACGTCATGCAAGATTTATTTTTCTATTATAGGTCTAAGATATTCTTCCGCCTCTATATTTTCATTGAAGTTACCTGTATCAGTTATGTAACTTATATGATATGTTGGGGAATAGTCGAAAAGGTGCTCTAAATCACAATAGCAACCATATTTTACTAAGTCATCTTTTGTCTTTTGTGAGACAATACATATTGATGATGACCTTTTTTTATCATCCCCTGCTACCACTATATTTGGCATCCTATCATTAATGAATTTTACATCTTTATCATAGTATTTCAGTAGATTAAAAAATACTATGCCTAAATTATGTGTATTCGCGCCTCCGTAGTAAAACACGTGCTGAGTAATGACCGATTCAACCCTACCCTCGCCTGACTATCTAACCCAGAGGTCCCCAACCTTTTTGTACCTTAGAGCACATTCAAAATGAACGGTAATGCGGTGAGCACCAATTACCTTTTCAAGGCAAATTTCTAACTCCCGCCAGGCTCAGAGGTCAGCCTCAACGCTATACACACGGCCGGTCAACTGCCATCTTAAGTTTCCAAAAGGGTTTGTGACGTTACATGTGGTTGTGGGTAATACTCAAGGCCGCAAGCATGGGTGAAGGGGGGGAGGGTTGGAGCTTAGGTACATTTAAAAAATATATATTTATTCTGTGTTTATTCAGTCACCAAAGCTGGGTAGACTCATGTGTCAAGATATTTACAAAGGAAATAGGAAGTAGCCTATTAGCATGGATTAGTGAGTGTGGGGGAGAGTGATGGACGGGGGGGGGGGGGGGGTCATTGAGATTAGGAAAAAGCAAAACCGTTCAGCATGAAACTATTATAATTCTAGTTCCGAGTAAAAGTACACTTTCTAAATGAGCCGGCAAAGAAAGAGGAATAAGAGGGAGGGATAGGAAAGAGGAGGAATTAGAAAGAGAGGGGAGCTTTCAATCACCAACTTCTTGAGAACAGCATACCTGGAGATAAGCACAAACTTGATTTTTGTCGGAAAAGTGTCAGATTAAAACCATTAGTCAAGAACTTTTCAACTGTGGTAAAAAAGTGGCGGGCAGACGCAAGAGGCTCGGCGGGTACCATGGCGCCCGCGGGCATAGGGTTGGGGACCCCTGATACAACCTATTGCAACGCCAATATATCTAGCCTTAACCTACTTATTTCATCAATCATCGATGTAGTGCCGCTGGTCAATGTAATCTCCTAACATTCTGCATCATAATCCCAAGATATTTCCTAGCTTTATTATTCAATAACTGCTCGAAGTAGTCCTCGCTCGGAGACACTGATGGGGAACTATTTACCCCGGGAAAATCCATAGCGAGCTTCTGAGTATTTCTTGATGTTTATTTCTTATGATGGGTGTATGAGCGATCTGTTTATTAAAATGAAAATTATATTAAAATGTAATTTAGTTCCGGATGACCAGTTTTAGTAACACTAAAACAGAGGCGAGATTTGAACGTTGGTATATAAAAATGTATTTTGTATAGCCTACCTTTGAGGGATGTCTTCGGCTGGAGATACACACATGAGTCTAGGAACGATGGTCTGGACCTCGAGTATGTTCTTCTTAGTAATATTAATTTGCAAGAGAAGCTCTCCTAAACACTCGCATTTAATGATTACATATTATAATACGGAAACACAGAGATTGAACACTATTAACATATTATATATAAATAGTCGTGCACTATTTAATTTCCCACGCAGTTTTTAATGAGTTCATTTTCAAACTTTCGGTCCCGGCACAGATTTATCTGATTGCCAAACCCTTCCTTCACCTCTGACAAGACGTGTATTAATCACAACTTGTGAATGTGAGGAATGCCAGGCCTCCACCGTGGTTCGGATCCCACGTTAAACTGTAGGTCCTCCATTTCATCTCACAGTCACCCTACTATTGCACATTAGCGTAAGTGCGTATAGCCCGATTGGGTAGTAAGACACGGTGCTAATAATAATTTTCAAACGAAATATAGCCAGAGAGGTTCACCGAGCTGTGGTAGAGATTGGTTTTCAATGTACACTGTTTATAGATTACCAGACGCCATCTGCAACAGGGTTGGCTTTGGGAATGTGGACGAGGGTATAATTGTCATGGTTTTTATTCGTGTTTTTCAGTTATTTTTTAAAATGAACGGTTATCAGAACCTGAAGATAGAAAGTTTCAAACTTATATCCTCAGCTTATTAATTTCTTACTAATGTTCCAAAGCAAACATATAACGAGAACTTCCTGAACACTTTTGGAAGTGATAAGATTAGTACTAAAAAATGTTAGTGTTCTCAGACGAGATGGAATTAACAGGAGTATTAAATCGTACTTGAAACACTTGTCATATTAGTGGTATCAGCCATAACACATTCAACACAAGTACTGGACCCTGTGATTAACAATGTCACCATTAGTGCTCTCGTCCATGTCAGAATCAACACGAGTATAAGTCTCTCTTAGTGCTTTCAAGAAACATAGAATCAACACAAGCAACACTAGTGGATTTGCCCAGTACACAGATTATAACATTGTTATACTCTGAACGTTAATATTAGCGCATTGTTGCCATAATTTGTTATTTTCTATTAGGGATGAGGAATCTGCGGCCTCAAAGTCACATGTGGCTTTTTTTTAGATGTTTGATGTGGTCTTTTCGCATAGTTTGTCATTTATGTGTTTTTTTAATCAATTTAAATAATTTATTATCAAACAACATGATTTTAATTCATTAAAATAAAAAATCGCTATCTTTCAAGCACGACTAAATAAAAAAATTAGTCACCCTTATCGATCTATCTATGGTTGGCGCAATCGTATTTAGCCTCATGACTCATGAGGAATCCGTGAAGTGACATTCGGCCTTACAATGCCAGAAGATTTCTCACCCCTGATAAATATTAATAAAATGAAGGGTTTGTTTGTTTGTCTGGCATGAGCGTTGTGCAATATCTGCCACATGCAAAGGTCTGAAATTTAAAAATTAGCAACTCATGTGCATCCCGAAGCAGGATTTTTTTTAAGATTTTCAGTTGATTTTTGCGTAAGCTGTAGAAATGTAACACACTTGTTGGGCTAAGATGAGTAAGCAGTAAGAATGTAACACACTTGTTGAGCCAAGATGAATAAGCAGTAAGAATATAACACACTTGTTGAGCCAAAATGAATAAGCAGTAAGAATATAACACACTTGTTGACCCTAGATGAATAAGCATTAAGAATATAAAGCACTTGTTGGGCTAAGATGAATAAGCAGTAAGAATATAACACACTTGTTGGGCCAAGATGAATAAGCAGTAAGAATATAACACACTTGTTGAGCCTAGATGAATAAGCAGTAAGAATATAAAGCACTTGTTGGGCCAAGATGAATAAGCAGTAAGAATATAACACACTTGTTGAGCCAAGATTAATAAGCAGTAACAATATAACACACTTGTTGGGCCAAGATGAATAAGCAGTAAGAATATAACACACTTGTTGAGCCAAAATGAGTAAGCAGTAAGAATATAACACACTTATTGAGCCAAGATGAATAAGCAGTAACAATATAACACACTTGTTGGGCCAAGATGAATAAGCAGTAAGAATATAACACACTTGTTGAGCCAAAATGAGTAAGCAGTAAGAATATAACACACTTATTGAGCCAAGATGAATAAGCAGTAAGAATATAACACTTGTTGAGCCAAGATGAATAAGCAGTAAGAATATAACACACTTATTGAACCAAGATGAATAAGCAGTAAGAATATAACACACTTGTTGGGCCAAGCTGAATAAGCAGTAAGAATATAACACACTTGTTGAGCCAAAATGAATAAACAGTAAGAATATAACACACTTGTTGGGTCAAGATGAATAAGCAGTAAGAATATAAAACACTTGTCTACATATGTGGACACACGGCCAAACGTCATTATAATGTCAATGTAACACACTTGTCGACATATGTGGGCACACGGGCCAAACGTCGTTGTAATGTCAATGTAATACACTTGTTGACATATGTGGGCACACGGCCAAACGTTATTGTAATGTCAATGTAACACACTTGTCGACATATGTGGGCACACGGGCCAAACGTCATTGTAATGTCAATGTAACACACTTGTCGAATTATGTGGGCACACGGGCCAAACGTCATTGTAATGTCAATGTAACACACTTGTCGACATATGTGGGCACACAGGCCAAACATCATTGTAATGTCAATGTAACACACTTGTCGACATATGTGATCACACGGGCCAAACGTCATTTTCGTTTGGTCTTGTTTGTTATTGACAGGGAGGTTAGAATATCGCTCGTACGTTCTGAGGGAGGTTTTTCCTAATTCGTTTTCCACTCACCCTCCATGATGCATATGTGGGTATATTACTCTAAACTCTAAATGCGTATATCTTGGAAGGTTATTAAGTCGATATGCAAGTGCACCAGTGAAATGATCTCTACACACTGACAATTTAGTTCCCCACCAAACGCTAACAACTGAAGCTACAGCGGTGTTAGTAACTACACAACATGTTGAGCCTAATATAAAGTTACTAAACAAGCGCTACTTTCTTAGAACAGCCCATCAATAAAACACATAAAACCATGAGTGTTTGTTCTCTTGTTTCAGGACACAGTATGGCCCCAGTATACCGGCACTACTCAGGGAAAGTTCTGGTTCTATCGCTGCTCCATTTACTCGCCATCCTACTGCAAGCTATCTCTGGTAAGTTGATTACTTCGACACAAAATAAGGTCATATAATTTCAGACAACAGGTTTATTTGTTATTTGTTCAGGTAAAGTCAATTAAAACAAATTAAAAATAATTTTGCTGCGATTTAAATAAATTATTAAGTATATCTGCGTTGTTTGAATTAGTTCATTAATAAAATTATTCGTGAAATGATTTAATAAATTAGTTAAACAGGGTGTCTACTATCCGGGAAAACTGGAATCAGAAATGGTCGGGAAAAAAACGGGAATAAGTCGGGACTTTGGTACATTACAAAAATATATATATATATATCAAAGAAAATATGGTTTTACTCAAATTAAGTATAATCATTAAATCAGTAAATTACAATGTGATTCAAATTGTCTTCTTTTTGGTAGCTGTGTAATATATTTTAGAGTTTTCTAATTCCTAGTACTGTAGACTTTGTTAATACAAATAAAAGACTTGTTTATTTAAATTTCAAAACTCACTATTATTTTAAAAAGATTTGTTTTAAATGGTGGAGGGGGGAGAGTAGGAGAAGGGTGTAACATACTTTTGAGTCGGGAATTTTTAGGAAATGATCAGAGGAAATAAGAGAAAATGTCGGGAATTTCATTGGTCAAGTTGAGTAGACACTATGAATATTGATATTTTAAATGTTAATATTTATGCTTTAATCATTATAAACTACCTACTGAATAGTACAAAAAAATAACATACTCATTCGTTTATATTTAGTGCGGTGTAATTATGTAATGTAATCAATGTGATCCAAACTCAGGCATTCAAAAAATCAAGATGAGATCTTTGAGGATTTGTTTGGAAATCTTCTATGAAAAAGTTACAAAAAGTCAAACGTTCTGAATTTTTAAACATTTTTCAAAACAAATCCACCATTTTGCACAAATTTATGAAATAAATTGCAGCAGGAAAAATATGTTATCTAAAGAACCGCTATCTTTTACAACTGTCCCTCTCGACGAAATATTTCGAAATATTTTAGGCTTATTATAAGTCTTGGAATCCTAAGCCGTTCATACATATTTTCCCTTTAATCGGTGAAAACTTACATTTTTGCGATATTTGCTCAAACATAACTTTCATAAAAAAAATTTCAAACATTAGTAGTAGGTTATCTTAAAACCTTTCAATGTAGTGTGAAGGTAGCATATTTAAAAAAAAAACATTCTGCTGCATATTGCATTTGCAACCTAATCGTAATTCGTTAATCTTTAAAATGAAATAAACGCGAGATCAAAACCAGTAACAATGCATGTGTAACCGATTACTTTTGAAAAGAATAATGTAGTAGTAATATTAGGGATGTCAAACTCGATTCTTCGATACCTCGATTTCCTCGATTCTTACTGGTATCGAAAGAACCGAGAATCGATCTTAATATTACGATTCTCTATAATTCGATTCTTAGCTCTCAATGAAAGTACTGGCAACTAAGAAAATGGCAAAATTCAGAACACGTAGTTATCGAACTTCTCTGATACTAGTTTATTTGCCATCATTTGCTATTATATTTTGGTTCAGTTAATAATCCTAGTTAGTGAATTTAAAAGACTTAAAGTCCTTTCACCAATTTTTTTTAATTTGACTCGGTGAGGCTTTCCTTGGAGGTGAAAATACGTGATTTCTAACGTAATTCCTAACTATTTTATTAATTTTGTAAAATATGCTTTAATACTTGGTAAACGGATCTTTTTATTTGTTAAAAAAAATTAACGTTTGTATTATGTACATTTTTTAGGTTTTTTTTGCTATTCTATGAAGTTGAATAAATATATTTTGAAATAAGGTTAAAGGCTTGGAAAAATAATAAATAGGAAATGTTCAAGAATCGAAATCAAGAATCGAAGAATCTAGGTTGAACTTAATAATCGGAATCGAGAAAAGAAGGTATCGCGACCTCTCTTAGGTAAAATATATCAAATGGCCTAATAAACAGGATGCGATTCGATCATACTAATAAATTTAACTGGATAAACAATATAATAAGTTACATAAATGAAACTTTCGTTGAACGGGTAAATGTTAATGAATGAAATATAATATTAAATAGGATTTCGAGAACGTTTCTAGAGATGGCTATTGTTTGCATTTATCTATACTAATAAAATGAGGAGTTTTTATGTCTATGATGAGCGTTGCGCGATATCTACCGCAAGCTGAGGTCTGAAATTTAAAATTTGGTAGACCCTGTGCACGAACATGTGCAGCTCGAAGCAGGAATTTTAGAATTTTGATTATTTTAATTAGTTAAAAACGGAAAAAATTAAGATCTACTAACGCCGCGAGATTTTAATAAATTTCATAAAGTTGTACAATGCGGATCATGATGTTAGCCCCTGTGCACAAAATGTCACCTGAAAGCCGGAATTTTAAAATTTTGATTGTTTAATAATCAATAAAGGTTTGATGAATTTTATACCTAGAATGGTGCTTTGGTGATTCTTATTATGTTCTTGTAATATGGCTTCACCACCTTCTCTTAATTTATTAGGTGAAATTAGATTGCTAAATAGATTAGTTTCTTGAAGTTCATTGTGTATATTAATATTAGTGTTAATTTCTTTCTTTGGTGCTGCTTATACGTTATTTTTATATTCTTATAGACAACATGGAGTTATGTATTCAGGTTTGCTTAATTGTTCAATAGGGTATACTCATAGCACTCTTTACTCTTTTTACATTTTTTAACCCGCCTCGGTGGCGTAGTTGGCTAACGCGCTAGTCGTGTTGAGCTCTACCGCTGAGGACGGGGAGATCGAGGTTCGAATCTCGGTCGGGTGAACTGGGGTGGTTTTTCCTAAATGGTTTTCCACTCTCCCTCCACGCAAATGCGGGTTCACTTCCTCTAAATTCAACCTTCCCAATTCCTAATCCATTAGCGTAATTAGTACTTAGGCGTATAACCCGAACGGGTAGTAAGACGCGGTGCTAAATATTATTATTATTATTATTATTACATTTTTTACTAGTTTTGCCCTTTTAACAATTTTCACACCTTTTATTTTTGTACCCTTTTGGCACTTTTTACCGTTTTTTGCTCTTTTTTCCTTTTAGGCCTTCATAACCCGTTTAATTTTTAATATATTTTTTGCCCTTTTTACCATTGTTACCTTTCCCCCCTCCTTTTTGCTATTTTTGTCTCTTTTTTCTTTACTAGACATTTTTGCCATTTTTCCTCTTTCCTAATTTTCTCCTAATAGCCCTTTTACTCTTTTAATCCGTGTAGTCCTTTTACACATTTTAACCTTTTTACTTACCCCTTTAACCACTTTAAAAAAATTAATATATAGTAACTTTATACCTTTTTTGCTCTTTTTGTACTTTTTTCATTTTTTAAACCTTTTAACCATAAAAAATATTTCTCCCGGGCAAAACCGGGTATTTTAATGCTGGTTATAGTAATAAAATTATTAATAATTATATTATACATTATTATGATTATAATAATATATAAAACAATAATAATACTTATTATTATATATTAATATATAATATTTGATATATATTATATATATAATACTTAATAATATATAATAATAATACTTATTATTAATAATAATAATAATAATACTTATTAATAATAATAATACTTATTATTATTAATAATAATAATAAGTAATAAGTAATAATACTTATTATTATTAATAATAATAAGTATTATTATTATTATTATTATTATTATTATTATTAAGTATTATTATTATTATTATTATTATTATTATTATTATTATTATTATTATTATTATTATTATTATTATTATTATTATTATTATTATTATTATTATTATTATTATTATTATTATAAATGAAATACTTGCGTTGGTGGATGTGGGAGAATTAGGGTGGTAGGAAATAAAGACACAGTTTGTTTACTTGTTTACTTACTCTATGGCATTAGGAACTCGAAAATTTATCGATGCACTTTCATAAGTTCATTCACTACCTAACACTTTCTTGAGCTAGTTTTATCCAGTCCATCTCATTACGCACTATCTCTTTTAGGTTCATTCTAATGTTTAACAATGAGGAGGCTGAATGCCTAAATGTTTTTATAATAGTGTGAATTGATTAAAATAAAACTTGTAAAGTATTTTACCTATTGGTTGAGACTTGTAGAAAATAATCCTTGATTTACAAGTGCTTTGCAATCTATAAGTAGCTTTATGAATCCAAACTATAATATTACTTGTAAAAACAGATGTAAATGGTAAAATTTCCGCTTGTAATTATTAGTGTTTACTTGTAGCTCCAAGTATATAGTGCTGTTAACAAAATTATTTAGTGTATGCTGCCAAAATATGTTGGTAACTACAAAACTTTTGTTTAAATTAATTGTTTAATTAATAAAACATACTTGTTTCTGCAAGAGTTTTGTAGAAAGGAATTCATGACTTAGCAGAGACTAAGTAAACTAAGCAGTGAGAGCAAAATGCTTTGTAGATAACAAAGCTTATTTTGCGACAGTTACAAAGATTTTTTTTTCTGTGTAGTGCGTATTTGTTTTAGTATTTGGTGATAAAAAAATATTAACACAGAAACATATTGTGTTAAAGTTGGTTTAAGATGTAAAATTACATTGTTATTTTCACTTTCTGAATCCAAGCCTTATTATTTATCTCGGCAACTGTCTCAAACTCTTTGTTTGCTTAAATTAAAACTGACAAAAATTACAAAATAATTAATTTTCTTTATAATGCATTCGTTTTTACTAAAACTGTCTACATGTTATACTTAAAGCTACAAAAGTACATTTTGTGTTTTATCTAACTAATCCGTATATTTTATAGATTAAAGTTATATATAGCATAGTATTTATATTCCTATCTAGTATATATACCTAATATACCAAATATGTGTCTGAATTTAAGGGGCAGTTTCACCTCAAGTGGACCAATTTTAATATTTTCTGACTTGGTATGTTAGCTATAGTAGAATAATAAGAATTGACTACTCATTGATTATTTATTGAAATATTGTTACCTAATTAAATTAATATAAATTCAAATAAAGGGTTTTATTTTAAAGAACGTAACGATAATAGATTTATTCAAGAAAATATATTGTCTCGGTAATATATTCTTACTTTAAAGACTGGGATGATGTATTTCAACACCATTTTATAAACCGTAGAATATGATACTAGTGTGCGTTGTTTGTTTTTAAAATCCCTTTCATATTAACTTTTAATCAAATTAAATGTGAAAATTAAATTCTTCTGCTAAAACCAATGGAATTTGGAAAACACTTTTTTACGTTATAGAGTTGTAGATAACTATAAAACATTTTACACCAAATTTATTGAGTGCACATTTAATAAAGTCAATTAAAACCACAATACAATGATTCATGGCATTGAGTGCATCGGTAGTAATTTGTTAATTTCAATTTTCACAACTAAGTAAGATGAATAGTAAAAAAAAATAAAAAAATCGAGGGATCAAACCTGGATTAAAAATGAGACGATCTGTGGTGTATTCTTACACACATCCGTTATTCTTTTTATAAAAATGGGTCTTAAATATGTGTTCTATTCGCATCATAGATTCCATTGACGGCGACCATTATCCCTCAAATCATCTTAATAAATGTTGGTTCAAATTTATTTATCAAGAGGAAAATTAAAGGATGTACACATCCTTAAGACTTATTGTAATTGTAATTGCTATTACAGATGGAAATACAGCATCATGGGCAATTTGGTTAGCTGTCATAACTGTGATAACTTGCAGCCTTAGTCAATTTATAGAATGCAAATATGACGTAAGTCTAAAGAACTCTACTTTAATCTTTCCTGAATCAGTAGTCACGTATTAGTACTAGGTCACGTTTTTTTAAAAAAATTGTTTTGCCAATTAGCATAACACAAAGTATTTGCAAACCTAGTAACTCAGCGAGTTCTCTAGACCTTTTGCGGAGAGAAGGGTTGGGCTGGACAAGGACACCGGTTGTTAGGAGGCTAGTCTGAAGTGCTCTACATACTCACCTACCAAGTTTAACCAACTTGTGGAGAGATTATCCCACAACTTGAGTCCCTGTTCTCTACGGTGGAGGCGTCTCGACCCATCTTGGAAGTCAGAGTTAGATAACAACAGTGCAGCGCCGGACGGTCGGTGTTTACTGTTGACTACCAATCCCACCCACCAAGCCCCATCCTGACAAGTAGGTCCACGAGACCACAGCCATAATTACCATAACTATCTATTGGTCCTAAATAGTAGTTTATTAAAGCAATACACGCGTACCACATCCAAATTCATCAAATCAAACAGATAAATCACATAAGAAATAAAAGTCTAGCACAACAAAACAATAATGTTTGCCGAACACGTGGCTATGTAGTTGATCAGTCCCCGGGTGTGATGTTGCCAAACTTCTGTATTTCGGCCTTTTATTAAAGACGGCTTTGTGACAACAAAACACAGCTCCCCCCCCCCCCCCCCCTTTCCTCTGGGACACCTGTGCTATCAAACATATTCCTCACCACTAGTATTTCGATTAACTTTTCTTAAATTTGGTGGGGTACACCCCAACTAATCTTAGCAGTTCTTCATAAATAGCCTATAGCGCATTCTATATCTAGAAAGTAACTAGAGTCACCCCATTCCCTCCTGGCACTACTCATAATATTAATTTGTTAAGTATGAATTAATTTTAGATTCGAATTTTGAAATAAAACCATCGAATCCGAGTTCAAGATTTGTTTGGATTCTAAAGTTTTAATCTAATCCGAATCTTTCAATATTAAAACTCAAAATTTCGAATCGAATTCGAATTTTAGTAAGATTTGTATTCGGATTCAAAATGGCTAAGGTTCGCACAGGTTTAATTAACCTGACATTGATTTCGCCTGTCCACCTATGAGGATTACATATTAGTTGAAAAGGATTGTAGCTATTTCCTTGATATATTGTCCTTTTGGTTTGTCCGTGACCTGCACAGACTGATTCTGAGATATTCGAACTTAGTGCCCATCTCCCTTGTCACCGCTGAACATGTCGGTGCTCGGATTATTGCTAGTTATTCATTTGTGCCGTAAAGCCATGTGATATTTGTTGTAACAAATAATTTTTCTACCAAGTCTATACTTTTTTAGTTGATAAGAATTTTACTGTAGTAACTAGAGCTTACCCGTGGCTTCCGCTCTCATTTAAGAAAAAACAAATTAACTTCCCCCCCCCCCCCCCCCCCGCGAATAATCTAAACTAAAAAAAAAAAAGACGTGGCGGAAATGTTTGGTGGTAACTCAACTCGTCCACTGTCATTGTTCTGCTGAAGAAAGTAAACACATCAACTGGTCTACCCTCTGACACATCAACTCGTCCACTGTTATTGTTCTGCTGAAGAAAGTAAACACATCAACTGGTCTACCCTCTGACACATCAACTCGTCCACTGTTATTGTTCTGCGAAGAAAGTAAACACATCAACTGGTCTACCCTCTGACACATCAACTCGTCCACTGTTATTGTTCTGCGGAAGAAAGTAAACACATCAACTGGTCTACCCTCTGACACATCAACTCGTCCACTGTTATTGTTCTGCTGAAGAAAGTAAACACATCAACTGGTCTACCCTCTGACACATCAACTCGTCCACTGTTATTGTTCTGCCGAAGAAAGTAAACACATCAACTGGTCTACCCTCTGACACATCAACTCGTCCACTGTTATTGTTCTGCCGAAGAAAGTAAACACATCAACTGGTCTACCCTCTGACACATCAACTCGTCCACTGTTATTGTTCTGCCGAAGAAAGTAAACACATCAACTGGTCTACCCTCTGACACATCAACTCGTCCACTGTTATTGTTCTGAGGAAGAAAGTAAACACATCAACTGGTCTACCCTCTGACACATCAACTCGTCCACTGTTATTGTTCTGCTGAAGAAAGTAAACACATCAACTGGTCTACCCTCTGACACATCAACTCGTCCACTATTATTGTTCTGCTGAAGAAAGTAAACACATCAACTGGTCTACCCTCTGACACATCAACTCGTCCACTGTTATTTTTCTGCGGAAGAAAGTAAACACATCAACTGGTCTACCCTCTGACACATCAACTCGTCCACTGTTATTGTTCTGCGGAAGAAAGTAAACACATCAACTGGTCTACCCTCTGACACATCAACTCGTCCACTGTTATTGTTCTGCGGAAGAAAGTAAACACATCAACTGGTCTACCCTCTGACACATCAACTCGTCCACCCAAACTTGGATTGTTCAGTGCAAAGGCTTACTAAATAATTACGACTCTAACTAATCTAACATAACCTAACCACTTGATTTTAATAAAATGCATGTGAAATGACTGAATGTAATATTTAATATTTTGACGACCAACTGAGATACCAGTGTTGTGAAATGGTACTACTTGATTTTGGGGTGCGGCTAGAGGGGGGTTTATGGTATACAGTATGTACTTAGTAAGCGTTTGCACTGAACAATCCAAGTTTGGGTGGACGAGTTGATGTGTCAGAGGGTAGACCAGTTGATGTGTTTACTTTCTTCCGCAGAACAATAACAGTGGACGAGTCGAGGTTCACCCAAATGTTTATATGTCAACGACGCCACATATTGACGACTATCTGTAGTGAGGAACCAAAATAAATTGTTTGAATTTTTGCCGACCTTGTATCGATATTGGAGGCATGGTTACATTGAACGCCAAAATAAATGTTAATGAACAAAACTAAATAAACCTAATTTACACGCAAAGCCATACAATACCAGGAAAAGTACATAATACCTATATTTAAGGTGAAAATTGCAAACACACATTGTCTCGCTTACGTGGAGGTATTGATGCAATAAACACCAAAATAAATATTAAACTAAATCAACTTATTCCACACGCAAAACCATTTTTAAAAAAAGCCTGGAAAAGTAGCTAAATTTAAGACGCAAAATTCAATCTTACGTGTAGGCATTGTTACAATGAGCACAAAAATAAATAGTTTAAATTTGATATCTAGGAAACAAAAATAAAATAAATTGAAAGAAGCACCTTATAATCACACCAAATAAAATCGTATTTCTGGTTTAGCACCAAAACAGTAAGTAAGCATATTATTCGCATCGCTAACGCATTCAACACAACTGACAACTTTAAATGCTAGAAAAGAATGAAACCGACTCGAAATCAGTGGTTTATGCGCGTACAAATATTCCCGAAGAAACACGAATTTTCCTTCCTCCCCCCCACCCTCTGTTCGAATCAAGTGCCTTGCTTCGTACCCACGCCAAGAAGTCACGACGTATGTTTACTGCCTACACCTGGGTTTTTCCTACACTGCTTCGCTCGCTGATGAGATAGCGCGATGATATATATCTTACCCTGTTCCCAGAAAAATAAGGAGTGCAACAAATAAGTACCGTCTTGATCCAATGAGTAGTTTTTAGTTTACTGGCAACAAATAAACAAACAGATAAAAATTATAAAAATAGATTTGGTCTTCTTATCTTTTATACTACCCAGAAAAAAACTGAAACTTTCTAAAAATTCAAATGTACATTCATACCTCATAGGTTTATTGTATACTCATAGATATATATATATCAATAAAATCAGAATCAAATAAAAATAAAATTTGATTTAATAGTACTGGGACCCCTTCAGTTAAGTTTATTTTATGTTTCAAAAAGACAGTTTATTTAACGTAGTTTATCGGGGCGTATGCTAGTTCCGTCATGAGAAGCTTGACCTTGAATTACTTCCCAGAGAGCATAAGCCAGTTCCCTCACCTTGTTTGTTTACCTATTTGTCATGCCATGGTTCAATTCCGTCACGAGAGATCAAATGAACGAAAGGTTTCACGTTCACGGACGACCCATCTCTATTTCATTTTGAGTTGTTTTGCGTTTCATCCTAACCTAACCTAACCTAGCCTAACCTTACCAACCAAACCTAGCCCTGTAGTTTATTATTTTATAGTAAATACTGTAAATAGTAATGGTTTTTTTCCTTTTCTATCATTTAAACAATTTAAATAAGCCAGTATTTTCCATCTTAATATTTCTGATGATGGCGATGGAATTGAGCTATGGCTGTGCCTTTTTTGCCTTTTCCCTTTCGTGATGAAACTAGACATTCCCTGTTTTTCGACTGAACCCTTAAGTGAAGTTATATTTAAACACCTTATCTAGTACAGCAAAGAGGTTAAGCCCATTTTCTATGGTTAATATTATTTTTATAAATATAAGATAAAATTAAATAATGATGTGGTACGTTAATTGTTTGTTTAATTAATATCTGGCAAATAAAAACTATTTTTAGCTACTATTGTGAAGAATACGAAACAAATAACTAAACTATAAAAACAGGTTACAGGTTACTTATGTGTATTTTTTGTCAAAGAAGCATTATTTACCTATTAGTGTGAATACTAAAAACCAACCTAACTAAAATATACTTTAACTCTGTATTTAAGATTGAATGTATTCTGTAACTACGCTTTGGATTTACAGGCGATTTAGCGATCAAGTTATATAGAAAACTAATGAATCATTCAATAGAAGAATGCACAATTTATCACCAAACTTAAGAGCTAATATTTTAAAACCCATAAATGTTTTTGGTTTTAACAGGCGAAAATATATCCCATGTCTGCTATGAGAGTATAAGGAACACATGAACGAAAATCATGTTTAATTCGGTTCAGTAGTTTTCAAGTTGATTGCAAACATACAAACACGCGAACAAACCTCTTCATATAAGTGTTAGAGATAGACCTCATTTACACGCAAAACTATAAAATAACTGTCGAAACTGTTTTACTCACCGATGATGCAGCATGATGCTATGATATTTTCCCGAAAAAATAAGGCGTACATGAGAATTCCCGTCTAGATCCGATAAGTACTTTTAGAGTCTACTGGCAACAAACAGACTGACAGACTAAAATTCTAAAAAATATATTATTTGGTCTTGTTATTGTTTGAACTACCCAGAAAAAAATAGAAATCTTACAGAAATTCGAATTTACAGACAGCCCTTAAAGTTTTATTTTAAGAACAGGCTATACACAATAGATACTACCCACATAACATTTCATTGATTTTTGTAGAGTAATTCGATTATAATAAGATTCTGTTAAGAAATAAAGGCTTTCAAATATATATTCCTACACAAATTAGTGTATACATACATAGACACATTTATATAAGATATTTATCGGGCCTAGGATGGTTCTCTTTTCTACAGAAAAAACACCTTAAAACATGGTTCTAAAAAGTACAACTATTATTAAAACCAGTTAATATTTTTAACATTTTAGAATAACATTTAATTCCCTAGGTATTATTTTCAAACTTAGTCGTATTCATCCCTAAGTCCAATACATACAGTTATATAAACACTCTCAGTTTGGCGCCGAGATGAAATCTCATCTAAATTTATAATATTTGGTTGGTTGGTCTCCCCTAAGTATCGCTTACAGAAGCAGGGAAACGGTTACTCAACATACACTTCCTCCGTTTTCTAATCTTATTCGCTCTCTTTATTTTTTTATGTAATCCTTGCAAATACTACAGAGATAACGGAATAGAGGGTGTGTGTGTTTGTGTGTGTGTGAAACGAGCGAAATCAATATCTTCATCCCCTTGTTCTGTAAGGGTGTGTGCGAGTAAGAGAGAGACTGGGGACATGCGATATTCCGCCACCAGGAGCGCTGTTCGTATTGTAGGTGGCGCGGGCGAGGGCTCCAACTGTTTCCCTCTTTTTGCCTTCATCCACTCTCCCTACTGATCTAGAAGCGAGGACTGTTAGTGATTTGTTTGCTTTATATTTTTTGTACTATCTCTTTTTTGTTTGTTTTACTGAGTGTGGAGTTGTTTTTTGAGGGCTGTGTTCTTTTATCGAACTCTGCAATCATGATGGCTGTGGCGATTTGTTGCATACTGGTACTTCTTGCGGTGTTCATTGTTTTGATTATCGTCGTGGGACAGTCTATGGGTCCGTAGTTTGTTACGAAGGTAATTTGTGTTGTTGTTGGTTGTGAGCTCCAGATCCCCCCCCCCCCATCCCCCGATGTTGTAGATCTTTTGGTCTGTGTTAGATGGACATACCCACAGGTCTGAAACTTTTGTGAAATAAAACGTACGCATCGCCAATAAACAGTGGTTTACTAGAGATTTGACCCACATCGAATGTATATAACCTTCCGAACAGATTCTGTTAGGTTGTTAAGTATATTTACACTAAATAATAGTTAGGGATTTTAAAGTAGACATAAAAAAACTGTAATGTAAAACAATATAGTTAAATATTTTTATCCTCTAGTTCGTAGCCCTGTAATAATAGTTAAAAATAGGAATAAACATTAATTTATAACCAATATAATAAATATAGGTATATTTAGATTTCTTTACCACATTAAAAGTGATTTAACATTTGTGACCTTATAAATTGCAACATTGGAATAATTATTTTTTTAAATTCAGAACGGTAATATATAATAGCTAGATTATGTAAGTATACAGTAGTATATTATCGTTATCAAATAAACAAGATGATGATAGTAAATTATAATAAATAACACATGTAAATCTGCATCTCTTTATTTTATCGAGTTTGGTTAATTATTTTAGTGAACAATAGAAAATTATGTTATTTACATTTTCTCTTGGGCTGTTAATTATATATTTAATATTTTTAGCTTATTTAGATTATAATAACTTCTCAAAAGATTGATTTCATATGTGAGAGGAAAATTTTCAATGAAAATAAATTTACAAACTATTTACCTCTAGGTTACTTTTATTATCTTTAGATATTAGTTATCTTAAAATGAAAGCGCTCTCAATTAAAATAATAATATATTATATAAGTCAAGGCCTAATTTTCTTAAGAGTTGACTCAACGGAAATTTAATTAACTTACCTGGAAAGCTGAAGCTAAAATTACTAGGTAGTGCGTAAGGGGTGCTTTTTATTTACACGTGAGTAATTCACTAACTTAAAATACTATCTCTTCCTGTATCTTCAGATTAGTTGGTGGTAACTGTGAACAGCCCTAAAGTAGTGTCCGTTCAGAAATTGAAAAAGAAAGCCTAATTAATATATGATGACAATTTTTTTCTCGCGACTCATGTTAGCCAGAAGAGTGAGAACATTTTATTACGACGTACTAAATTATGGTAGTAGTGATACCCTTATCTCGGGTATCCTACTAATGAAAAAATTATAGAAGTACCACTGAATATTGAGGTCAATGATTACATTCGTAATAGCAAAATTTATCAAAGCAAACCAACTACCTCAAAAAGAGTTAAAACAAACAAAAAATTACCTCTTATATATTTCTGAGTTAATAAACTTGCTCAACATAATTTTGATAGTCGCCAAAATGGTAGTGTCCTTAGTTTAAAAAATATACCTCACTAGACTAGATTGTTATTCAATGTGAGTGCATGGTTGTGGAACGGCTAGCCCCTTATTCATTGTGTATAGAGTGCCCGCACAACATAACTGTCACAAGTATTGCCAGCATGGAGTATAGTACGGCGCTTTTTTATTTGTGAATATATAAAAACATTTATTTATAACTGGCTTTTGAAGCAAATTTTTATATTATTATAGATGTTGTATTTTCTCTTTAGTGACGGATTCAATTGGCTGTAAACTATTTAATATGAAAAACTCAGTGTAGACTAAGTGAAAGCTGTTTGGTTTATTTGTTTATTCGAGGAAATAAAAACTAAATTAAAATTATAAAGTGTTAATATTGTTTTGGCGCTTTGTGAAAATATAATATTTTTATATTGATTAATAGCTCTTGTATTTTAAATATATATATATATACATAATATATATATATATATATATATATATATCAATTGAAGCAATTGTGCCATCCTTTTACTATCTTGATTTTCCTAAATATTAATATTATATTGTACTAATCTCAAAAGTAAATATTATTTTATTTAAAACTATAAACACATTATAAATTTACTTTCTAATCATTCATAAATGTAAATTAATAAAATTGTAAGTAGGCCTATTTCAATGTTTCGTATGTAAAATGTTGCTATCCAATTTAAAATATCTAAAGTTCAGAAAATGTGGTTGCCATCCACACTGAATTTACATGAGTGAGCGGAAAAGGGCCTACCAATTTTGCCGGAAAAGTATTTTCCCATACCATCCAGTTTTATTTTACATACCATAATCGACATGGGACCGACGGCTTTACTTCACCTCCGAAGGAAGTTGTACTACACATTTATATCACTCAAGAAAAATCCGTCGAGCTTGACTGGGTTTGAACCCACGAACACCAGGTCCTGAGACGAGAACTTTACCCAAGACCACCTAGATCAACATATAAATTACTAATTTCTAATATATATATATATATACATCACCTAGGGCCTAATGCAGGGATTCTCGACCTTTCTAGCTAGCGGCACCCTTGTGAAGGGAATTAGAATATCGTGGCACTCTTGTAAGAATCTTCGTGGGCATTTTGTTTTTCTTATTTTTATTTTTCATCCAAAGTGGAATATTAGAGTATTACACTAAACAATTAACAGTGTTTTAATGTTGTAATTATTTAACACTAAAATGAAAATTTTTACTGAGCTCATTGAAAGATGTACATAACAAAAACACTGAATGAAATACATAAATACAGTTAAAGAGTAAAATAGCTTTGGAAATCAATAAACTAGCACACTGACCAACCAGAATGTGAAATCACTATAAATTAATAACACCACAAAAAATGACTAATACGTGGTCATCCAAAGGGAAACGATTTTCTCACATTGCACCGTAGCACGTGCAATTCATGGAAACACTAAAAGATAAAAAAACTTTCTTTTGTTTCTTTATTTTCATTATTTTGTAGTAATATATTTTATTTGTAATATTTTCTTAACACTACCCCCCAACCCCCTCACAATCTTGCGGCATCCCTGGCCGATCTCACGGCACACCGGTTGAAAATCCCTGGCCTAATGAAAGATATACTTTCGAGTTTGTCTTTACATTCTTTAATATTTGAGGGTAAACCATGAAAATCTATAGTTTTGCCATTACAAGTAATTTAATTCCTGGACACATTGATTCCAAATAATTCATGAGGAGAGGTTGTTGGCGAGTGGCAGACAGCAAGTATGCAGCAGTTTGCAATCAGAAGGTAACAATTTGTGACAGTATAATCCGAGCGAATACCGGCAATTTGCTTAGATTATTAAAATCAGACCCCATCGGTGGGCACGAGGACTAGGCAGTAAGGTCGAAGTTTGAGTGCAGATCTTGTATACTAAGGATGATTTTTAATCTCAATTGTCTCCCACTTTCCCTCCACGCAAATACGGATATAATTAATCTCGATTACACTTTTATTATCCCTGTCTAATTAATGAAATATGCAAATAGTAAGAAATATGCGTATAGTAAGAATTGCTGCATATTTTAATACAGTAAGACAAAGTTGTTTAATATAAATCTTTAGAAACTTTTTTTTCAAACCTTTTAATCTAAGGATTAATTACCAGTGCTAATTCACTCGTTATCAACATTATCAAGAACTTAAAAAAAAATTCTAAAATAGTTTCATTTGATACCTGGTCTTGCTTGGTATACACCCAAAACGTATCTTCCCCTATATTCCCATTTCTAACATGTATTTTTAAATTAAAAATTGATTTAAAAAAAAAGCAATTTTCATCATAGAGACATTCCATTCAAACAAATGAGCTCAGCTTAAAAAAGACATGTATATTGTTTAAATACAAAAATCACATGCATTTTGTCTACTTTGTACTTAATGAAACATTATGGAATTGATTGATTTAAAAATTATTATAGGTTTTGGAAGCGCTTACATAAGCTCAAGGCTTACTTTGGCTATTGAATATTACTATATTATTATTATTATTATTATTTTTTCTTCTTTTTTATTATTATTATTAGAGTTCTGTCTTATGACAACTACATTAATATTGACAGTGAACTTAGATCGCCAAATCGTCCTGTCCTCTGCGCCTCCTTCATGCTTCCGGAATGTTTCTTATTTCCTTCAGTCATCCAATACTTGAATCCCCCTTCCTAAGCTCCTCCTTCCCTCAACCTTTTCCATCTTTGCGTCGTGTAGATCCTCCTAAGGATGTGTCCGATTCAGTTTGTTTTGTACCGAAGAATACATCCAAAAGGTACTCTTCTCAGACCACTTTCTTATTAAATATAAGTAGTTTTAATATATTTTTGTTTGTGCATTTAATATATGGGCTATAAACGTCATAAATAAGAGATAGGGACGGCAGAGGTTGTTTATATGAAGTGTTGGCTCATTAGCACGGAGAGAGGTTAATTAAACCAAAGGGACTAGTAGATCTGTGAACTGTATACCTCTTTATTTTCATGTTCTTATCGTTATCTCAAAGTCTACTACTTAGTACGTTACTCAGTCTAAAGCTAATATAGACCGGTTTCCCTCCATGATAATATCAACAGTTGTTAAATATCTGTCAAGGGGATATCTGCATTAGACGAGAAACTTTTTAGATGAAAAAAAAGTTATCATTAAATTCCAGGACACTTGACAGATATTCAAGAACCGTCAAATAATTAAGCTCTATGTTTCTACTGGAGCAATATTACTGTTAATTTTAGAAGGACCACTATTTATTCCCAACAAAAAAAAATGTTAAAAATAATTCAAATGGGGTAGGTCCTGTGATTACATCTCATTGAATATTCTAAGGATAATTACATGCTTATTATATTACTTTTTCGATACTATTCTGAGTGGCAAGCTTAAGACTATTACCAGATTAAAAAAATGTAAATTATATAACCAAAGCATTATTGTGTTCCTCACAAAAACAAATCAACATCACTGCAAATTAAGTATCACTCTTGTGTTGATACGTTTGTTTAGTCCATCTTTGATGACTACCAGATTCATTTATGAGCACACATTTTAATCATTTTAAAATACCGTTAAAACATGATATTATTTATAAAAAAAAATCTTTATCTAGCAGAATTTTGAAAAGAATTAGTATGATATTTGTGTACATACGTTCCCGTAATTATAGTATACTGTAATTTTTAAAAAAATCTAATAATTTGAATATTTTTCCTGCAGAAAAAAAATTACTTTGGTAATCATATGAAACACTCTTAATATATAAATTTTGAACAAAACTTTTATAGCAATTTTTTATTTAAAAAAATCAGTATTTCGTAAACTACCCTTAATTTTAGGAGTAGATTTAAAATCCTAACTTGTTCTCGTGGTATGACAATGTAACATATAAATATCAAGTTTGAATTCAATTCATCAAACCTTTTCGGTTAGTAGTTGTGAGTTCAGACTTGCAGTACATAGGGATAGTCAGACAGAATTATTGCAAGAAACATTTTTTTATGTTCGGGGACACGTAAAACATAATCTCGAGGTTTAAACAGTTTCACTATTACTACATTACTTTATATATATGATAAAATAAAAATTTAATATACATTTTTCCTGTATCTCTAGTGATAATCTTAATATTTATAAATCAAACTCGCTTTTACACTAATTTTGAGTGTTTTAAATTCCCACAGGTAAGTCAACTCAAGTTGTGGCGTTAGATATTCTCCCTCTGTATCATTCTGTTTACATCACCCTCCAAACTCACTCAGCCAACTCTGAAACTAGCATTCATGCATAATAATGAACTATAAATATGATCACAGTCTGCACTTTGTAAGACAGCGAGAGTTTAGTTTGTTTGCTTGTTCCTCTCATTACATTATAAGGCGACCAGAGGCAAACCAGATGCTTTGTAGTTTAAGATACGAACTGAGCAACTCCAGTAAATCACGTCACTTACTAATTACATTAACTTAAATGTACATGTCACAGGAAAAGTAGATTGTTAGGGAGAGTTGACTCGGCCTAGGTAAAGTCGACTCTTACTAAAAGTATCGTAAAAGTTGATAGAGAATAAACAGATCAACTTTTCCTAGGAAGAGTTAACTATGCCTGCTGTGGTTTAGTAAAAGTTGATTGCACAATGTTGCTCTCCATATGCGACTTCGCGCGCACATCTTTGTTTTGAATATCCAGCTCTATTTGTTTACTGTTGTTTTTCTAGGTTAGGTTAGGTTAGGTTAGGTTAGCTCTGCAACTCAAAGTGTCACAAATCTTTACCTTGCTATAATAAATATTTATATCTCTCTTTGTATCATAAAGGTTTTGCTTTTATATTTGTTTTTTATTAGGTAGTAGACCATTTCCTTGCAAAAAGTCAACTTTTACTAACTCAAGGTAAAGAGTATACTTTCCCTAGGTACGGTCAACTCTGACTAGTAAATGTTGATCGAAATTCATCACTTTTCGCTTTTAATCGACTTTTACTAAAAAGACCAGTAAGAGTCGACTCGGCCTAGGTAAAGTCGACTCTTACTGGAGAATCTACTTTTCCTGTAACATATACAAGGCTCGTACCATAATGTGGAATGGAAGGAGACGCGAGAAAATGCCGGTGTTTTTTGCAGTTTTTTTATTGTCAAAATAAATTAATTATCTCTCCAGTAGAAACATTGAGTTTAATTTTCTTCACATGTTGATATTAACAGTTCCTGAATATCTGTCACGAGCATAGCGGCATTAGATGGGAAACATTATAAATTAAAATAAAAAGTTGTCATTAAATTCCAGGAAAACTTTGATACATTTTTAACAACTGTTATCACTATATGAAGAAAATTAAACTCTTTATGTTTCTACTGGAACAATATGTTATTTATTTTGGCCAAAAAAGGTTTTTGCCATAAAAACTGCAAAAACATTGATTTTTTTTCTCACATCACTTTCCATCTCACCTTAATGCCCTTTCACACAGGATACCTTCAAGACAATGTAACGCAACAAAATGTCGCCCTTTCACACGAGCGGCCATATTAGAGCCACACGCAAGACATTCGGTTAATTCAGTACGACGATGAACGTTGAAGAAGCTGCTGTGGTATTGTTACTGTTAAAGCGAAAGAATAAAAGGCATATAAAGATATATACTCCATTCACGGCAGGAATTACTCTCTGAAAGGTCTTTTTTCCTACCAATAACCTACTATATAATACCTTTATGGTAGGGAAAAAGGCCTTTCAGAAAACCATTCCTACGCTAAACAGACAGTAGGTGCACCCAATTAACACTTGGAGGTTAAGGCTCCGTATACAAACAGTTGGATGTTCACTCGTCAAGTGTTAGTTTTTGGCTAAAACAAAGACTGTCTACACAAAAACGACGGTAAACATAATTTCAGCCAATATGACTCCATCGTCAAAGTCAAATTAAAGTTATTAAATTATTACTCTTATTAAAATGCAATACCTCTTATTATATATTAGCAATGTTTTATCCTTTACCAAATTTATTTTTTTCTAGCACTGTGTATTATTAACCGTTCAGGTAATACTCTTCCAAATAGCTAATTGCTTTAGTTGACTTCAATAGTCGAACCATAATTATTTGTTTCTGATTGGCTGAACGCAAGCCAACGCAGCTACATAAACGCAAGAGATGCGCAGTGTTCATCTCCTTCCGATTTGCGACTGCGCTTGCGTGTGCTATTGTAGACAGTCCAATATTACGTCTCCTACTCCGACAAACGGGTGCGACAGGGTGAAGACTGGGCATAAAAGGGTGCTTTCTATACATTACATGAATACTTTAGACAAAATCAATAAAAAAAAAATCATCTATTTCGGTGTACGCATGGTCTAAGGCGTCACTCTCGTGTTAAACTAGACTGCCGATGACAAGGAGTTCAGATTCCTCATCCCTAACTTACCAGTATACTTAGTACATATGCGTAGAGCCCGAACAGACGAGATAACGTGATAGTCATATAACATACATAAATACGGTAAAGTTTAATTGATAAATTATTCACAGTAAGACATTACCAATATTAAATAAAGAAATAATAAGGTGTACAGTACACTACTTACTATTTTCCATTCTTCTTGTTGAGACGATCAGATGATGCTGATGATGATGTTGATGGTGATGATGACGATGATATGATAGCTTAAAACCCACGAAGAGGATATGAAGTGTAGTGAAGGTGTAGGTATTGTGAATTATAAACTATTTTTATCTTTAATTAAAACTAAATAAAATTAGGCAGCGACAATCAGCAGATACAGGGGCCCTACTGTAATAAATTTAAACATTAATTTTTTCGAATCCTAATCCCTTAGCCATACATAAGACATTTTTGATTACCTGTGATTTTTGTATTAAAAAAATCCAATCTAAACGTTTTCAAATATTGTGTTATGTATAGCTTTTTAGCTTGATAGCCACATCAGAACCCGGAACTCATGATCATTAGGAATGATTTATTTTCTAACGGATGTCATTAGCTTGTAAGGCGAGTCAGATTGGACCTACTTTTTTGCCGAATGATGTTGACCTTAATTTTGTTTTACGGTAATCCAATTTCACCTTTGCCACTTTATGTTAGGATATTCATTATGGTGTGTATATATATATATATATATATATATATATATATATATACACACCGGGGAGGGGGGGGGACATTTAAGTTGAAACACCAGAATATTCCTAAAACGAAGCATTTTAGAAAAAAATAATTTCGAACAAAAGTGTGTTATTGTTGAGGGAAGCAAAGAGAACAACACTACCTGTTTTTGATTTGGTGGATGTCTTCAAAGTTATTTCAAGGTAAACTTTGTTTTTCAACTGAAAACCTTTGATTTTTTTATGGAATTTTACTCTACAGACACACACACAAATATACCAATTGTATCAAGCGTTACCAACAACTCCTGAAAAGATGAAAGAGTACATTAGAAATGCTTGCATAAATATTTATAGAGAAACTTTACTAACGTGCTCAACAATCTTTTATAAAGCGGATTGAAAAGTGCACCGAGGTTAGTGGTTATCATATTAAACATTTACTAAAGTAATTTTATTAATAATATTGCACTTAAGGTAATTAAGAATAACATAATGAAATAAAAAGTTATCTGAATAAAAATTGTTATAAAAAATACAAGTTAAAATATCTTTAAAAATTATAGTCAGATAAAAACAATATTTAGGCAAAAGTTTTTTTTAATAAAATGCCGTTGAAAATTACAAGTTTCCATTTTGAAAAAAACGGGTTTCTTCAAATAACCTTGAAGACGTCCATCAAATCAAAAATTGCTTGTGCTGTTCTGTTTCCCCCTCAAAAACGAACAAAAACTTTCGTTCAGAATATTTTTTTTAAATGCTTCATTTTCAGAATATTCTGGTGTCTCAACTTAAACAAGGTGTCCAGTGACCTTTAAAACAGGAAAAATTCAGGGAATTTGCTTGGTCAGGAAAAGTTATTCAGGGAATTTGATTCGATTTCTGGAATTTTCACATATTCACTAAAAAAAATACGAAGCTTTTATTTACAATAGTCAAAACAACATTTTTCTTCCAGTTAATACTCATTACTAATCTTTTTTAACACAGTTGTCCCTTTTGAGCATATTAATCTCAATTATCAAAGTCAAATGTAATTTTATTGTCATCTTTCCACCTATCTACCACACGTCTTCAAAGTTTTGTCTTGACTGTACGCATGCGCATGAATTCGATTGCATTATGGGAAAGATAAACTAAAAAAGAATGTGTCTCGCAATAATTTTAAACTACTGCTAGTGTAAGGTGATCTTTTAATGTCTCAATATGATCTCACTGAAATTGAACCTAGATCACAATGGCCAGTAACCCTTTAACCTCGTCATAGAGTTACACGATTTCAGAATGTGTGTGTCTAAAAATATTATTACATTAAGTTTTGATCTTAATAAAAGAGTATTTTTTATTTATTAGTGACTGGGAAAGTTGGAAATTGACTCTGGAAAACCTATAGAAGTCAGGGAATTTTAAAATATAGCTTGGCTGGATACTCTGTTAAATTTATCGCCCGGAATGTATCTATATAGTTTTGGAACTTGTGCAAATATGCACTACAGTCCAATATTCATATGAAAGGCCTTCTCTAGTTACGTTCAATCTTTTTCCTTGTTAAACCATAACTATCGTAGATTTTTATTAATAAATTAACATATTCATATGTGATGCTTCTTAGGATTAATTAACTAACCTGGAGTAATATATCAATAAATCAATTAATTAAAAGTATCTATTACAAGTTACGCTGATTACATTTATGGTGAACCAAGTCACCTATTGCCCGGAACAACTGCGTCCCTCAACCGACACTAAAAAAACTGGACAGAGCTTCCTCACTCCATACATGATAAAGAGACTCCAAAGGAACATTCTAGAAACTCGCTACCCCCCACTCACCAATTTTACACCAATCAACCCCTCCTTGGCCCCTGGTGTGATGACCTGGCCGCTTGGGGCGATCGTCCAATTATGAGGGATAGCTAGCTTGTCCTAGCCACCGACACAGAGCGATAAACTTTCTGTCTTAACCAAGCAATCAACAAAGTTGTGCCGCTTTTGGGTCCCCTTCCCTTTCTTATGAGCCACACACACATTCTTCTTCAGCAGTCACCTTGCATATTTATACTGTCAATAGTTTTCTTTAGAAAATATATACTTTACGATGAATATTACCTATCACTCTGAAAGATAGAAATGTTACAACTATCTTCACATATTCATACGTCAGATCGTTTTATTTGAAGCTGACAACTATGGTAGATATTAACAATACTTATAAAGTAACTTGACAGAAAAAGTTTATATTTTCTAAAAGGCTTTACCTATATATAAAGATTGGACTCAAGTTTATCATGAAAGATGGCGGTCTTGACTTGATTACACCATCGCCTCATATTTTAGCTACACGATAGTGTACATTTCAGGGTAAACGAAGGTTACATTATAGACCAATGTAAAATCGATGATGGTGCTACACAATACCCACGTGACGACATCGAGATGCAAGCGTCAAGGCGTCTTCCGAGGGAGAACAATACGATGTCTACCCAAAGGGGAGGAGGGAGTTGCGATACGGGCGTTAGACGTGAATCGTGTATGAAAACCTCTGCGCTCACTTGTTCCAGATCAAATCAAAATCTCCAACAGTAGAGGTGAAGTACATAGTTTAAACTCTACCTCATGATGTAAACAACGGTTAGGTTGTGTCTCGTCGCTCTCTAACGCCTGGGAGTTTGCAACACACTCACCACACGCCTGGTGGAGTGATGACGATAGTGAACATCTTTCGACTTTCCCTGGAAGTTGTAGGATCACCTTCGTATGTAGACGTAGAATAAATCTTATTAAAATCTACACTTTAGCATGATGGCTACAGGCAGAGAAAACAGGGAAAACCTGGATAAATCAGGGAACTGTTTTATGTCAGGGAAAAGTGGTAAATGTCAGGGAATATAATCAAAAATAAGTAAAAGTCGGAGAATTTAAATACTTGACTAATTCTGCTCCTAAAAATTTAAACAAACGTGAGAGACTTTGTTTCTCAATGTTAACAAAATGCATTGCCATATATATATATATATATATATATATATATATATATATATATATATATATATATATATATATTATAATAATAATTGTACGAGTGGCAGTATAAAGCCAACTACCAAGTCGAAGATGGCTGCGTTATCTGAAGGCTCGTGAATAAAGCTGACGATTTCCGCACGTCCATCATAGACTCTGCCTTAAAATATGAGTGAAGAATAACCCTGGGCACGGGAAGACTACTGGATAGCTCAGTGGTAGACATTTGGCATACTAAGCCAAAGGTCACGGGTTCGATTCCCGTGTCCAGGTTTCAATTTTTAGAATATAATATCTAGATGGTGAATTCTTCTCTAAAATTAATAATAGCTTCGGCTATTTGATTCTTATTATGAAGATTAATTCGCTGGTCCCTACATCATCATTATGTTTGCAGAATCTCCCTACTTTTACCTATCCTGGGACAAATCTTTCACGTCTTTGGACCTTCTTCTGCCAGCATCGTCCACTATCTGATTCGTCTACCTACTCTAGTCTTGGTCTCCCTCTTGAATTTCTCCCTTCCACATCTCCTTCTATAATTATCTTCGTCAAACTATCATGTCTCAGTATATGATAGATATATCATGTTAACTCTTCTTTGCTGGATGGATACCTTTCCAAAGTTTCCTTTCTTCATTTGATTTTATTAGAACTTCTGTATTTTATACCTTTTCCTAACAGTTGCGTCAATGGTCCATGCTTCACATACGTAAGTCTCGACACTCCAAATATATGCTTTTAGGAACCTTTTCCTGATTTCCAAATCTATATGCTAGTCGAGATTAGTAATGTTGTCAACTCGCTTCGGTGTCCGCGTGGTCTAGCGCGCTACTCTTGTGTTGGACTAGACTGCCAAAGACGGGGAGATCGGAGTTCGATCCCAGTCGGGTGCACTGAGGTTGGTTTTCCAATCTCTGAACGTAAATGCGGGTGCATTTCCTTTAAAATAAACCCTCCTAATCCCTAAAAACCATTAGTATAGTTAGCGGATAGCCGTATAACCCGAATGCGTAGTAAGACGTGGTGCTAAAGAAATAAAGAAGACGTAATGTCATATTTTTATGAAAAGCTTTCTTTTCCTGCGCTATTCTACTTAAATATCTTTCTTGCTTCTGTTATCTTCAGTTATTTTACTTCCTAGGTAACAGAACTCCATTACTTACTTGCTCTAGCCTTACTTATTCTAATTTTATGTTAATTTGACTGATTTCTCCTTCACTGCACTTCATGACTTTTGGTTTCTTTTTGTTGATATTCATATTAGAACCAATTTTCTCATTCTTTTCAATAGTTTTTTTAATATCCTGTTCACTTTCAGCGCAGACAGCAATGTCAAAACAATAAGGATGCAAATATAAGGAAAGAAACTTATGTTGTATTTGGAAATGACGTGATATTTTTGCAAAAAACTTTTCATCAAAAGATTAGATGATATAATGTATCATCTAATTTTTGATATAAAGGTAGATTAGTTATATAATTAATCTAACCTAATCTTTTCACTTTTTGATTACGGTTTATTTCTATAAATGTTATAGATTAATTATATGATTAATCTAACCTAGTCTCAATAATCAAAAAGTGAAACGATTTATGTAATTAATCTATCCTAAACTTTTCACTTTTTGATTACTGTTTCTTTCGATAAATGTTCTAGATTAATGATTTACTTAATTATGTAATTAATGTAACTAATGCTAATTATGTAACTAATCTAACCTAATCTTTTCACTTTTTGATTATACTGTTTATTTAGATAAATGTTCTATATTAATTATTTAATTAATCTAACAAAATATTTTCACTTTTTGATTATTGAGATTAGGTTAGATTAGTTACGTCATTAATCTAACTTAATCTTTTACCTTTTTATTACTGTTTCGCTCGATAAATGTTCTAGATTTGCATAGTCAATTGTATTTAACATAACTTTTGATCTAAGTTCTATAAAATTTCAATATGTCTTGTTGTTGCTAATGCTACATTTTAAAAGTGTTATATGTTACTATTTTAACTATTAACTTTATTCAATTGTTACTCTTTATAAATTATTGTCTCTAACCTTAAATTTCAATATATATTAATTATATCCATACAATTGTTACATGTTTGTTAGACCAACCTACATGTCAACTTTCATCAGTTGTTAATTTGTATAATTTTTGTTTCAAACTGTAAATATAACCTTATAGGTTTTATTATCAAATTCTATCCTTTTTGACAAATTTATCTACAGTAAATATATTAATTATAATATACTAATTTATTCGACCTTATCTATCATCTTATCTTTCTACGTAAAGTTTTGTTTACAAAAATATCAAGTTATCTCCAAATGCAACATAAGTTTCTTTCCTTATGTTTGTAATTTATTCTCTCCTTACTATAATTAACTGTAGATATTTTATAAAATAAGGATAGCTTTTTTTTTTTATAATTTAAGAGAATAATGTTCCCTTTGTTTGTCCTGAAAGGTAGTAAGCCTAACTTCCTTGGTTCCACTATTGTGTAGCTTACAGTATAGGCCCGTGGTGTAGTCGGTCAAGGTAAGACTACATACATTTCAGGATATACGTTGTGTACATCCGAATATTTTTAATTTCTAATAAAAATACTTATGTACAAAGTAATTTTTTTTAGAAAAAGATTTTGAAATTAAAAAGAATCAAGAATTCATTATATAGTCTTCTGTTTTAGATGTTCCAAATATTCTTTTGGTCTACATTTGTGATGCTATATATTTGTAATGCTTGTCTATCCAACGTTTCAAATGATTGTTTAATTCAAACACCGAACATAATAAAAAAAACACTGTTTGAAATAGGCGAATGGGCCAAGAATTCACAACAGTCGCTAAACCAATGTGTCGATTGTTTGTTGTTTTCAAACATTCCCGTGTTCTACATTGTTACTCTTGCTCTATTTACCAAACTGATCGCTATGCAACGCGCGCTTGCCTGTGATCTCGACGTGATCTTTATACGTAAACCGTGTTTAGTTCGACTTGGTTTTAGTTTATTGTGTGGAGGAATTAAGTGTGTAATGGCATTGTGTTTAGTATAGGACATCCACATTAGGAAAGGTGGTATCTGACAGCAAAGTGAAAGTTCATTCGCCAAACTGTACGATCTGCAAGACCATATCGTCACCCAAGAATGCAAGTGTTATATCTCCAAATTTGTTAAATTTGAGATATTAGGTGTTTACGTTTATTTAGAATGCATATGATTCACCTGCGGTGAGATTGAGACTAATATATAATTACTTAGGAAGATACAAACTCGAGTTGTCATCTAGTAACATAGTTTTTATACACATGGTCAAACTTCAATGCTCTTTTACACAAAAGTGGAAAATTGGACATAGAACAGTTTTAAAGATATAGATGACAAAATACTTATCATTTATGTGCAAAAGTACAAAGAACTCTATGGCCAATCAGATTCGGGGTATATGAACAATGTGCGGAGATTAAACGATTGGGAAGAAATATGAAACAAAATGAATGTTTCAGCTAAGTGCTATTTTTAATGTGCTATAACAGTATTATTAATACAACAGAGAAGACATTTTTCAATTTAATTAAAAAAATATTGGTATTAGTAAAACTAAAATATTAAAAATGGCAATAATTGAACGGGTTCGTAGAAAAATCGAGAGTTGTGCAGTTTCCTTAAAAATTTCAAATAACTTTCCCACCATAATATGATTTGTTTCAATAAAAATTATATGATAAAGAGCTGCCACTTAATTACCTTGTAGGTATGGCTGAAGTCTTTGTCTCCGTAAATAGTATATTTTAATTATAATAACTTTACGTTAACTTGTTTTGTTTTTTTCCATGGCTTCCACAACACTACTAAAAAACTAAAAAGACTTAAATTAACTAAATGAATACCTACTATATTAAATTTAGCTATTTACTAAGAATAATTAGTCCATACAAACAATTTTATTTATCTTGTAAAGTAAAATAAATTTCCCTAGATTTATTAAACCTAATATTTTAGGCTACAACAAAAAAATATGTGTATTGTAGGAACACAATAGTCTAATTATGTCACGATTTAGCTTTTTCTAAGTGAAATACATTTTTCCTAACTTCCTTTATTTTTTCAAAATATAGTTTTTAATTAAATCCATGATATAAATATTCTAGCTGATGCGCCTGTTCTTTGCACGGAGAATCTATAAGTAGCTTTGTTTTTTTGTTTTTAAGAATATAACACTAACCAAAAGAAAAAGTAACCAAATTTTAAATTAGTTTTAAATATTAAATTTTTGTTGGTTTAAATAATGTGACTAAAGGTGAAAAATAGGCATAAGGACAAAAACATAATTTCAAAATAAATATATAATCTAAAAATATTTGCCTAGAAGCGATCATAAGAGAAGTAAAAACTATGTTATGTACGTTGTTACTATAAAAAAAAATTGAAAGTAGAGCATCACCGTTCAACATACAGCATAAATGAAATAATGAACTGTTATAGGTACATATTAGTCCCTGTAATTACCTGCCATATTTAGATTTTCTACTACACCAAGTAGTTTTTGTTTTTCTAATCTGTTTTGAAATTTTGAGCGCCGTATTATTTTGAAAAAATTTTCAGCATTTTCTGACTATCTGGGGTGGACTTTGTAACTACCTGCAAATATATCAATTTTATATCACACCAAAGAGAGTTTTTTCTATACGTTTTAAAATTTAAATCCCTCCACTTCCACTCCCTTTCCAATTTACAGACCCTTGTTTAAAAAATTATAAAAAGTCAGACTCTTCTGGCTATTTGGGGTTGTTCCTCTACTCAATTTTCTACCATACGAGAAGTGTCCTATTTAATTAGATTTTGAAATCTTTTTTGAAAAGATGTCCTCCATCCAATTCCCGGTCTTTCATTTTGAAATTTAATTTGTTTTCGTAGTGTTTGAGGTGTTGCTTATACATACATGCCTGACAAATTTCACTCTTTTAACACACTAAGTAGTTTTTGATATAAGTGTTGGAAATTTCGAACACTCCCTCCACCCCCTCCACCTCCATTTCACCAACGCCCTATTAAACATTTCAAATATTTAGATATTTGGAGCAATTCCACTAAATTCCTGACAAATTCTAATTTTCTATCTCACTTAAAAGTGTTTTTTGTGTGTTTATATGCCACCCTCCCCTTTCCTTTACCCAAAGTTCAATTTTAAATTTTGAAATTATTTTACATTTTTTTTGGTTATTTGGAGTGGTCCCTTAAACTTTTAGCCAAGTTAAAGTTCTATAACCCTGTAAGTTGTTGTTTATATTAGTTTTGAAAGTTTTGAAACCCCCTCCTCCATTTCATTAACTCCAACTTTGAAATCTCAAATTGTAATACGTGTTTAATTATTTGGAGTCGTACCTCTACCTGTCTGCTATATTTCAACTATCTACGTTCCATAATTTATTTTTCTCTCTCTTTTAATAGACCCCCCAATTCCCGGTGCCTCATTTTGAAATTTCCCTATTTTTAGAATTTTATGGTTGTATGTATCTGTCAAATTTCAGATTTCTTGAAGGTTTAGAATTGTTGTAACAATTCATATGGAAGGAAGCAGGAAAAGGTATGTCATTTTTAAGTATATTGTCTTTATGTCAACAAAGGGTTGTTCTATAGGCAGATATGTCATTACAATAAAATTCATAGATTAATAATTTGATTATTTGATATGTTTGTGACACATTATATATACCTATATTAGAGATGGGAAATTCGATTCTTTAATACGTATCGATTCTTGAGGTTATCGAGAGAATCGAGAAGGTAATCTCGATTCTTGATGCTTCTATTCCTAAAAGATATGCGCAAATGATCGTGAATGCTTTGTTAAGAGTTTAATGAATATCAGATGTTCATAACACATTTTTTCGTTATTTACTCCATATATTTTTATAATAAAACATATAAAAGTATTTATCCCATTCGAAAATCTGAAAAGTGATGTTTTGCTTCAATTTGTAAAGATGTTTCCCAATGCATTCCAGAAACATAAACAAACCTCTATATTAACAGATACCAACCCTGCGTTAAGAAATATATTACGATTGATTTGCAAATTTACTGTCACAACGTAAATAATAATAATAAAGGTGAAGTTTATTTTAAAGTTTTAAAGCCAAATGTAAAATCATCACTGTAATTTATAAAGACAAAAATCTTTCAAAAGTCTAATAAATTAAAAATAGCTTTTAATTTTATATTGTAGGCCTATTCCAGTAAGACCCTAATATCGAGGAATTGAAGTAAAAATTTAAGGGTTGGAATCGTAAAACTGCTATCGTCCCCTCTATTATATATATCCATCCCTTTGTTGACATAAACACTATATGCTCACAAAGGGACATACCTGCTTGTGCCATATTCCAATGGTAGACTATATAAGCTATAACATAGCTATGTTCACTTAACTCCTTTATTTCTAATATTCCACTTATGTTCGAACAATTGAATACAATAATAATACGATCGATAATTTTATGAATTAGCACATTACATTTAAACTATACGGCTATAAATTAACAGGTGTTGTGATTGCTGAGGTAAAAAGGTCTGGGGCTCAGATCCCTGTTCAGGACATTTATATTTTTCAAACCAAATAAGCCTAGCAGAAAAATTTTGAATGAGATAATGTAAAATTCCTCTAAAAATAAACACGTTTAGAGCTCTTAATATCTGCATTCTTCCTTCATATTATTCACTAGCCGCCACTGACGGAGTAAGTCTTACTACTGTATTCGTTTTGTGAGTAGTAAACCTCGCTTTCTCCGTGTATTTAAGCTACACATTCTATCTTTACTTTCTCGCTATCTTACAGGTAGCGAAAGTATTGTGATCGTCAAAAAAATTGGACTCGAGATTTTTATGAATCTTGACGTTTCATGACCCCACGAATCCGAAAAAGTGGTTTTTGAATTTCCGTCTGTCTGTCTGTACCTCCAACTAGAGCCTAAACTATTTTATCGATCTGGCTAAAACTTGTTATCTAGAGTTTCATAGGGTTGCCCCGAGGTATTTTTGGAATTGGATATCTACCCCTATAATTAAGGGTAGTTTACTGAAGGGCAAAAAAAGAAAAAGTCAATTTTCTCAAAATCGGTTCTAACGATTTTGAATAAATTTCACTTCAAAACATATATAAATATTCTAAACAAAATTGTTACTCTCAATATTTCGGCAAAATTACTTTAAGGGCTCCGGTCTGATGCGTAAATTATCATTTTCTATCATATCTCCGAAACTATTTGAGATATAAAATTTCCTATCATTGCAAATATGTATATCTCTTTATAATACAAATATTTTATTCGAAACATATTTTTATAAAACCAATAATTTTTAAACTATACGCAAATATATATATATATATATATATATATATATATATATATATATATATATATTTATTAACTTTTCAACACTGGTAAAGTATTGCGACCGTAAAAAAAATTTAACTTGAAATGTTGATGGATGTCGACGTCTCATGACCCCACAAACCCTAAAAATTGATCTTTGTAATGCCGTTTATCTGTGTATCTTTTTAACCCCAAAATTAAGAGAAGTTTAATAAAAAGCGAAAAAAGAAGAAATCGATTTTCTCTAAACCGGCTCTAACGATTTTGATTATAACTCGTATATGGGCGTTGATTAAGATTATAAATAAACTGGCTATTTTCATTTTCCCATGAAAATTACTTTTAGGGTACTTTACAGAAGCGGAAATTTCCGTATCTCCGCAACTATTTGAGATACTAAATAACCTATCATTGCAAAATTGTAGGACTATTAAAAATAACAAACTTTTATTTGAAATATATTTTTTATAAAACCAACAGTTTCTGAGATATTGGCAAATATATTAATAGCTATTGGTCAAAATTTATAAATGAGGAGTTTAATAGCAATGCAACAACCATAAGATGTGCAACCCCTGATAAAATGTGGAAAATTTTAAACCGGAAGTCAACATTTTAATACGACCCAATATCATTATTTTTACTTTCTCGCTACCTTACAGGTAGAACAAGTATTGTGATCGTCAAAAAATTTAACTCGAGATTTTGATGGATGTCGACGTCTCATGATCCCCCAAACCCTAAAAAGTGGTTTTCGTAATTCCGTCTGTCTGTCAGTCTGTACCTCGGGCTAGAAACTAAACTATTTTACCGATTGGGCTAAAACTTGGTATATAGGGTTCTCATAGGTTTACCCCGAGGAATTTTTAGAATTGGATATCCAACCCTAAAATTCCGGGTAGTTTTCTTATGGGCGGAAAGAGAAAAAATTTATTTGATCTAAAATGACTTAAATTATTTTGATTAGATCTCATTTTTAAGCTTTTATCAATATTAAAAACCAAATGGCTACCCTCCACTTTTCGTCAAAATAACTTTAAGGGTTCCGGTCTGATGCGTTAATTCTAATTTTTAATTTTATCTCCGTAAATTTTGAGATATGAAATTACTTATCATTGCATACATGTGGATCTATTTATAATAAACATCTTTTACTTTAAATATATTTTTGTAAAACCAAAAGTTTTCAAGCTATACACAAATATATTTTTCTTTTAACTTTGCCAACACTTAGGGTAAAGAAATTATTACGACCGTCAAAAAATCTAGCCCGAGATGTTGATGAATGTCAACGTTTCATGACCCGCCGAACCCTAAAAAGTGGTTTTTGCAACGCCGTCTGCCTGCGTCTCTGTTTAACCCTAAAATTAATAGCAGTTTACTAGAGGATGAAAATAGAAAAATTCAATTTTCTCAAAATCGGCTAAAACGATTCTCTCTCTCTCTCTCATTTTATACTCTTTAGTCAATAATTACCTATTTTATTGGTCAAAATTTATAAAAGAGAAATTTAATAGCAATGCGATAACCATAAGATGTGCATCCCCTATTAAGATGACGAAAATTTTAACCTGAAGTCAAAATTTTAATTACGTAATGTTGATCCTCGGGGACCCAATATCGATATTTTTTATTGGTCAAACATACAAATGAAGACGTCAATTCTTTAAAAATAAAACTATGAAATTTAAAACCATGAGTCAAAAAAATGTTTTACGTATGTCTAGCGCAGTTTGTTCTTGGGTTTGCTATTTTATACTATATTACGAATTTTGAGTGAATATCTCTATTTATAAAAAATGGAGCGAGAAAGTTTCTGCGGAGTTCCGTACCATTTATTATTAATATAGCTAGAGTTAACTAGTAATTTAAAAAAAACTATTTAAATTGCGGTAACATAATCACAATTTTTTTAAATCCAAAATTAATACACATTCAAAAAAATGCTATTTTAATAAAATTGTCCTCTAAAATAATAATAATAGTAAAATGATTAGAGTCAAAGGAACGTAACTCCCAATTAAAAGATTCAAATACATGTTTTTGACACATAAAATAAAATATTAAAATAATATTAATATAACAGTCCATAACAAAGTGCTTTTGCAATAAAATAGCATAAAATTTACTCATTTTTTTGACTATTACATTTTTATTATAGATAAAATACCTTTTATTTTCCTTTAATTTAGCTCTCCTGAAAACTAAGGAAAAGTGAAATACTTTCATCTGGTTCTAATGTGACAAATATTTCATTAATTAAAACAAAACAAAAATACATATTCCATTCAACCTAGGTTCATAAAGTGCCATGGCAAATTTCGTTGAACTTGCTCAACGCATTTGGAAATAATCGTGGAATAGACATACGAAATTACAGAGGTTGAGTCAAAACAGGGCCCCCGTTCGCTCGGGCCATAAATTTAGTTTTTTTTCCGCCGCGATTTACTATCTGTCCGGGATAATCACATATCCATACTTTTTGGGTGGGGACGAGAGAAGTTGAATAAAAGGAAATTTAATGGAGGGAGAGTAGAAAATTATTTAGGTAAAAAAAATCTCTCAGCACATCCGTATAGGATTCAAACCATGACCTCTGTGTCACTGGCAATCCAGTTTATTGCTAGAATGACGCTTGTGTGGGTCTTGAAGCTATCTACACTATTTTATAAAAGCTATTGTTCTTTGTCATTTGAGTTTATTCGCTTTTTTATATATGTGTTCATGAAACCTTAAGCCGGGAAGGTAAAAAAAAGACGTTAAAAGTCGACTCCAAGACCATCTCGATCCCAACGAGTTGTACGAAAAGATTTATGGTCCAAGAGATGTGACCACTCCGGCGAGGCCGTAGCGCTGCTCTTCTCGTCTGCGGGCGGCACTAAACATCGGACAACTGTCAGACGGATCGTTTACCCACCGCCAAGTGGCGAGTAATCGATAATCCGTCAAGATGCGGGTGATAGTGAGAGGGCTGGATTTAGCACTGGAAAGACAACGCTCGCAGGTCACTTTGACTGCTTTTCAAGATGGACGAAGATTACTTGCGGGTGGATTAGAAGATAGTCAGTACTTTTCAAGGTTTTTATATTTTATTTTTTTATTATTTAGCACCGCGTCTTACTACCCGTTCGGGTTATACGCTTAAGTACTAATTAAGCTAATGGATTTAGAATTGGGAAGGTTGAATTTGGAGGAAGTGAACCCGCATTTGCGTAGAGGGAGAGTGGAAAACTATTTAGGGAAAACCACCCCCAGTTCACCCGACCGAGATTCGAACCTCGATCTCCCCGTCCTCGGCAGTCGAGCTCAACACGACTAGCGCGTTAGCCAACTACGCCACTGAGGCGGGTAAGTTTTTATAACAAATTTTTTTTTTTTTTGGGCCAGAATAAATAATATATTTCTTAGGTAGAAACGTTTAGAATATTTCAGAGACACGTTTATTTTAATTTTTCAGTATATAAGTTTTGTTTAGTTTTTTTTAATAGATACGTTTACTTTAGTTTTCTACAATACTTGTAATGGGCGTAGTGGCATCCAAACAGAAACTTTTTAAATGAATAAAAGAGCCCTGTTCAAATACCACGCGGCCTATATCGAATATTCAAGTACGAATGAGTGTGTAAATAACTCAACCAAACGAGTCTTCTGGAAAAATAATTTAATTTGATAAAAAATTATAAAAACTTTTTTTAAAAAAAAAGGAACTTAACTTGCTTTTCCTTCCAGCCCTCTTTTAAAGCTGTTATTTTTGAGGGTCGCTAAGGAAGGAGGCGTTAGGGCTTGTACCCCCTCTTCACCGCCAGTTGAAGAATTTAAGTTTGTCATTATAATCGTAGCATGAAAATAAATTGTTTGTTTTTGCAATCACAAATCTTATTAATCGTAATAATATGAGAAAGTAAAAAATATAAATGAAGGATGTGATAGGTGCAACTTTCTTTTTCTCTTCCACCCAGAGCCAGAGTAGCTTTTGATGTTACATGCGCGAAATAATATGAACTAATTAGTGGGTAGCTACGAAAAAAAAAACTTCCTGCTTGGACTAAAATTGCTGCAACTAACTTAGAATAAACAAGAATTTTCTACTTTTTAAGTTTTACTTAGTGTTAATAAAATGATGTCGTGAAACGCGGTGGCAATTTAAAAATAATAATAATAATCAGTAATATAATTTTTATGATAATATACACATCGTTTATAATCAAGGCCGTAGCTAGCCAATAATTTCAAGGGGGGTTTGGTGGGCACATCCCCCAATTGCCGGAAGCTAGAAAAAAAATTCTAGATGGTAAACAGTTCTAGAAGCTATCTGAAGTGTTTTTCATGGCAACAAAGCCCCCTAAATTGTACTTGTATCTTAATTTTGATATGGTTTGAACCATAAATAAAGCCATATATATTTTGTTCATAAAATTTCAGACGGGGTTTGAACCCCCAAAACCTCTCCCTGGCTACGGCCTTGTTTATAATGTAAGTTTATAAATAACTTGTTTACACCCGCTTCGATTACCACGTGGTCTAACGCGCTACTCTCGTGTTGAGCTAGACTGCTGAAGATGGGGAGATCATGGTTCGAGCCCAGTTGGATGCACTGAGGGTGGTTTTCCTAAATAATTTTTCCACTCTACTTGCGCTAATGCGGGTATACTTCTCAATTAAAGCTTCCTAAGCCTTAAACTATTAGTATAATTAGTACATAGGCTTATAACTTGAACAGGTAATAAGACGCGGTGCTTTAAAAATACTTAATTACAGTCCAATTTTTATAAGAAGGGTTCTTACAGCTAGAAAAGCTACAATATCTACCTTCACTTATTAATACATCAGTTTATGTGACCTGGAGCTATCACTGTTGATATATATTAAAAGATTATGAAAATATTAATAGAAAGGGAAGAAAATAAAAGATAATGTTTCTGAACATATTGGATAAAGCAGGGGGAGTGGTGGTGACGCCTGGTATTGGTCCTGTCCACGTAATCTTACCTTGGAGCTGTAACATGATGGCCTGGTATTGGTCCTGTCCACGTAATCTTACCTTGGAGCTGTAACATGATGACCTGGTATTGGTCCTGTCCACGTAATCTTACCTTGGAGCTGTAACATGATGGCCTGGTATTGGTCCTGTCCACGTAATCTTACCTTGGAGCTGTAACATGATGACCTGGTGTTGGTCCTCTCTGCGTAATCTTACCTTGGAGCTGTATAATATGGTGGCCTGGTATTGGTCATCTCCACGTAATCTTACCTTGGAGCTGTAACATGGTGGCCTGGTGTTGGTCCTCTCTGCGTAATCTTACCTTGGAGCTGTAATATGGTGGCCTGTTATTGGTCCTCTCTACCTAATCTTACCTTGGAGCTGTAACATGGTGGCCTGGTATTGGTCCTCTCCACGTAATCTTACCTTGGAGCTGTAACATGGTGGCCTGGTATTGGTCCTCTCCACGTAATCTTACCTTGGAGCTATAACATGGTGGCCTGGTGTTGGTCATCTCCACGTAATCTTACCTTGGAGCTGTAATATGGTGGCCTGGTGTTGGTCATCTCCACGTAATTTTACCTTGGAGCTGTAACATGATGGCCTGGTGTTGGTCCTCTCCACGCAATCTTACCTTGGAGCTGTAACATGATGGCCTGGTATTGGTCCTGTCCACGTAATCTTACCTTGGAGCTGTAACATGATGGCCTGGTATTGGTCCTGTCCACGTAATCTTACCTTGGAGCTGTAACATGATGACCTGGTATTGGTCCTGTCCACGTAATCTTACCTTGGAGCTATAACATGGTGGCCTGGTGTTGGTCATCTCCACGTAATCTTACCTTGGAGCTGTAATATGGTGGCCTGGTGTTGGTCATCTCCACGTAATTTTACCTTGGAGCTGTAACATGATGGCCTGGTGTTGGTCCTCTCCACGCAATCTTACCTTGGAGCTGTAACATGGTGGCCTGGTGTTGGTCCTGTCCACGTAATCTTACCTTGGAGCTGTAACATGGTGGCCTGGTGTTGGTCCTGTCCACGTAATCTTATCTTGGAGCTGTAACATGATGGCCTGGTATTGGTCCTGTCCACGTAATCTTATCTTGGATCTGTAATATGGTGGCCTGTTATTGGTCCTCTCTACCTAATCTTACCTTGGAGCTGTAACATGGTGGCCTGGTATTGGTCCTCTCCACGTAATCTTACCTTGGAGCTGTAACATGGTGGCCTGGTATTGGTCATCTCCACGTAATCTTACCTTGGAGCTGTAACATGGTGGCCTGGTGTTGGTCCTGTCCACGTAATCATACCTTGGAGCTGTAACATGGTGGCCTGTTGTTGGTCCTGTCCACGTAATCTTACCTTGGAGCTGTAACATGGTGGCCTGGTATTGGTCCTCTCCACGTAATCTTACCTTGGAGCTGTAACATGGTGGCCTGGTATTGGTCCTGTCCACGTAATCTTACCTTGGAGCTGTAATATGGTGGCCTGGTATTGGTCCTGTCCACGTAATCTTACCTTGGAGCTGTAACATGGTGGCCTGGTATTGGTCATCTCCACGTAATCTTACCTTGGAGCTGTAACATGATGGCCTGGTGTTGGTCCTCTCCACGCAATCTTACCTTGGAGCTGTAACATGATGGCCTGGTATTGGTCCTGTCCACGTAATCTTATCTTGGATCTGTAATATGGTGGCCTGTTATTGGTCCTCTCTACCTAATCTTACCTTGGAGCTGTAATATGGTGGCCTGGTGTTGGTCCTGTCCACGTAATCTTACCTTGGAGCTGTAACATGGTGGCCTGGTGTTGGTCCTGTCCACGTAATCTTATCTTGGATCTGTAATATGGTGGCCTGTTATTGGTCCTCTCTACCTAATCTTACCTTGGAGCTGTAACATGGTGGCCTGGTATTGGTCCTCTCCACGTAATCTTACCTTGGAGCTGTAACATGGTGGCCTGGTATTGGTCATCTCCACGTAATCTTACCTTGGAGCTGTAATATGGTGGCCTGGTATTGCTCCTATCCACGTAATCTTATCTTGGAGTTGTAATATGGTGGCCTGGTGTTGGTCCTGTCCACGTAATCTTACCTTGGAGCTGTAACATGGTGGCCTGGTGTTGGTCCTATCCACGTAATCTTATCTTGGAGTTGTAATATGGTGGTCTGGTGTTGGTCCTGTCCACGTAATCTTACCTTGGAGCTGTAATATGGTGGCCTGGTATTGCTCCTATCCATGTAATCTTACCTTGGAGCTGTAACATGGTGGCCTGGTGTTGGTCCTGTCCACGTAATCTTAACTTGGAGCTGTAATATGGTGGCCTGGTATTGGTCCTCTCCACGTAATCTTACCTTGGAGCTGTAACATGGTGGCCTGGTATTGGTCCTGTCCACGTAATCTTACCTTGGAGCTGTAACATGATGGCCTGGTATTGCTCCTCTCCACGTAATCTTACCCTGGAGCTGTAATATGGTGGCCTGGTGTTGGTCCTCCCCACGTAATCTTACCTTGGAGCTGTAATATGGTTGCCTGGTGTTGGTCCTCTCGACGTAATCTTACCTTGGAGCTGTAATATGGTGGCCTGGTGTTGGTCCTGTCCACGTAATCTTACCTTGGAGTTGGAATATGGTGGCCTGGTGTTGGTCCTGTCCACGTAATCTTACCTTCGAGCTGTAATATGGTGGCCTGGTATTGGTCCTGTCCACGTAATCTTACCTTGGAGCTGTAATATGGTGGCTTTGTATTGGTCCTGTCCACGTAATCTTACCTTGGAGCTGTAATATGGTGGTCTGGTGTTGGTCCTCTCTACGTAATCTTATCTTGTAGCTGTGATATGGTGGCCTGGTGTTGGTCCTAGCCACGTAATCATACCTTGTAGCTGTGATATGGTGGCCTGGTATTGGTCCTGTCCACGTAATCTTATCTTGTAGCTGTGATATGGTGGCCTGGTGTTGGTCCTAGCCACGTAATCATACCTTGTAGCTGTGATATGGTGGCCTGGTATTGGTCCTGTCCACGTAATCTTATCTTGGAGCTGTAACATGATGGCCTGGTATTGCTCCTCTCCACGTAATCTTACCCTGGAGCTGTAATATGGTGGCCTGGTATTGGTCCTGTCCACGTAATCTTACCTTGGAGCTGTAATATGGTGGTCTGGTGTTGGTCCTCTCTACGTAATCTTATCTTGTAGCTGTGATATGGTGGCCTGGTGTTGGTCCTAGCCACGTAATCATACCTTGTAGCTGTAACATGGTGGCCTGGTGTTGGTCCTAGCCACGTAATCATACCTTGTAGCTGTGATATGGTGGCCTGGTATTGGTCCTGTCCACGTAATCTTATCTTGGAGCTGTGATATGGTGGCCTGGTATTGGTCCTGTCCACGTAATCTTACCTTGGAGCTGTAATATGGTGACCTGGTGTTGGTCCTAGCCACGTAATCATACCTTGTAGCTGTGATATGGTGGCCTGGTATTGGTCCTGTCCACGTAATCTTATCTTGGAGCTGTGATATGGTGGCCTGGTATTGGTCCTGTCCACGTAATCTTACCTTGGAGCTGTAATATGGTGGTCTGGTGTTGGTCCTCTCTACGTAATCTTATCTTGGAGCTGTAATATGGTGGCCTGGTATTGGTCCTGTCCACGTAATCTTACCTTGTAGCTGTGATATGGTGGCCTGGTGTTGGTCCTAGCCACGTAATCTTACCTTGTAGCTGTAATATGGTGGCCTGGTATTGGTCCTGTCCACGTAATCTTACCTTGTAGCTGTGATATGGTGGCCTGGTGTTGGTCCTAGCCACGTAATCATACCTTGTAGCTGTAATATGGTGGCCTGGTATTGGTCCTGTCCACGTAATCTTACCTTAGAGCTGTAATATGGCGACATTGATATTTATTTGAAGCATCAAGAACTGAAATCAACATCAACATTTTACAAGAACGCTGAACCGAAGAATCATTTGAAAAAAAACCACAAAAAAACCCATAACTCCATCACTTGAGCTGCCAGTCAACACAAGAGTATCCACAGCTTTTAAAATGGAGAAACGAATTAGAAGGGGGAAAAAAAATCAACGCATGATTACGAGTCAAGGGATGAGCCGTTAGAAAATCCACAATTGAGATTTAAAGTGGAATTCTATTTTTCAATTCTGGACACATTGCTACATCAGTCAAAGAAAGAGTTGAACGAATAGAAGGAATAAGTCAAATCTTCGACTTATTGTATAATATTGCTGAATTGCCTACAAAACCATATTTCTAAGTGCTCACGAACATTGTAAAAAATTGACTTCGTGTCTAAAATACAATGGGCGTTCTGATATTTGCGCATTATAAGATTAACAGATGAGTCTAAAGCTTGCGCGGGGAAAATTACAACAAGGATTTCTCCAAAAGGTGTTATTAATTTATTTTTTTCCCCACTAAACTAGAAGACTTCGTGCCTAACACTGTAATTGCTCTTAGAATTTTTCTAACTCTTCCAGTTACGGTCGCAAGCAGTAAGAGTTTTTCTCAGCTCAAACTTATCTACGATCAACAATGAGTGCAGCCCGACTCTCTGGGCTTGTTACTGTTTCTGTTGAAGAACAAATGGCCTGTGTTATGGATTTAAAAGAGCTTGTGAAGGGAAGGAAAGTACCTTTTGGAGGGAAATAAAAACAATAAAAATTCACCAGCTGTGTTATTCAATTTTTTTTATTCCTGTTTTTTTAATTTTAATTTAATTTTAGCACCGCGTCTTACTACCCGTTCGGGTTATACGCTTAAGTACTAATTACACTAATGGATTAGGAATTGGGAAGGTTGAATTTAGAGGAAGTGAACCCGCATTTGCGTGGAGGGAGAGTGGAAAACCATTTAGGAAAAACCACCCCAGTTCACCCGACCGAGATTCGAACCTCGATCTCCCCGTCCTCAGTGGTCTGACTCAACACGACTGGCGCGTTAGCCAACTACGCCACCGAGGCGGGTTTTATTCCTGTTCTTTGCATTGGTGTGACTTGTAATATCTTACCTAGCCTATTAGATATTTCTTTCGGAGTATAAAATAGAAAATTGTAACTCCTTCTTTGGCTATGAATTTGGAGACCAGAGGAAGAGGACTATTGTAGGACGATAAAAGTTTATTTTGTGATAATGTTCCATGTCATTCGTGCACTGTTTTTTATTAGCACCGAGTCATACTACCCTTTCAGGTTATACCTAATGTAATAATTCTGTTAATGGTTATAGGGATTAGGAAGGTTATATATACAAGTGTGCCAGCATTTAAATGGAGAGAGAGAGAGAGAGAGAGAGAGAGAGAGGGGAAAACCATTTTGGAAAAACCACCCTTAGTTCACTAGACTGAGATTCGAACCTCGATCTTCCCGCCATCAGCAGTCTAGTCTACTGTGAGAGTGACGCGTTAGACTATGCGGCAACCGAAGCGGGTCAGATGAATATTAGATATGATTCATGCATGGATTGGTAGGAATAGGTCATCTTGTTGGTAGGTCGGGTTACAGATGGTTCAGAATACGATCGGGATATACAAAACCCTTTGGCCGTCCTCTTTAACGCTAAAATACTCGTATTTTAATAAGATTTCGCCCCCTGCGGGACGGGGTTTGGAGCAGTCCAGCAGTAACCCCTGCTTGACGTAAGAGGCGACTAAAAGAGGAGGCTTCTGTGCAAGACGTACCTCGTGCAGGACAAACCTATCCTATATATTTCCTTTCACTCTCCTTCCTTCTTCTCCCTTCACTCCTTCCCTTCTCCCTTCTCTTTCTATCCTTCCTTCTATCCTTCTCTTTCTTTCCTTAATTCTTTTTCCCTTCCCCTGCCGTTCAGTCCTGTACGGAATTTTTTTGGCTCTCCGTTGACGACCTGGCAACTAACCGGCTCTCCTAGGACAACTATTGGATACTCTGCACTTGAGCGCCTTCATGAAAGTGAGCTGGTTGTAATATTTGGTAAAAGGTCTTAGGGATGACAATAACCGGGTACCCTACCTTGAGAAAAGACCGGTTGCGTTCATGAGGGTCCGGACGTAAAATTGGCACTTTCCTACACCCACTTGCTGCGATGACCTCTCTCTTGGTGCTGCCCTATGCGAAGGTTGTCATATATAGTGTCGTGTGGGGGCTCCCGTCGGGAGGGTTAAGAGGGCCTTATGTGGTAGACCAACTTGGATCACCCTTAGTCTACGATACGACTATTGTACAGGTTGTCTCCATTATTTGGCATGGCCGAAATTTTGTCACAGGTTACACCTTAAAGTCCGCTAGCACCGTACTGCCAAAACCTGCTCGTATCCCACTGCCCGGCCCCTCGCAGGGCCGTAATATTGAAAAGAGGCAGAAATGGGTAAGGCCGCCCAGCCCTGTTATACCAAAAATCCAGGAAGAGATGAGGCCCCAGCCCCCTTTCCTGGTAATGTATCGAGTAGAGGAAAACGAGAAGCTCAAGCGTTTAACCCCACTAATCCTCTAAGGAGTGATAAATAGTGCAGCACAATCGGACGTATCAATTAAAAAACTGCGTGATGTCACGATCATGGTACAGACAATGAATGTCATTCAGTCATTTAGAGTAATGGAAATCTCTTAAATAACGGTGAGCAATACGGCTCAAAATACCGGTGTAAGTGGAACCCACAATTTCCTCAATGTTTGCAGGGGAGTGGTAACCTGCTAGGACCTCGACTGCATGAGCGTTGAGGATATCTGTGAGGAGCTTTCCCCTCAGCATGTCACTGAGGTTTACCGTATAATCACCAAAAAGAACTGAAAAAAAAAAGATGGATACTTATATCCACACTTTTGCAACACCTACCCTTCTAAAGGAGGTCCGAGCAGGTTTCCACGTGCTCAGGTCCGGCCGTATGTCCCTAAACCTCGGCGCTGTTTTCAGTGTCAGGAATTTGAGCATACGAAGCTGCGATGCCATAGTAAGCCAACCTGTGCAGATTGCGGATGGGCTCACGATACAGCGTGTGAGTCTCCTGCGTCAACTGCAATGGTCCGTACTCTGCCTGGTCTCGGGCTTGTCCGAAATGGAAGATAGGAAAAAAAAGTCCCGGAGATTCAAAATGAAAAGATCTACTACGCCCAGGCGCGTAAGGAATACGCATCTAGTCAGGCTCCGGTATTTCAGACCTCATTTAGCCAGATTGTCACTCAGAACATCAATTGTCTCAAATGCCATTGCGCAGTTAATCTTTCTAAGACGTCTACGTGACCTGTACCATTGGTCTCTACTCGAGACAATAATAGTCATACCACCTCAACTACGGTTGTGCCAAAACTTGTACTGAAGGCAGCCACTTCACAGAGGTCGTTTCCACCACCCGTACCACCAAAAAGTCCACCCCGGGGAACACCCCCGGGCACACCACTGAGTCCACCTTGGGGAAACCCCCCGGGTCTGTCTCTGGGACCCCCATCCCAGGTCCACCTCGGGGACCACCCACGGATCCCCCTGCCGAAAAACAACGACCTGCGACCGTTTTCGAAAAAGCCCACTCCTTCCTTTGTGACACCAGAAGTGAAAGTGGTGGGGCGGAACAAGTGAGGCTACGAAGGCGGGTCCCATTGGTGCTCTGAATAAAGCCCAGCGAGGGACAACTGATGTAAAAGTAAATAAAAAAATGTGAAGTTGTTGTCTAAGCCTTCGCGGAAGGACACGGCACCCCATTCTCTTCTGGTGAAACAAAAACTCTTATAAGGTGAAAGTTCCAGGAGAGGATCTCTGAGGCACGTGGGCCCAAAGAGGCCCTAAATCAATTTTTATTTCTTAGAGATATTGTTATGGATTGCGTGGATTAAAATATTTTATATAAATAAATGTCGCTACTACAATATTATTGAAGAGGTTTCTACGCACGCGCTGAGGAAATTAAACTACTTATTTCTTCCCTGCGTCTTCCATCTTGTGTTTGAAGGAGATCCACTTCCACCCTACTGACAGCCTGATGCTTCGTGGGTACGATGTATATCGTACCGACAATCCATTCTTTAGCCAACTAGCGGAGGTATGGCTTTACTCGCACGTAGCAATATATATCATAAGAATGTAAAGATTATATCTGATCTCCAAGTGATTGCTGTCCGAGGCTCCCTTGCTTTGGAGGTGATAGTATGCTGCATCTACCTCTCACCAGGTGAGCGTGTTTCAAAGAGGAGCCTAGATGCCCTCATTGTACAACTTCCCGCACCCTATATCATCTTGGGGAACTCTAACGCTCATAACCTGGCATGGGGGTCTAACCTTACAGACGCTCGTGGGAGAGGGGTGGAGGATATTCTTGTCTCGGGTGACCTGGTGCTTTTAAACACTGGGACCCAGACACACTTCTCCACCTTTAATAGTGTATCCTCTGCAATCGACCTAACATTCTGTAGCCCTGGGATTGCTTCTCCCTTCATTAGGGAGGTTCACCCAGACTTATGTAGCAGTGATCACTTTCCCCCTCTGCTTTCACCTTTTCAAGATCCTCCCAGTATAACACGGGCACCTCAATGGGTGCTTAAATATGCTGACTGGGATAAGTTTCGCGATCTCGCCGTATTTTTGGACCCTATTCTCCTGACGTCGATGTTAGGATAGGACATTTTACTTCAACGTTCATCATGGCGGCGCGGACTTCCATCCCAAAATCCTCGCCAAACCCGCACCACCATTCTGTTTCCTGGTGGAACGAGGAGTGTCACTTGGCTTTTTCTATCCGTTGAAGAGACCTACATCTCTTCCATCGACGTCCTACTTTGGAAAATCTGCAGTCATTCCGGATTCTACGTGCTCGAGCTCACCGTGTCATTCGTGAAAGCAGAAGAGTCTTGGAGACAATTTATTTCTACCCTTACTATTTCCACTCCCACAACTAAGATTTGGGACAATATTCGTAGATTACCTAGTAGCAAAAATTAAATAAATAATATAACTGCCCTCATGTCTAACGGTTTGTTTTGTCTCCTTCCCTTTGGAAGTCGTCAATGTATTGGGTTCGATTTCTGCCGCAATCTCTAGCACTGCGAGCTACACTAACGAAATCGCAGTGCATAAAGGAACATCTAGCGCAATACTATTGATTTTGGTCAAAGTCGGGGGGAGGATTATAACTCCCCCTTTACTAGAGATAAGCCGTCCCAGGAAGGCAGCACGTCTTCTGGTCCTGACGATATTCATTACGAAATGTTGCGTCAGCTGCCCACTGCTGGAAGGGCGTTCCTCTTAGACCCCTACAATAGTGTTTGGGAATCTCGTCAGTTCCCTTCAATTTATAGGCAAGCAAACGTTATACCAATATATAAAAGTGGCAAGCATAAATTAGAACCAACTAGTTATAGACCCATAGCCTTAACTAGGTGTGTATGTAAAGTATTAGAAAAAATAATAAATAAACTATTAATTTGGTATTTAGAATCCTGCAATCTGCTATCCGATCTTCATTGTGATTTTAGTCCTAACTGATCCACGGTGGATCATCTCGTTCGTCTCGAGACGGCTGCTCGTGACGCCTTTCTCCATAAACAGCATCTGTTGGCTGCTTTCTTTGATTTGGAAAAGGCTTACGACACTACCTGGTGGTATGGTATATTAGAAACACTTTTTAGTTGAGGGTTCCGAGAGAGGGAGCCTTCCGGTTTTTATTGATAATTTTATATCAAATAGACACTTCCAGGTAAGGGTGAATAACACCTTATCCGGTTAATTTTACTCAAGAAAATGGGGTGCCTCAGGGCAGTATTCTAAGCTTTACGTTGTTTGCCAACGCAAAAAAAGGCATTGTGGACAACGTGCGCTTACCTGTCCGTTCATGCCTTTTTGTGGATGACTACGCATTTTATTGCAGTTCATCGAGCCTCCACAGGGCTGAACGGCAGATACAACTTTCTGTCAATAATCTATGGTCGTGGGCATCGCGTAATGGCTTTCGCTTCTCTGCAGCCAAGACGACGGTCGACCACTTCCATAGACTACGTGGAAAAGCCCCCAATATTTTAATGAACCACGTTGTTTTACCAGTCTCAGAGACCGTAAGGTTCATGACGCTTTTAATTGGTTTTAAGTTAACTTGAATTCCCCACATCAAAGACCTTAAAGTGAGATGTGTCAAAGCACTGAATATGCTTAAAGTAGTTAGCGGTCACTCTTGGGGTGCTGATAGGGAAACCTTGATACGCCTCTATAGGGCCTTGGTGAGATCAAAACTTGATTACGGCAGCTTTACTTATGGCTCAGCTAGACCTTCGGCATTAAAGATGATGGATAGTGTCCACCATGCTGGCATACGACTGGCTACTGGTGCTTTTCGTACCAGTCCAGTCGTCAGCATCTGTGCCTACGCCGGTGAGCCCCTCTCTCTTACCGGCGGTCCTATCTTTTGGCATCTTATGTGTCGAAGCTGCATTGTATGCCAAAGCATGCTGCTTACCTTCCTTTCTTCCATCCACCCAATCGTGTCCTGTACGAAACCAAATGGCGTAGTGCAAGGCCGGTTGGGATCAGGATTCTATTGGTCTTCGACCCTTGTGGGATAGTCTTGCCAAAGGCTATTCCCACATCTCCAGTTCGAGTTTCTCTCTGGAAGATACGCATTCCGAATTGCCATTTTGATCTTGACAAGTTTCCCAAAGTGACCATCCCACATGTTATATATGAGAGGACCTTTAATGAGCTCCTCTCCAATCGCTTTCATGGTTTTAAACGCATCCACACGGATGGTTCGAAATGTGGGGCCTCTGTCGGATCCGCCTTTGTTGTGGAAGGAAACAATTTTAAATTTGGTTTATCCATTGTTTTTACGGCAGAATTGTACACCATTTTTAAATATTTGTGTTTTGTATATCGTAATTGTCACAGTCTGTTCTCATCTGCATTGATTCCATGAGTGCTCTTTTAGCACCGTCCACTTTTTACTCCTGGAATCCACTCGTGCAGATGATGTACGAGCAAATTTTAAAAATTGATTTGTTAAACACCCAGCTCGCCTTCTGCTGGATTCCTGGTCATGCTGGTCTTCAGGAAATGAACTGGTGGACCAGGCAGCCAAGGAGGCGGTCCATCTCCCTCCTGAGGCGAGTTTGGGTGTAATGTTTTTAGACCTGAAGGGTTATGTTCGGCGTGGGGTCTTACCCACCTGGCACGAGCAGTGGGTTTCAACCCCTGCCTAGAATAAGCTGCGGTCCATCAGGGACGGTGTGTCGCGGTGGACCTCTTCTATACGAAAGTCTAGAAGAGAGGTCATCGTGACAAGACTCCGCGTCGGACACACTTCATTGATTACCCATGGATTTTTATTGACAGGGGATCCACCTCCAATGTGTGAGTTTTGCGATGCTCCCCTTAGTGTGTACCACATTTTGGTGGAGTGTCGCAAATATGCCCCTATTCGCCTGGCTCTTGATTTTAAAGGTGACCTACGATTTTTATTATGCGATAGCGCGGATGGAGTTAATATGTTTACTCCGTTTTACACGGCCAGAGAATCTTTTAAATGCCATTTGAGTAACTTTTTTAAATCGGGTATTTGGATTTTATCTCGTATTGAGTTTTTTTTTAAATTTTTAGTATATTTTAATATGTTCGTTTTGTCTTTTTAACATATTTTACTATAATGTTTGTTTTGTCTTTTTAACATATTATTATTATTTTAACATGTTTTGTCATTTTAACGTGCTATATTTTAATATGTTTGTTCTGTACTTTCAATGTAGTGTATACACCTGTTTTTTTTTTTTTAGCATGTGTATCACTCAATTCGTACTAATATACCATTTGAGCACTCCTATTGAGTGTCTAAAATGAGTATTTTATCATATTGAGATTTTTTCTTTTTATATTTGTATTATATATTGTTTTGTAAATTGTGTACTCACCTGCATATTCTGACAGTGGAATTATTATGAGACTACCTTAAGGGGATTTTACTATGTTTTTATATTGTTCAAGGCCCTAACGACCTCATTGTGTCGCTGTGTTTATAAACTCTTATAGTAATAATAATAATAATAATAATAATAATAATAATAATAATAATAATAATAATAATAGTAATAATACTAAGATTTCTGAAACAAAATTTGCTATAAATGTTTGCACCACACATCATCAGTCATGCGGACTAAATATAAGTCTCCCCTAAGCTGATTAGTAGTTGACGGTGAAATTAGGGTTCACGCCCCATCCGTGTGTGTTGAGAGGTACCCCCTCCCCCATAAATGTTTACCCACCTCCTCATAACGCAAATGCGGTTATATTTCCTTTAAATGTCGCCTTAATAATAATTCCTACCCCACTAGCAAAAATAAAATTCGTACAAATATTCCGGGTCTAAGACGTGGTGAAAAAAAATTAACAATTTTTGTTTTGCTTATTAAAATAATACTTAATTTTACAGCCAAATAGTCTCTCACTTTTTTACTTTCTTGTGACCCCTCGTAGAGAGGAAGTATTGTGATCGTAAACAAAAATTAAATTTTATATTTTGATGGATGTCAACGTTTTATGAACCCTTTGAACCCCAAAAAAAGTGTTTTTTCCCCCCTATGTCGTCTGATATTCGGAGTGAAATCAAAACCATTTGACCGATCGGGTTAAAACTTGGTATACACGGTTTTCCTGAGGTTCCTCAGAGGAATTTTTAGAATTGGGGATTTGAAAATGCACAGAACAAATAATGTGTTTCTGTAACACTTATACTATTTAATGTTTGCTCTTTGCTTTTTTTCCCCCCTATGTTTCTATATCTGTGTTGTTATGAGCTATAATCTAGATAAGGGAACGAGAATGCTTGTGCGGTCCACCGTACCATTTATTTTAATTGCCGTAGCTCTTTTGGTACTTTTATAACTTACTAAAAAAATGAGTATGATGCACCTCAAAGACATTCTCTCTATTTAATCTTAAAATACGACATGTTTACCAAAAACTTGAAAAAATGTATGAAACTAAATAATATAAACTGTTGCAGACACACTACACAAAAAAGCCTCAATGTGACAATATACACTGTTACAGAAATATCGAGAAAATAGGAGCATCTCTGTCCACCAAAGAGCATAGCCATCAATTAATTACATATTTATAAGCATTCCATAAAAACTGAATATGTTTTATTATAGCTTAGAAACTATTGGTTTTATAAAAATATATTCCAGATCAAGATATTTTTAATTCAAACAGTACTACAACTTTACAGTAATAAGTTATTTCGTTTCTCAAATAGTCGTGGATATACGATCAAATTTGAAAATTTATGCTTATTTAAAGTTCTTTTAAAGTCATTTTCATGAGAAAACGAGAATTGCCATCTTGTTTATGGCGTTAAGCAATTCTTAGATACAAAATTTAATAAAACTCGTTAAAACGGATTTTGAGGAACTCGATTTTATCTCTTTTTGACCTTCAGTAAAATACCCTTAGTATTAGAATTATATATCTAATTCCAAATCACCCTTGAGGGGACTTTATGAGAACTCCAAATACCAGGTTTTAGCCCAATCGGTAAAATAGTTTCGGCTCTAATAACCCGAGATACAGACAGACGGCAAGAAAAAAAACACAAAGTATATTCTTACTAATAGAATAATTTAAAATTAAAGTTTAAAGTCTGATAAATTTAAAAAAAACACTAGAGATGATAGGATCTGAACATGCGAACTCTAGATTATGAGAACTTCACTCTACCGACTCAGCTAAATTGACGGTTAAATGATTAAAAAAATAAATATATATATACAATTATATTTTCACCCAAACAAACTTTTTCTGTTTCAGGGGGTCATGAAACGTCGACATTTATAAAAATCTTGAGTTTGACGATCACAATACTTCTTTCCTAGAGAGGTCAAGAGGAAGTAAAATTTAAAAAAAAACTAGTTTTTTAAGATCCTAGTTTACCATGTGACATTTTGCATTTAGTAATACTTATTATATGCGAAAATTGTTTTAAGTTTGCTTGTCATAGCATGTGAAATGAATGATATCCGTTCCAGAAAAGAGGAATATCATGTCGCTGTCCAAGTGAACGTCTATTTCAAAAGCGCCTTCCCACCGAGTCTCTCAGTTCCATTTCCATCCCGTCACTGATAATAAACTTTACTCACACAGCCACCGGCATCGACCCGTGCAAATCACACCAGAGCTGCCAACGTTGATATTTGGCCACTACACTTTGAAGGTGATGTTACCAAGTTTAGATGTGATGGTTTAGCTTTGAAAGTTTCAGGAGGATTGATGACCACAGGTATTAGGTGTAAAAAAAAACACCTACATTTCAACTCTGAAGGAAAAGTTATTTGACAGATGTGTAGTTTATAAAGTGATTAAAAGCTGAACAACAACAAAAACTCCACATTCGTTAGGACAGACTAGCTTCGTTCGGCCTCTGTCTGAAGAAATTAGATGAGCTACCCGTTTCTTACACTTGGGAAAGATTTAAGAAATTCGGTGGAATATAATATATATTTTTGAAAATAGCACTACTATTTTATTTGAAATTGATTTCAAACTTAAAGATTCTGAATATCTTGCCCAGTGTTTAAACTCAAATTAAATTACCTGCTTCGGTGGCCGCATGATCTCATATGTAACTCTCACAATAAACTATACTACCGATGACAGGGAAATCGGGGTTTGAATCCCAGTATGGTTTACTTAGGGTGTTTTCCACTTTTTTCAAAGAAAATATGGGTTCACTTCCTTTAAATTCAACCTTGCTCATCCCTAGCACATTAGCGTATTTAGCGTAATGACCTGAACTGTTTGTAAGACGTGGTACTAGAAAAAAAAAGTGAATTAAATATAACTTTTATAATTTTGTTTTCAGGAATTTAAGGAACTTACACCTTCTGAAATGACTGATTTTATCAGCACATGGCTTACAAGTTAATTCAGATCTAGAACAGACCCATCATCCATTACCACGGACGATAATTATTCACTCTGAAAGTGCAAGCCTCAATTAGTTGTCCAAATATAATTTTTCAGCCACGACCAGGATCTGACCTGGTGGCTCTAAGCTTCAAAGGCAAGCGTGCTACCGAACGAGCTAAGGTGACACACATACTACATATTAGGAGTCAGTTTATGATGCGTTGTTTTTACACTGACATTTATTTAATCACTTGGCAGGCAGGCAAGGATTATTAGCACCCGATAATTCACAATTTCGAACCACATGGATTCTCGTCTTTCCTCGAAACCTCAAATCGGGATTCAAGCACAAGTCCCTAAAGAGGAACCTATCTAGTATTAAATTTCTAGAAAGGGGAGTCCAAATCACTAAATCGGACTTTTAGCAATTTGGGAAAGTAGACTATTTTTTTTGTCTTCGCGTCCTGGTTGGGTTGTACGCAAATTAACTAATTACGATTAATTACAAGGGATGAAAAGGTTGAATTTAGAGGAAGTGTACCCGAATTATTGTGGAGGGAAAGTGGAAACCATTTAGAGGTGGAAACCATCAGTACATCCAACCGGGATCTAAACCCCAATATTCACAATCCACTCTATTGAAAGAGTGGGGCTTAGACCATGTGACCACCGCAAGGGGTCCATAGTTATTTTTCTGGAAGGTGGTGGAGAAGGGGTGTAGATAAATGAAAAAGGGGGAATAGAATTATCCACATATTCAGCAATACTATACAAATAAATGATACAATACAATCGTATACACGTTCTCGTATAGTTTATTATAGCCTGGAGCAAAATTTTGAAAGATAATGTTCAGTAAACTACCATCAAGTAAGTTTACCTGAAAAAACCTATCATCTTGTCAATCGGAATGAACTCTCTTCATATTTGACCCATATTCGAAAAATTTGGAATTTAAAAACATCACTTATCAGTAAACAACACAAATTGTTGGCCAAAAAACAAGTAAACAGTGTTATTTGTTAGTTCAAACACTCTCTAGATAAACATTTTAAACAAAATTATCTAGGCCTAAGCCATTCTTAAAAAATTTCAAATTTTTAAAAATCACAAGTGTGTAAATTATTCTTAATTTAAGGGCTAGAGTCAAAATAAAATAAATTCCCGGGGTAATCCATATATCATATAAATATTAATTTTGAACAAAATCCATTTAACTATCTTTATTGTATCTAAGGTCAGGGACAGGCAGAGTTGTAAAAATTTTTTTTTTTTTTGTTTAGGGGCACATAAAACTTACGCAGCCGTAGGGAACATCTACAGCAGAGGTTTCCAACTTGTAAGGGCTTGAGGGCCACAGTGGAAACCTTTGGCATGTTTGCGGGCCGCACTTTAATAATAGGCCAATTTTCGTATAATTCTGCAAATAGAACAGAGTACCAGTATGAAATAATATGCATAGTTTAATTGAAACAAAGGTTTAATCATTTTAATTGCTTAAAACACTATTTTACAATTGTGAAATTAAAAATAAACAAAAACTATTATGCCCAAAACAATTGAATTTCGAAGAAGAGCAAGAATGTCAGTTTATTTGACTTCATATTTTACAAATGGCAAAAAAAACTAACCCAAAGTCAAACTGAAATTAATAATGTAGTCAAAATAAAATTTAAAAAAGGGCAATTTAGTGGGAGTATTGTGGTCGATCAGCTGCATCTACCAATGAACGAATGTCCACCTCCAGCTCTGTTGTTGCTAATCTCAAAAGATGCAGCAAGGAAGAATCTGTAAGTCGACTTCTGTACTGATTTTTAATGAATTTCATAGAAGAAAAAATACTTTTACATATGTACGTGCTCCCAAACATTGAAGTCATTTTTAAGTCCAAATTGTCTTAAGTTTGGGTATTTTTCGCTTGATAACAGTTTAAAAAATGTGATCCCTTTTCTTTTCTGGTCTGTAGGAACGTATTGGCTTGTAGATCGCACAGCTCAAGTTGTAGGTGTGGTTCTTGTTCCTCGATTGTAGCACCAATAGGATTCATGTAAAGCTGGACACTGCTTTTCAGTGTTTCAGTTCCCTTGAATCGTGTATTGAATTCTTCAATGATTTCTTGAATGTGTGAACTGAGATCTGAAAAATCTATAGTTTCCTAATCTTTCTCCGCCGTTAATTGTAGACAGCAAGGGAAATGTGTCAATTCATTGTTTTCCAAAGAACGTATGAAAATGTTTAACTTGTTTCGAAATCCATTTACAATTCCCACCATATTTGATACGACCTGGTTTCTTCCTTGAAGACTCAGGTTTAAGGTGTTAAGGTGATTTGTCATGTCTGTTAGGAAAGCTAACTGCTTTAAAAATTCTGAGCTTTGAATTTCTTCTTCTAGTTCAGTGGTATCAGACGAGACAAATTTATTAAGGAATTCAGGGATTTCCTTGCGAATAGCAAAAAACCGTTCAAGGCACTTTCCTGAACTCAGCCACCTTACATGGTTGTACAGCAGCAAGTCTCCATATTCTGCCTCAATTTCCAGCAAAAACTGATTTAGTTGTCTATGCAAAAGGGCTCGATTTCCACCTCTTAACATATTAATAATTTTAACCACAAATTTAAAAACTTCCGTTTTCTTCATTTATTTCCCACATAACACTCCAACTCTGTCGACAGTTTTTTAACAGCATCATAAATGTCCCTCCCTTTTGATGTTCCTTGAAGAGAGCAGACATCAAATAGCTCCTCTTTACTGCTGAAATCTTCGAAGGTGGTGCGCACAAATATTAATAGCTGACTGACATCTGACTGGTCAGTGCTTTCATCAAGGCATAGCGAGAAATGCATGCTTTCTTTAACCAATCTAATCAGCGATTTTTCTACTTGTTCTCCCATATCAATGACCCTTCTCTGTACAGTTTGGTTGGAAAGTGGCACTGATTCAAATTTCTCAGCTATTTTAGCATCTCCAAAAGCCTTTGCCATTTCCATAGCACACTTTTTAACCAGACTGCCATCAGTGAAGGTTTTTTTTGCTTCTGCAAGTTCAAGCGACACTGCGTAGGAGGCGTACAGGGAAGATGACTGATTTTGTAAGATTTTACTAAACATACCTGTTTACTGTTTTAATTTATTTTTGAAGTCTGCGACCAGTGCGTATCGAGCTTCTTCCTTATATGTTGCATACTTGTTCTCATGCATTGTTGAGTAGTGTCGTTTAACATTGTTCTCCTTCGGTATAGACAAAATTTTCATGCAAACCAAACATTGAAGCTTCCCACTGTTGTTAGTAATTAAATAGTCACTCTCCCAGCTTTCCTTGTAAATTCTGTTTTAATTTTCAATTTTGCGTTTCTTTGAGTTTCCGCTCATTTTTTGTACACGTAAAAGACTAAAGCAGCGGTACACTTCACACTCAACACAAAACAAAGCATCGAAAATGGACAGTAACTTGTGAAACTTCACTACACGCCAAGAAAGTGCGACTGAGTTTGAGTGGAGACGGGAGAGGAGTAGCCAGCAAGCCTTGCTGGGCTAGCGATGCAGTGCGTAACTTGTAGAACGGCTGACTATTAATTATTTATCAACTTCGTTTGATCATTTTTGCCGTATGAATATTAATACATCTTTTGAACAAGCTATGAAATATTTTTCATAACTTTTCTTGAAATTTAAAAAAAATTCTTAAAATGATTGCGTGGGCAGCAAAAAGTTGTCTCGCGGGCCGCATGTGGCCCGCGGGCCGCCAGTTGGAAACCCCTGATCTACAGCAAACCGAATAGAATATAGTTTTTATGTGTGGCTATGGAGTGGAGTAATACTCTTGTATTACAACTCATTGAGCTATACCGCGAGTATGAGTGTCTCTGAAATCCGACACACATACCATTATCAGTTGCTCAATAGTTGCACAACAGTTTGATCCACCAATGGGTAAACCGTGCAACATCAAACAGTGCAACTAAATTTGCTCAGTTTAAACATGGATTTCAATGAGTTAGCTGTGGTGTGTGCTCTTGACCTGAGAAGAAGGAAGAAAATTAGAATAAAGAGGTGATATTGGGTGCCTCCAACGAGCCCACCCGGAGAAATTGTTTGGTTACTATCGCATGAGTGTTGACACATTTGATGAACTTCTGGACCTAATGCAGCCTTACATCACTTACGAAGATACTAATAGGAGGAAAGCCATCCCTACAGCAGAAAGTTAATAATGATTAATAAAAATTAATAAATTGTGTACCTTGTCGCACTGAAGAGAACTTGTTTCCGTGACAAGCAACAATACTTTACTGATCCAACTGTTTGTTGCAAGTGTGCTCACATCTATTTAGACAAGTATGACACAAATTGGTTGCACAATCGATTAGTTTGTGCCACAACACAAAATGTTTGGTTGGTCATACTTTTAGTTAGATATCAGTTGCATGTGTGCACGCTGTCATACAAACCCATTGTAGTCACCATGTAATCAAAACCTATTGACAACTGATAATTGCATTTGTGCCTTCTGCCTAAGAGTAGGTTAAAAACTTCACCGTTCTCTACTTTTAAAAAGTGAAGTTATCTACCAACGCCGTTTTCTTTATCTTATCCTGGCCACAGATAGTAAGAAACTACTCTCAACCTTACGGAGGTTTCGCTGGCTCTTTTTGTCAGTTGAGTCCTTCAACACTGGGCTTCGCTAGTGTCACTGCTGGTGATGATAGGACTAACCGCAGCGATCCTAGTGTTGAACGACTCAAGCTGCCAAAAGAGCGCAACCGCTTTATCCTGGAGGTTGAGTGTCTGGGTATATTATTTGTCTGTGTCCTAGGCTGAACAGCTTCTTCACTGATTATCTATATGATACACTAGCGATTATAATTAAATCTTCATCAGACATAATGAAAATTAGAGCAATGCCAAATCTTCAACTAAGACAATCAGCGAAAGTGAGTGGAACGGACTCTGCTAAAAAAAGGCGAATTAGGCGCTTACCCAGCGAGGTTATCATGCTTAAATTCTTGTGTAAACTATGACATTCTCAGCGAACATATATTCGAATAGCTCAGAATGCTGATTCACGAAATGAAACACCTTCCGTTCAGCTCGCTCGATTAGCTTATCAACTGTGTACGTACGCAGAAAGCTTTGAGTAGACATTGTTAATTTATAATGTTCTTCGCTCTATGTCTTTAACCCTAACATACCCGAACAAATCGACCGAATGATTCGATACCCTCGTTCGCTTCGTTTATTAGCTAGTGTATACACTTTATAACTATTTATGTTGCTATGTTTACACCCTCGAATGTCTGCATATTAACTACGGAATAAGGATGAAAGGTTTAAGTCGAGAGGAAACGCAGTGAGAAAAAAACCCATAGCACCGCATATTACTACACGTGCGGGTTATACGCTTGGTACTAGTTACGGTAATGATTTTATTGACGAGAAAGGTTTTATTTATCGTAAATGTACCCGAATTTGCGTGATGAAGAGTAGAAAACTTCTTGGGAAAAACCACCCGCAGTATACCCGACCGAGATTCGAACCTCGATCTCTCAAGTCATCGGCAGTCTAGTCTCTGGATCGGTAATAGGTCGATCGCGATCGACCAGTCAATCTCGTAGCAATTTTCAATCGTCACGAAAAGGCAAGCTTACCTTGCAGTATTCCACTATGGTACAGCATAATAGATAGGAACATAGTGTAATCCGTCAAGGTGTGTTTGATATAAAGGCAGGACATAGTATTGGAGGAAATATTAAATTAAAGGAATAACTACAAGATGATAGAAAAATAATAATTAAAAGTAGAGTGGAGAAACGAAGGGTGATCACGTGACCTTTAATATATGTAAAATTCGATCGAGGCCCAAAAAATGTTGCTGACCCCTGGTATAGTCCAACACGAGAATAGGCCTTAGACCACCGGCCACGGAAGCGGGTGAAATCCAACCAATTTTAAAAGCGCCTGATTCACCTTGACCTCTTCGTCACCAATAATTCAAACTAGACGAACCCGACATTTAAGACCACGTGCCCACCGATGCGGGTAAAAATCTGTTATTCTAAACAAAACAGCCTTGGTTTATAAGTGAGTGTACGAACATCCGACTATGCGAAACCCGGCCGGAAAAGTGCTCCATTACTTGAAGAGTTCATCTCCTGGCGAGGGAAGGCGGCCAAAGAGGTAGTGGAGGAGACCACTTGCAGGTCCTCTAAACGAGCAGTGACGTATTGTTCATCCATCCACTCAGCTACGTGCTCTGTCAGCGAAGTGTCTTGCTTCAGTGCCAACTAATTAATCAGTCTCATGAGATAGTCGGCGAAGCTCTGCAGCCCCTCAATACAAGATAATGTATAGTCGGGTCGCTATAGGAACAACCTCTTGCTCCTTTTCAGGGATCGGCTAAGAGTAACTATATACTCTATTAGGACTCAACTATCTGAACTTGACTTTACAGTTTTTATAGACAACACTTTTCATATCTCCCTGACTTATCCCTTTAACAGTTTTCCTTGGTCAGTAACAACCTTGCCGTTTATTTCATTCATCAAATATGTTTTAAGAAATGCTAGCAGCTACTAAATATCATCATCATCAACTTTCCAGGATGTGGCTGAGTCAGTTTAGTAAAATGCCTCCACCTTCCTCTATCCTTCCACCATTCTTCCTCCTTTAATTGCTTCCATTCATCTCCTCTCACTTATACACTCTCTGCTATCCGCTCTTTTCATCTTTATCTTGGTCTCCCTTGTGGTCTCTTTCCTTCATAGGCCTACTTAAACTAGATATTAAACTTTTTTATCATTTATTTTTTAGGTGTATTTTTTTAGCACCGCATCTTACTACCCGCTTGGGCTTTACTCTTATGTAACTAATTACGGTTTTAGGGATTAGGAAGGTTACATCATTAAGAGTAAGTGTACCCGCATTTGCGTGGAGAGTGAAAACCATTTTGGAAAATACCCTTAGTACACCTGGCGAGATTCGAACCTCGATTCCTCCCCGCGGTCTAATCTGTGATATTAGCGCCTAGACCATCGCACCATGGTTTTTTCCTCCATGAATTTTGTGTCCTGTAAATGTGTACAAAAACAACACTGTACTACTATCTCATTCTAAAACGCCTTAACTAAGCGATAACTGTTTTTTATGTAAACATTCTCTCACTTTTGTTTTAGTGTAGAGACGTATAGGTGTAAAATTATATTTATTAGCAAGTATTAAGATTCTCGGACTTTTATCTATTTTTAATTATATTTCCGGATTATTTTCCGGTTTTACCTGCCTGTAGCCACCGTGCAGCTTATAAAGATGTAGTGTTGCCAACATTGAACGAAGGTCAGCAAGTTTATGTTTCAGCTATCAAAAGTATGGGGTCATCATAAGCCCCGTAACACTTTTTGTGACCCACCTACCCCCCCTCTGTACAACACAAGTATACATTAGCAACGTTTATTTTCCTTTCTCCTACGAAACAATATATTAAGGACTCGTTCGACTCAGGTGTGTATGTTAAGATTCCTTAAATCACTCAAATAAAGATGGCACTAATCAAGCTGGTTCAATGTTACTGGTCGCGAGAATCATAGGTAAATAATTGCAAAATAATCCTCCCTGCCCTCACGACAAGATATCAGAAGGGGAGGGGATAAAATCCACCCCCCCCTTTACTCTAGTCCCTACGCGTATGGACACGAGGAAAAATTATAAACATAAAGGCTACGACACGACCTTACATACTTTTTTATAATGTTTATGATTGGAACAAAATTTTCAAAAATAGGTTAACTCATCAGTAGCCTACCCTTAATTTAACTTTGTAAAACACTCCTGAAATACTAATTTCAAAACAAATCATTAAAGCCGTTTTCAAAAAATGTCTAATATTGCTAATTAATAGCTACCCTTAAATAAATATTTTTCTCCGAAGAAAAAAAATAAACGGTGCTATTTATTATGTAAAACACTCCCCATATATCAATTTTGAACAAAACCACTGTATCCATTTCAAAAATATTTAGAATTTTAAAAAAAGTCATCAAACTACCCTTAAATTTAAAGTTAGAACAAAAAACCAAGATTTCTCTTCGAGGCATCACTCACTATATAACAACTAAATATCAAGCTATCTTCTACGTCAGGTGTCTTCAACCCGCAGCTCGCGGGCCACTTGTGGCACATAATAAAATTTTCTCTTTCTTTTTTGCAGCCCACCAGCTCATGAAAAATATAAAGTAATTTCAAGAGAAAAAAATTACAAATACAGATTTATATTTTTCGTGATTAAGTAATAAAATAAATACGTATTTTAAATTATTTTATAAACTATTTTAGCTTTATGCGCGAAGAAAAATACTATGTTTTTATACACATTCACCTTGAACCAGCAAATGATTACTCTAGTAGACAAGGAAGAGAGTACTATTTCGGATGCGTTCAAACATGATCGGGACTGTTCGCGTTCGATCATAATCACTGAGAAACTCGGGACGCCAAAATTAAAATCCTATATATTATTTCTGTTGTCAACATCCCATTTTCTCAACTAATACAAAGTCTACAGCGATGAATAAGGTATCAGTGGACAGGATGTTTTTTTACCTACTTCTGACATTGCATACTCAGTTTACGTTGGATCAGCTTGTCAAAGACAGGCTTAAAAAACTGGTACTATATTAATTTTTCAATCCGAATATTATGGGTACAGTGTTGCTACCCGCGAGTCAACAAGAGACATAAACTTTAGCCCTTGGACATAAAAAGGGCGACCCTGTTCTATGTGGTCCCAGATACAGACAGATACAAAAATTTAAGACCTCTTTTTTTTGGGGGGGGGGGGGGGGGGGGGCACATAATCTATAGACCAAATACTTTTACGTTTTCAAGACTTTCATTATATGAAATAGAAAAAAAATTCTAAACTTTTTTTTAAAAAGTTGTATTGCATGGGTCTGATACAAAACAATGGGGATACGATAGTGTTTGGTCCTGTTCATTACAACTCTCCTCACAGAAGGACCAAGACTACTTCAGGTCTATTTACCAAGTTAATTGGTCAATAAATCTGTCGAGCCATGTCCGATGGTTCTGGATGCTGCAGCTGCCAATTTCCTTCAAATTTCCGTCGCTCCTCCCCCCCCTCCCCCCAGTCCGTCTCGGACCTATCCTTCTTCCCCTAACAATCCTTCAACTGTGTGACGCCTCGTGAGAAAATCGCTCCTCCCACTCCCTCTTATTCTGGGTTACGTCGTTACAACATTTTTTTAAACTGTTTGTTAATTTGTTAATTGTTATATTTTTAATATACTCAATAATACTCATTTACAAAACTAATTCAAACTAGAAATCAAATTCTAGGTAAAGAGGTAGGTACTTTAGAAGCTTAGAACATAACATTGATGTTTTGCCCTCAACATTGACGGGTTGTAACTATTATTATTGTTATTGTGTTATCCTCATTGATATATCTCTCAAAAGTGAAAGCGGTAGAACACATGATTTTAAGTATTAATAGTCATATAATATGAAAGTATATACTTTCCATTATGTGACCATCTTACCATACCAAACATCGTATAAATATTATCTTATGGAAATCACACTATACAAACCATCGTATGACAATTAAACTACGTACTATCTTATGACAATCACACTATAACGAGCATCGTATGACATTCACACTACGTACTATCTTATGACAATCACACTATAACGAATATCGTATGACATTAACACTACAGTAGCCCCATGACTTCTTTGGTGCTGACTGACAGCTCACAGCTGACTTCTGACAGTCAACATTTAGGTATTTACCTAAATTTTGACTGTCAGAAGTGACAGCTGCTGAACACATGTTTTTGCAGATCATATGGTTCGGCGTAAGGATACATAATTTGGTCTGGTAACTTTTCAAAGTCGTCAGCTGTCAGCTGTCAGTCAGCACCAAAGAAGTAAATGGGGATACTGTACATACTATTGTATGGCACTCACGCTATACCACCATCATGTGGCAATCATACTACATACAGTTTTATGACAATAATGCTATACCTACTATTTTATGGCATTCACTCTATAAATACCATCTTATGACAACTACACTATATCGACCATCGTAAGACAATTAGCACATCCAGTCTTCAACGAATCCTACTATAAGATGTACCAATCTGGACAGGTGGATCCAACGTCATACGGGACGCTTTCACACGCTTGCTATAGTCCATTCGCAATAGGAGTGGAGGTAACTGACAGTTAACAGACGATGTAAAAACGGTTAAATGAAAAACATAGTTAAAAACAAATTGTTTGTTGTAAAAGTTTTGACCGCCAAAAGTGAAAATAAATCAACATAGCATATTGCATATCATATGGTTTGGCCCGTGGTGGGAGGAAATTAAGGTGAAACCAGTCCGGCCCCTAAAACTCGTCCGTTTCTGCGCATGACGTCATATTAGGGGGACTTGCTTTACTGCGAGCGTTGCGCGCTGTGGCACGTTCTCGAGTTATCTTTAGATTTAAATAATATACCTTGTCTAAAACACTACGGAATAATGTAGAAGTATATAGCGATCTTTTAGAATATTTATAGCAAGAATAATATGGGTGTAAAATAATAAAATTACATATATTTTAACATTATTATGCAAAGTGAACGAACTTGTTAAATTCATCAAACAAGGATAATAAAAACAATATAATCATATTTTACTACTTAGAATATTATGATGCACGCGTTAAAAACACGTCTTGTTTCAATAACTCCATCGATATTAAATTAAATTATGAATTTCAAACAAAATCCTTGACTTGAACGAATAAAGTACAAGAAAAACTTCTATTGTTTACAACAGAAAACAAAACAAAATATAATATATAACCAAGAAAAGCAAAGCACATTTAAAATATTTTAAACTATTAAGTAAACTTATATTCCTTTTTCATTGTAACACCTATTTTATAACTGCAGTATTAAGACCACATCCATTATCTCTTTTGATTTTTTTAAATCTTTGACTGAAAATGACTTTTTCCTTTCTCATATAAATAAAAAAAAAAGTGAACATTTTCAACCTTGAAATTTTGATGAATCTTTGCCCCAAACCCCCCAAAAATTGGAGTTAACAATTATGTATGTCCCTGGGTCTTGATCCTAAAATATTTAATGAATTTTATTCAAACTTGAAATTGATATTTAATATGGCTTTACCTCAGGATTTTTATTCAGACGCTAGCTCTTAAATTAAGAGTAATTTACTGAAAATTGATTTGTTTAGATTTCAAATTTGTTTTACAAGTTGCTTTAATGATTTAGTTTAAAATGGATATCTAATGAGTGTTTACATGACAATAAATACTCTATATTTGTTTCTAGGGTAAAAAATCATTTATGGGCAGTTTACTAATGAGTAATGGTTAATTTCTTCCAAATTGCTTTATCTTTCTGCATTTTTGTGGAGAATAAAGTAAAATACGACAATGCAAAGACTTCTGGAAATATTCTTCTGCAAAATGATCAGAACAGATTGTGGCTGGATGGAAATGTTATAATTAGCTTAGAATAAATAGTCTCATTTAATGAAGAAATAATTTTGTAAATATAAAAATTAAAAATAAATATGAAGGAAACAATATTAAATTATTTTTAATATTTAACAAGACTCTTAAAAAATATATAAAATTAGAAATTTTACATTCTTATTTTGCCTCCACGTCCATCTAGGCTATACGAATTTAGTCACACAAAATAATATGAATATGAGAAATGTAAAATTTATAGGATATCTACCTTCATCTTAATACGAAGGGAGGAGGAAACCATTTATGAAAACCCACCCTTATTACACTCAGCTGAGAATCAAATCTCAACCTTCCCCATCACTAGCAAACAAGAGTAGATTGGCATGATGATTAGGCTAATACCATGTGATCACCTATGCCTGTCAAACTAAACAATCAAATCACTTGGTATACATCTATGACAGGAGTTTCCAACTTAAACATGCCAGAAGGCCACAGTTGAACCCTCGGAATATAGTGGTGGACCGCAATATGATCGGATAATTTCTGTCAATCTATGCCAAAATGAGAAAAAGTATTTAATTTTGAATGAAATAAGTGATAATATAAACATGTTTAATTACATATCAAACGAATTTTCTGACAAAAATATACTCTTTGCTAAGTCAATGCAATACAGCAAATGAAAGGAAGAAATTATTGGGAGCTTTCATAGATTTATTCCTACGCTAGTCAAAACTTTCCGTTTCTCGGATAAAACACCAAATTTTATACAGTAGATTATTTTCGCAAGAAACTCCGTTGGCCACCAGTTGGGAACCCCCGATCTAGAGCATAACTTAGTATTGTTGAAATAATACAAGAAGGAAAACCATTTAAAGCTGGCTCATTATAAGCGTAATTGTAAAGTTGTTAATATATATAGCATTCTTGGAAATACGAATTATTATATTGTATGTCTAAAATTTTAAAATACTGACAACTAATGACAAATTGTAACTAACAATTTCAGGAAAAACAATGAAAATATAATACACTCGAATTAAAACGACAAAGTAGAGAAAATTCTTATTAATAAAATACAAGCTACAGTATTGCTAAACTTAATACTCAATTTGCAGTTAAATCTGATATGTTTGTCCACTTTTATAAAAAAAAGCATTAAAAAATATTTATCCACCCACATCGTCGGGAACGTGTACAGAGTCAACAATCTTATCTAGCTAGTTTGGTTTGTAGGTGACGGAGAGATTGGGGCTCAAATACCAACCGGGCTTAGTTACGTTGTTGTTCCTAAATGGTTTTCCATCCTCTCTCCACACAAGTTCCTACCTTATTAGAATAAATGTGAGGACTGCCTGAACAGATAAAAATACTAAAAAAATTAATTAATACATATACCCTCTTCAGTTGTCGAATCCCGGAAGTGGGAGGTGGGGCCCTTTCTTAAATGGTTTTTAACTCTCCCTCCACGCAAATACGGGTATACTTCCTTTAAAGTCAACCATCTTCACCCATATAATATTTGCGAGGTTAAATATGCATATAGTTCCAAAAAGTAAAAATACATGGTGACACAAACACATTTATTTAAAAAGAGCTTCTACATGATTTTTTATTTTGATTAGATTAACGGCGATTATAAGTCTTGAGAAGACCCCGTAGTGCAGATTATTACTACTATTAAATTATATATAATATTTTAATGAATGTTTGTACAATTTATCTACAAATTATCAAACGTTGCAATATTATATTTGTTAGTATAGTCAGAGAAAATTACTTACAAGTTTTCAGATTAAATTTGTCCTCCCTCTTACATGCTACTACTAGCCACTTTCTTGTATTAAGTTCATCCTTCGGAAAGCCAAGATATTTAATATTGCTGCCAAACTTGGCATGATTCCTAATTTTAAAAACATTTGAACACACTAAATAGGTGGTATATTTGGCTGTTTTCCCTCAAGTTGTCCCTTCTTCAGCTACCTGACTCCCCTGAAGCTGACGTCACGACCAGAAGGAAGGCGTGGAAGAAAACGCGCACCGTTTCACCTTTACTTCTTCACACCACGGGTTTCACCTTTACTTCTTCACACCACGGGTTTCACCTTTACTTCTTCACACCACGGTTTCACCTTTACTTCTTCACACCACGGGTTTCACCTTTACTTCTTCACACCACGGGTTTCACCTTTACTTCTTCACACCACGGGTTTCACCTTTACTTATTCACACCACGGGTTTCACCTTTACTTCTTCACACCACGGGTTTCACCTTTACTTCTTCACACCACGGGTTTCACCTTTACTTCTTCACATCACGGGTTTCACCTTTACTTCTTCACATCACGGGTTTCACCTTTACTTCTTCACACCACGGGTTTCACCTTTACTTCTTCACACCACGGGTTTCACCTTTACTTCTTCACACCACGGTTTCACCTTTACTTCTTCACACCACGGGTTTCACCTTTACTTCTTCACACCACGGGTTTCACCTTTACTTCTTCACACCACGGGTTTCACCTTTACTTCTTCACATCACGGGTTTCACCTTTACTTCTTCACACCACGGGTTTCACCTTTACTTCTTCACACCACGGGTTTGCCCAAGGGAGGACTGGCAGGTTCCAAGCGGCCCGAGGCTACAAACATACATGCATAGTCCACTGAAACTATATTCCAGTGAAAAGCTTTGGTGTTTTGCATTTTTATTGTTAGTAAATTTAACACTCAAGTCCATTTTAGCCACATTATCGATGATTACGTCACTAATCATTCCACTTAAAATTTCCGTTTGTACTTTCTACTGACATGAGCAAAAATGCTTCTAAATTGTTAGACAATAGCAGAAAGTCTATTTTTGAAATATTTAAGTTTTTAAAATGATCCTACACTCACTACTTTTGTATATTAGAAATATAGAAGTCAGTATTCACTAAATAAAATGTTTGGTTTCAGAAATTGTTTATAAACAACACCAAGAAACAACAAACAGGACGGTTTTACATTTAATGTCATCGTATGTATTCAAAAATGATGTATTCTGGGCACCCTCAAATTTAATCACTGGAAACTATGATTAAAATATAATTAAATCAGTCATTTAGAATTGAATGGATAGCATTAATTTAGTTTAAAGAAGTTATGGCAGCCCAAACCAAACCGGCCCATCGAGATGTGTTCCGGCGGCCCAGTCCACCCCTGGGTTTGGCGAATGGATACATGAGCGTAGATCTGGTAACTGTTGCTATCCGTCAGTTACCACCACTCCCATGGCGAACGCGAGGGTGCACAGCGGTTAGTAGGGTTTGCTAGAAACAAGTTACGGTTGATAGAGAAACATGTTTATCTGTACTTGACTTATCTGTGCAGTGTTATAATTTGTAGACTGTCTGTTCAGGTGGCGTGTTGAGTATCTTCAAGTAAGTGTATTTGGAGTGCCACCCAAGACCTTTTATTAGCACCTCGTCTTACTACCCGTTCGGGTTGTACGCACTTACGCTAATGTGTAATGGTAGGGTGATTGTGATATGAAATGGAGGACCTACAGTTTAACGTGGGATCCGAACCATGGTGGAGGCCTGGCATTCCACACATTCACAAGTTGTGATTAATACACGTCTTGTCAGAGGTGAAGGAAGGGTTTGGCAATCAGATACATCTGTGCCGGGACCGAGGAATGAACCCCCGGACCCCAGCACAGAAGTCTGACACCTTACCCCTGGACTACCAGGTCACCATTAAGGCTTATGGAAGCAAGAGTTATACAATCGATGAAATAATTACAAAACCCAGTCCACATCTAGAGTCACAAGCCAACCCATTTTTGTATATTTTTTAAAACACTGTCCTACTACCCGTTCGGATTACACGCAACCAACCTATTTAATCTATTTACCCTACACGTCATGAATTTATGACATAACCATCTCGCATCGGTGGTTACGTGACCTAAACGCCAGGCTCATCAAGTATTATTTGACGGTGGCAGCGAGGTTATAATCCCAGTCAGGTACATTTTAAAGTGTTTTTCCTAAGGGGGTTTCCCACTGTCCTTCCACACAAAAGCGGGTACATTTTCTTTATATTCTAACTTTTTCACCTTTATCCCATTATAATAGTTAAAATGCGAAAAGCTAGGACGGCTAATAAGACGGGGGAGAGAGAAAAAAAAATTCACAGTGATTAATTAATGGCCGAGAGCTGGCTCTTGTGTCTGTTCAAGATTTAAATTAGTTTACAGGTCGTGTGCTGGTGTAATCAGTCGGTTTAGAAAGTACACGTAAAATATCTCAAATAAATGGAAAAAAGATTATTCCATTCACGCTTCATGTCCTGCCAACCGTAATCTGCGTTCGGTCCCGGCACATATTTATCTGATTGCCAAACCCTTCCTTCTCCTCTGACAAGACGTGTGTTAATCACAACTTGTGAATGTGAGGAATGCCAGGCCTCCACCGTGGTTCGGATCCCACGTTAAACTGTAGGTCCTCCATTTCATTTCACAATCACCCTACCATTACACATTAGCGTAAGTGCGTATAACCCGAACGGGTAGTAAGATGCGGTGCTAATAATAATAATAATACATAATCTGCGAGATTTGACTATTTTAAAAATATATTGTGATATATGAGTACAGGGTATTTAACTCATTATTATGGAACTTCCGCCACTCCCCAGTATCTTCATCCCCTTTTTTGGCCAATTATCTTCTTAAGCGTCTTGTTTTCGAACACCCTAAATTTATTTTCGTCATGTAAAGTAAGAGACCATGTTTCACAATCATATAGAGAAACCGCTAATTTTAAGTTTTACCATCTTTGACAGCAGCCGAGATGTTAACAACTTAATGACCGAGTAATAACATGCATTTCCCTAATTCCACTCTAAAATTGTTATTGCCAGTTAAACTTAACCTTGTAAAATGATATTGTTGTTCGCAATAATCTCTTAAGTTATCGTTCTCATTCTGTGTGATCATACACTTATGGCCATTTTCATAGTCATATATTATAAGAACGGAATGGGTCAGTTTAGCATGCGAAACAGGCCCATTCCGTTCGAGTTTAGGTACATGCCATCTTGTATTTAGTATAGCGCTGCACTTGAGGCGTCCTTTCAGCGTTCACTTCTAAGACTGTGTCCTTAATAGCCTCTAATAAAAATGTTTCCATATCTTGCAACAAATTATTTACTATTAGCCGACAAAGATAAATCGTCTGTTTATCCCAATAGTTGCATTGTACAGTTTAGAGTCACCCCATCCCTGCTCTCTTGCTTTACCCTAATAGCACATTCTAAGGCTGGAATAAAAAGTAATGGTGAAAGTGCAGCTCTTTGTTTTAATCCATTATGTATTTCTAAAGTATACAATAAGGGACATCCAGTCCATACCCTATCACGCGTATCAATCAACCATACTGCACTTAGATTGTCACCTAATTCAATGGCCGCATGGTCTTAGGCGTTACTCTCATGTTAGACTAGTCTGCTGATGACAGGGAGATCGGAATTTGAATCCCAGTCGGGTGTACTTAAGGTGTTTTTTTCACAAAATGGTTTTCCACTCTCCCTCCACGCAAATTAGGGTACACTTCCTTTAAATTCATCCGTCCTTATTCCTAACTCACTAGCGTAATTAGTACATATGCGTATAGCCTGAACTGATACTAAAACGTGACGAAAAAAATAATCAAGAAAGACCAATAAATGGATTTGCCCATGAAGATGAAGTAAACGCACCAAAACTGTTTTTTGAAAGGAATACACACTATAACTATTTTGTGATTCTGTTTAGAAGAAAGGTATCTAGCAGTAAAAAGTTACTGACACTATTTGCATATGTTCATACGTCAATATATGGTATCAGCCGCTGTCACTTTAGATATATTATCGATGCATAGTGCATTTAATAATAATAATAATAATAATACTCATAATTAATAATAATAATATTACTCATAATTAATAATAATAATACTCATTATTATATGAGTATTATTATTATTATTATTATTATTAATAATACTCATTATCATTATTATTAATAATAATAATACTCATTATTATTATTATTATTTTATTATTATTATTATTATTATTATATGCATTATGCATCGATAATATATCTAAAGTGACAGCGGCTGATACCATATATTGACGTATGAACATATGCAAATAGTGTCAGTAACTTTTTACTGCCAGATACATTTCTTCTAAACAGAATAATAATAATAATAATAATAATAATAATAATAATAATAATACTCATTATTATTATTATTATTATTATTATTATTATTATTATTATTTATTATTATTATTATTATTATTATATAACAACAACCTATAGTAAACAGAAATTTTGACAACAAAAGAATATATTGTTTTTATAAACCTTTCTTGCTGTACCAGAATTCTACCGATTTAAAATTATAGCCAAGTTTAATTTGACTAAATAGTGTAAAATCTATCACGGAACTTATAAATTATGAAGGCTTTTATATTAATATTTGAAATCCACTCCTTGATATTACTTAAAACATGTATTTAGACAGGATATTATAACCGAAATTAATAAAGGTGTAAAAGGTTGGGTACAACATAGATCGGACTTTGCCGAGACTAAAGAAAAATTACCAATTCTTTTTATCTATATTAACCAGAATTCCGATAATTTTCTTGGCTGATCACGTTAGCTTGGTAGCCCCATACTGTTCGACCTATGCTTGACCCTGATTCAGGAGGTTGTGATTCGATTCAAATCCCATAAGGGATTTTTTCCCCTCAATGTAGTTTTCCATCTCTCTACGCAAATATTGGATGCAATCCCTCTTAATCATTCCACACATTCTTACCTCATTAAATTAAATCGTTAGTAACCTTTATGTTGAAAGAACCAAATACATATTATTTTCGAGATTTCTTGGACTTTCAAAATATTTCACAACATTTTGAAATATCTCTCTCTCCCTGACTTAAATCGTATTTCCTGGACTTTCGAGAGGTTTAAAATACTTCCCAACATTAAAAAAAAATCGAAACTTGCGAAATATTTTAGGAAATCATCGTCACTGAGGGAACCATGCTTCTCTTGCGGACTCTTCGATTCAATCGAAACCACTGAGGTTGGTTTGGTCGCTGATTCAACATTTTCAAGTTAAAAGCATGACTCGAATCAGTTTATTTAGCTCTGAACCAGTTCAAACTGTTTTTGACGACAAATAAGTCATCTCTGTACGGAGTTTCAAAGCTTAGTTTTTCGTAATAATTTAATCATTTTGTCTAGAAAACCATTATATCATATGTGAGAATTTATAGCTAATGTAGCTAATTTCGAACAATTTTAGAAACTCATATGTGGTTCCGAGTTATTTGTAGAGTATTAGTCAGTAGTAACATGCATCGACGACCTTGGCCTACAAACTGATCACAAAAACATAATTTCATATAATTTACAACAAAAGTTGTATATTATTAAGTATCCTTTGTCAACTCTGAAATTTAGCAAGCTTACCTTGCTTGGTTCCACTATGGCGCAGCTTATAAGATAGGGTCATGGTGTAATTCGTCTGGATAAAACTTCTACCATTGAGGGTGAATGGGGTGTACCTATAGGTTTAAATGCCTTTTTAATATTGAATCAATTTTGAACGGTTTATTTAGAAATAGGCCTACTCATTCAAAATGTGCGATCCATTCACTGTAAACTGGTCTTTAAATTTCATATAAGTTTGGTTAAAAAAACTCTAAATTACCAAACTTTAAATATTATGTTTATTAATACTACATTAATTGTATCAACACAATATATGGGTTCTTTAAGCTTTATTTTTAAAACATTTAACCAAAAACATTTCATTTTGGAAAAATACGATTTTTATTTAGTTTCAACTCTTGATGGTTATTGTTGGGGATCACAAAAAATGAGAGGTTTCCGGTTAGTGTTTGCTTTGGTAATCCACACACAAGAGTGTGGCCTGAACAACGCAATCTTCAACAAATGTCCGAGGGCATCAAAGTGTTAGATTAAACAATTTAGTTTTGGTTTTAAATCCAGAAGAATAAAATTGGTCTGGCTGTACAAACTGGATTTGTGTTTGTTTTGTACTCGTATATTTAAAAATAAACATTGTTATATTGTTAACAAATGAATCTATTTGACCTCTCCTTTGTTCTTATCTAATTTCCCCCCTTTCTTCATTGTAAATGAACCTTGATTGGTCTTGTGCCACTAACCAGCGTGTTTGTTGTTTCTTGTATCGCTTGGTCCAGCGCCTTCACAAGGACCGAACGTCCAACCCGTGCAGACGTTAGACTGCTCGTCCGGACTCTCGGGACCCCTCCCGACCAAACCTCCAAGTACGTGCCTCGTCGCCATCTTGTTGACAAACCTCCCCTTTCCCTTTTTACTATCATGTATCGTAGCTGGCTGTTTTACTCTAATCGTCAAGGAAGATGTTTCATTTGAAACCAGAAAGCCTTTGAAAGCTTTATTAAACGTAGTATAGCTTAAACTATAGTGAGATACCCATAAAAAAAATGAGATACAACAGCTCTTAAAGGTGTTAACTCTACTTTATATATTCATACGCCAAACATGTGTTATATGCCTGCCCCTTTTGACAGGACAGATTGTGAATTTCGGCATCTGGATGATAAATATAGACTCAGTGATTTTTCGACAATGTTTGCAACACTAAATTTTTTTAAAGACCGTCTTCTAAAAGGCTCTTCGTGTGTCGACCCGACTATACGCTACATGGCAACATAACCTAACATCAATATTATACTTGGTCCTCCGTGGCTGAGCGCGTCAGAGTCCCGAATTTCCCCTCGGACAACATAGGTTCAGTTCATGACTTGGATATGTTTGGCGGTTGATCCCTATAGACTCTAAAGGGGTTTTAGGAAGGGTTGAGCTACTCAAATTGTCGGTATGTCCAGTACCCAAATCAAAAGAACGGTATATTTATGTAGGGTGTCCCAAGAGATTTTAACTGAAAATGTTTGATCACATAATGTTAAAATCTCTTAACATGTGCAACTGCACATACACAAAAAATAAAATAAAAATAAATCTTCAAAAAGAACTCACCACGACCACTACTTAAGGTGGGGTGCTAGTGAGCGCCAGTTTAGTGCATTAATTTTGCAGTTTTTATAGCATTAACATTTTTTGGCCAAAATAAATCAAATATTTCTTCTATAGAAACATAGCGTTAAGTTTTCTGCACATGCTAATCTCAAAAGTTTCTTGAATATCTCTCATGATCATGGCGGCATTTAGTGACAAACTTTTTAAATGAAGAGAAAAAGTTGTCACTAAATTCCAAGACACCCTTGACAGATATTAAAGAACTGTTGAGATTAGCATGTGCGGAAAACTAAACTCTATGTTTCTATAGAAGAAATATTTAATTTATTTTGGCCAAATAAATGTTTATGCTATAAAAACTTCGAAAATACTGCCTGAACTCACACTCACTAGCACCCCATCTTAAACATAAGTTTCTCTTTATAAAGATACATAAGTTCGGCTTGAGTGCAGTCTTTGAATGAGAGTACAATCAAGTAGACGTAATATGTTTGCAAAAGTGGCTCATGTTCCAGTTTAATAGTATGTATATGGAACTCTTCAGTAAATAATATGTGAACTTACCAATCAAATAGATATATTCTATACTTTGTTAACCAAACAAAAGTCTTGTGAATACAGGAATATTTAATTTAGTCCAAAAGTTTTCATCAACTTGGCTCTTTGTATTATATAAGTATAGTTTATAAACATTTAAATAATATGTTAGTGGAAATATTCAGTTAAATAGATTTCTGGTTTCAACTGTTAGCATTAATTTTGATTTATAACACATTCTTTATGAAGGGATATTTAATTTTAAGGTCTAAAGAAGGTAGGATTTATTTAAGATAAATGGTAGTGCAGTAAAATGTAAAATACATGTATATATCTTTGTAGATTTTTTGTAAGAACCAATTTGGATGGATACTATATGGATAATCATTTAAATCTATTAATATTAACCTCTATGACGTATAGACATAATATCATTAGGCATTTTCAAATCAACAATAAAAAATAAACAAAAAATAATTGAAAAACTTATTTTGAGTTTTAGGGAAACAAGATGGAAAGGTACTATAAATAAATATTTTTGTTTTATATAAAGCTCGAATTAAACTTTTATTTAATTCTACACCATCTTTGGTATTGAAATATTCTGCTTTGCTCATTGTTAAATGGCATTTTTTAAGAATCGATACAAATATTTGTTTCTTTTTAACTAAAACTCTTGTTTCGTCGACGTTTTCATTTTGCATTTTGGCGAGTAAAATTGTTTTATAACTTTCTTAATTTGTTCCTGTGGAAACAACCAATCTAAGCGTTCAACATATTTTGTGTGTTTCTATTCTACCATCTTTCCAAGTGTGATAAAACTTTTGGCAAGACATAATAATTATGTGCTCTTCCACCTAATGTTTAATACGAAAATATATTACTTGATGTATAATAATATTTAAACTTTCATAAAATAAAAATGAATTATTTGTTAAGTTAGAGATTTAAAACTAGATATTTTAAGAAAAAATAAAATAAACATAAATATTAAGTCATTGATCGTAACATGCATTTTTTGTTATTTCAAGTAATGTGTATTTAATTAAATATGTTCACTATCGCATACAATAAATATGATCATTAAAATATCTAAATGTTTTATTTAAAAACATATTAGTAACAAAATAAATACATATGTAAATAGTTGTATCAAGCTAATTTACATAATTTTTGTTTTTAATGACAAAACTTGTTTAGTGCTTAATGAACCCAACTCTTGACACAGAAGTTCAGGGTTTGTCTCAAGTTGACAACTCTGTTGATTTATTTTCTTGTGTGGTTGTAAACCTTAAAACAAAGAGAATGTTAATTAATTGACTAAATACATTCCTCCTCATTCTGTAGACTTAGCCTATAAGTGGCTGATAGCCATTATGGCATCATAACGAACTAATGAAAAGTTAGTTGATATAAATAAAAATCTTAAACTAAAATAATGTTACACATATCAAATCGAATGTTGCTGTAGCTATTAAATAATTTAACTCTCATCTTCTTTCTTGCCTATAAATAGATGGGTAGTTTTTGTGGCTCTACAATGTACTGATAAAAAATCAGTTGCTTCAAATAAAAGTATACACATATTATTTTTTAAACTATAATGATTATATTGGTAGCTGCGGTGTGACATTCGGATTGTTGTATTATTTAGTTATAAACTTAATCATATTTAGTAAAGATTCGCATTAAATTAATTATTATAAATTAATTCTTAAAAATGAAATGTAAAACATTACTAAAAATTATCATCGCGTAAATATTTTATGGACTTTTTTTTGTGTGCATGTGAATGAATTGCAACTTGCTATTGTGTAATAAGTAGGTAGTTAAATGTAAGTTACTTGAACTAATAGTGTAGTAGTAGCTCATTCCCATCCTGTAGATTACTATGTGTGTAGTTTAGTATGTGTTTATTTATAGTTTTACTTTAAACCAAACTTACTTTGAAAATAATTTGAACGATTTTGCTTTAAAAGAGTATTTTTTATATCAATGCGCTTCCGTGAAACAGACTAGATTTCTACATTAAGAATTAGAAGATATGTCTTTATTTATATTATTGAGATAACATTTGAGTTCCTTGACTAGAAATTAATTACTGTCACGTCAAAATAAATAAAGTGAGTGTTTATTATTTAGTAAATATATAATATGTAACTAACCCACTTCGGTGGCTGCGTAGTCTAACGTGCTACTCTAGTGTTGGACTAGACTGGCGAAGACGGGTAGATCGGGGTTCGATCCCAGTCGGGTGCACTGAGGGTGGTTTTCCCTAAATGGTTCTCCACTCTACCTCCACGCACATGTGGGTGCATATCCTCTAAATTAAGCCTTCATAATCCCTGACCCACTAGTGTAATTAGTACATAGGCTATAACCTGAACGGGTAGTAAGACGCGATGAAGTATCTAAAATATATACAAATCTTAATTAGTAAAGATTAGTTGAATAACCATGTGTTGATTCCTGGTTATAAAGAATCGTTCGATGTTTTAGAAAACTTGATTTATTATTATTATTATTATTATTATTATTATTATTGATATTGGTACTTTTGTTTACTGATGAGGTGACTTGTTTTTAGCACAAGCTGCACAGATTAATAGACGTGAGAGGACAAGTAAATACAGCTATCTACAGTAGCCCCATGGCTTCTTTGGTGCTGACTGAAAGTTCACAGCTGACTTCTGACAGTCAACAGTTAGGTATATACCTAAATTTTGACTGTCAGAAGTGACAGCTGCTAAACACATGTTTTTGCAGATCATATGGTTCGGCGTAGGGATACATAATTTGGTCTGGTAACTTTTCAAAGCCGTCAGCTCTCAGCTGTGAGCTGTTACTCAGCACCAAAGAAGCCATGGGGCTACTGTACATAGCAGACATAACAATTAGATAAAAATGTTAATCAACATAGCAAAGTAGTTTTGAAATACTCACCTGGTATCGCAAACTATAAAATAATACAAGCGATATATTGTAATTTTATAGCGTAAAGAATAAAGATCCGCCAGTTAGAGCAAAATTCGAACGAATCCGAGTGTACTTGCAAGATACGGCAACACAAGGCCGTAGCCAGCCAATAATTTCAGGGGGGGTTTGGTGGGCACATCCCCCAATTGCCGGAAGCTAGAAAAACTTCTAAATGATAAAAAGTTCTAGAAGCTATCTGAAGTGTTTTATGGCAACATAACCCCTTATCTGCTGAAGGCTAGGAAAATTTCCAAATATTAAACACCTCTAGAAGCTCTCTGAAGTACTTTTTATGGTAGCAAAGCCTTCTAAATTGTACTTGTATTTTAATTTTGATATGGTTTGAACCATAAATAAAGCCATATATATTTTGTTCATAAAATTTCAGGGGGGCGGGGTTTGAACCCCCAAAACCTCCCCCTGGCTACGGCCTTGCCGCAACACCACATCTTACTGTCCCTATCGAGCTATACGCTTATGTATCAATTACGCTAATGGATTAGGGATGAGGAAGGTTGTATTTAGAATAAGTGTACCCCCATTTGCGTGGACAAAGTGGGAATCCATTTAGGGAAAACCACCCTCAGTACACCCGACCGGGATCAAACCAAGATTTCCCCGTCATTGGCAGTCAAGTCTATTGTGAAAGTAGCGCCTTAGACCATGCGGCCACCGAAGTGGGTGACGTAATTGAATCATCTTAAGGTGGGATTGAAGGGGACTCGAGAAAAGGCCAGTGATTTTGCAGTTTTTATGGCAAAACTTTTTTTGGCCAAAATAAATAAAATGTTGCTCCAGTAGAAATTTATTTTTTTATTTTATTCACACGATGAAAAAATCATTTGTTATATATCTGCCACGAGCACAGTGAAACTAGATGATAAACCTTTTTAAATGAATTGAAAAAGTTGTCATTAAATTCCAGGAAATCCTTAACAGATATTCAAGAAATGTTGAGGTCCCCATGTAAAAAAAAATTAAATTCTATGTTACTACTGTAGCGATACTTTATTTATTTTGACGGAAAAAATGTTTTGGTATAAAAAACAGCAAAAAACACGGACGTTTTCTTGCGTTCCCATCCATCCCACCTTAAGGTGGGAGCATAGATAATGCGAGTTAATAATGGCGGTTTGTTTGTTTTTACAGAAGCAATATTTTATTTATTTCGGCCAAGAAAAGTTTTGCTATAAAAACCGCAAAAAAACACTGCCATTAAGTCGCGTTCCGTACATTCCCACCTTAAACATCACATTTAGCAGATCGCTTCGCTTTCATTAATATAAAATTAAGTGATGACTAATCTAAGGGCTAGTTTCATAGTCAGACTTAGCACCCCGCAAGTGCGGCGCTATACTAAATACAAGACTATACCTACCTAAAATCGAGTAAAATATAAAACTGGCCCATTCCATTCTGGTCTAGGAAGGTGTCATCCAAAAAATGGTAGAATTTGTGAAATAAACTGTTGCAAAAACACTCCACCAAAGATCATAACTATATTAATATACATTGTTACAGAAATATTGAGAAAAGAGGAGCATCTTTGTCCACCAAAGAGCATAACAACCAATCTCATTTCCAGATTTTAATAAAAAAGATATATATATATAGCTAAAAAACTATTGATTTTATAAAAATATATGTCATACAAAAGAGTTTTATATTTAATAGTACTAAATATTTACAATGATAAGTTATTTCGCATATCAAATAGTAGCGTGAATTTGATAAAAAATTGGAAATTTCTTCATAAGTACACTATCCTCAAAGTCATTTTCATGGTAGAATCAAAATCGCCATTTTTTTTTAAGGTTAAACACTGGCTAGAAACAAAATGTAATCAAAATCGCTAAAGCTAATTTTGAGAAAATTGACTTTCTCTCTTTTTTTTTTGCCTTTGTGTGAACCATATTTGCGGAACACTAGGCTAGTTGATAAATAACCTCAAACCAGGAAAGAAGACGAGGTTTCACCATCTAAAATAAGGAAGCTGCAGACGGAACATGCTTGAGGACTCAATTTGGACAAGGCAACTTGGACTTGTCGAAAGACAAAACCCATGATAATAATAATAATAATAGCCAAAAAATTGCCTTCATAAATGGCTGTTAAGGTGAGGTTGACTTTATATCCCCCAGGCGTGACACTGTTAACATTTGATTAAAATGATGAATAGATTAAATTTGTTTTGAAATATCAATTAGTTGGTTTTATCCTGTAAATATATACTGTTATTAAAATAAAATTACATGGATTAACTTATCCTAATTTGGGTTTTAAAAAGTTGGGCAACTGTCCTGTATGGAACATTGAACTGCTCCGTTAAAAAAACTTTTGGGATTGACAACCCACCAACTTAAAAATGAACAAATTCGGATCAAGGCAGGAGGGGGGGGAAGAAAAATTAGCAAAATTAGACCATTGAAGAGGATGAGGTTCTGATTTTAACCCGATACTTTAGATAACTAAAAAAAAGTCTTTTATTTTCAAGGTTTTTTTAGTTACTATCTTAAAGGTAGGAATGCCCGTGGGGTAGTAATACAATCCAGGGTGTACCCCATGAATATTATAATTCCTAAAGCTCTGTTACGCAACGAGCTTGAATCAATAAAAAAAAATCAAACATCATGACACAACTCGTTGGATCCAGTGTTTGGTAGAGATATGGCCACTTTCCTTCCTCCCTCTTCTCCACACACCAACACCAGGGGCACCCGTAGGAGGAACTAGGGGGGCAATGGCCCCCTAATATTTTGAGGTTATATAAATATTAGAAGTAGGCTAATACCGCTCAACAGTGCTCTTAACTAGCGCTCAAACAGTCTAGGTCAAGTGTCCCCCCAAAAATTTGGAGATAAATTTGAAACATTTTTCTTATATTGTATCTTATTTTCAGGAGACAATGAGTGCCTTAAAAAGCGTCTTTTGAGGTTTAATTTAATAAATTTTCCCGGGGAACGATCCCCGCACCCCTGCCTTACTGCCCACCGTTATCGCCCTCCTGGAGAAAATTCCTGCGGGCGCCCTTGCCCAACACCCCGCATTCTCCGTCATCACAGTTTCAGTTCTATGACGTTGGTATCAGATTTGCCTAGCTCCTAATTAATATTAATTAATTAATAATACTTCATTTTATCAGTGTATTGTCTGCTTGGATCGTTCTTGCATGTGCTCAGATGGATGACTACGTGACGTCATATCGCTTCATACCAGGCAGGCTTCCTCCTCACTCCTCAACCTACCCTCTCTCCTTCCAAACTTCTTCCTCCCACCACCACGGTCATGCTCTTTCTTCCAACACTCTTCTCAGGTAATGCTTTTCTTTCTCCATCCAGGTCATGCTCTTAAAAACCTAATCCTCACACTATCAAGAGAATACCTTAGCATACCTATTCCTTCTTACTATATCCAGATTATTCTTCATACCACTGCTTTATTAGCAAAATTAATGATAAAAGTTTTAAGAAAAAATGAATAGGGTGAAATAAATAAAGTAGATTTTTGTAAGGTTATATAGATTGGATCTTATAAAACCATATGCATATATATATATACACACACACATGAAATAGCCCCTATTTAAAATTTTGCTGTCATCATGGTGACATCCCAGCCGTCCTCTTGCCGGAACTTAAAGATTAGTTTGTCGGCGGGTCCGATTTTGACAATAACTGTTCTGAGCTTGAGTGTGAAAGCTTGACCATCGTCAGGTTTAGGGCTCGGATCGGGCCATTTGGGTGAAACTATGACAGCTGGTTTGCTTAAGATCGGCTGGTCGCCCTCCTTCATGCAGTACACTATGCAGTGGGTGTCACAGACCTGCATAGTATGGTTGGGTTCCCACGTCCCGGAGTTAAGAGATCCCAGCCAGTGAATGGTTGAATCGCATGTTTCCATGTATCTTCTCCATATTTTGTGATGGAATATCTCAAATAACCTTCCCCGATCTCGAGGATTACTAAGCTTCTCCAAAGTGCACCCTAGCTTACGGAACATTGCGATAGCTGTGAAACTCCTCGCTCGTTTTCATACAACTGGGTGTCCTCGCCTCTAGGTGAAATGTGAAGAAGGTGAAGTTCTCACTAGACAATATTATCTGTATCGATCCAGTAATTATGTGTAGCGTCGAACACTTAACCATTTGACGTAAGCCCTGCCCTATCTCCTTCACATCTGGTAATCTTCTCTACGGCGTAAACATCAGGATGAGATTTATTAATGAGCTCCTTAACGTAAAATCCTCCCACGATAGGTTTACCTCTCATATCTTCGAGCAGGTAGGTTTTAGGATTCGTCACAATGCCCTAACATACCTTAAACAGTTCTATCAACCAGTTGGTTGTATATCCCTTCGCAAATACACCTTTATGCTTGCTGATACAGACGATATCATCGACTTTAAACTAGTTAGTTTTTAGATATGCCGCTTTAGAACGTCATTAGTCGGTACGTAGAAGGCTATTATTATTATTATTATTATTATTATATATTATTATTATTATTATTATTATTATTATTATAGTTTAGAACTCCATCGACACAATGAGGTCATTAGGGCCTTAAACGATCTAAAAAAAATTGGTAAAATCCCCATAAGGGAAAGACATAATAAATAATTCACCTGTCGGAATAGGCAGGTGAAAACACAATATAAAATCCATACATAAATACTAAAACTGATATACAAATGCGAAAAGTATCAAATCTCAATAAAAGAGAATACTCATTTGAGACACTCCATAGGAGTGCTCAAATGGGGTATTAGTAAAAATTGAGTGATACACCTGCTTCAAAAAACCACAGGTGTATACACTACATTAAAAATACACAACAAATTAAAGTTTACTAAAAATGTTAAAAATAATCTCAATATGAGATAAAATCTAAAGGAACCACTTTATAAAAGTGACTCAAATGGGGTTCATAAGAAACGCCTGGCGTATAAAACACAGTAAACAAATTACTCCATCCACGCTGTCACGTAATAAAAAGCGAAGGTAACCTTTAAAATCAAGAGCTGGATGAATATGGGCATATTTGCGTCGCTCCACCAAAATGTGGTTCGCACTAAGGGGAGCATCGCAAAGCTCACACAATGGGAGTGAATCCACTTTTAATAAAAACCCATGGGTCATTGAAGTGTGTCCGACGCGGAGTATTGTCACAACATCCTCCTCTCTTCTAGACTTTCGTATAGAAGAGGGCCATCGCGACACACCGTCCCTGATAGACCGCAGCTTTTTATGAGCAGGGGTCAAAACCCACTGCTTGTGCCAGTTGCTTAAGACCTCACGCCAAACATGACCCTTTAGATAAAAAAAATACACCAAAACATCCCTCAGGAGGTAGATGGACCACCTCCTTGGCTGCCTGGTCCGCCAGTTCATTTCCTGAAAGACCAGCATGACCAGGAATCCAGCAGAAGGTAAGCCACGTGGCTAATGAATCAATTTTTATAATCTGCTCGTGTATCATCTGCACAAGAGGATTCCAGGAGTACAGGGTGGACAGAGCCAACAGTTATGTAATCCGTGGAGATGAGGACAGAACGGTGACAATTACAGTATACAAAAAAGCAAAGATTTAAAAATGGCGTACAATTCAGCCGTAAAAATACTGGATTCACCAGGCAAACAAAATTTAAAATTGAATCCTTCAAAAACAAAAGCACATCCCAAGGAAGCTCCAGATTTAGATTCATCCTTGTAAATTTGCTAAAATCCCTGAAAGCGAGTGGAGAGGAGCTCGTTTAAAGTCCTCTCATAGATATGTGGTGTTGTAGCTTTGGAGAAATTAGCAAGATCAAGATGGCATTGAGGTAAGCGTATCTTCCAGGGAGAAACTCAACATGGAGAAGTGGGGATAGCTTTGGTTAGGACTATCCCACAATCATCGAAAACCGATATCAACTAAGACCAACCGGTTTCATACTACGCCATTTAGCTTCAAACAAGAGACGGTTGGGGGGCTGGAATACAGGACGGAAGACAACATACCTTGGCATACAGTGGAGCTTTTACACGTAAGATGCCAGAAGATATTACCGCCGGTAAGAAAGAGGGGGTCACCGGCATCGGAACATGCTGACGACTAGACTGGTATGAAAAGCACAAGTAGTCGGTCGAATGCCAGCGTGGTGGACACTATATAGCATATTTAACGCCAAAGGTCTAGCTGAACCATAAACAAATCTACCGTAATCAAGTTTTAATCACATCAGTGCCCTATAGAGGTGCATCAAGGTTTCACTATCAGCACACCAAGAGCGATCTTAACTATTTTAAGCAAATTCAGTGCTTTGCCACACCTCGGTTTTAGGTCTTTAATGTGGGGGATCCAAATTAGTTTAAAATCATACAAAATTCCCAGGAATCCTACAGTCCCTGAGACTGGTAAAACAACGTGATTTATTAAAATACTGGGGGCTTTTTGTATTCCACGTAATCTATGGAAGTGGACGACCGTCATCCTGGCCACAAAGAAGCGAAAGCCATTACGCGATGTCCACGTCCAAAGATTATTGAACGTGAGTTGTATCTGGCGTTCAGCCCTGTGGAGACTTGAAGAATAGCATTAAATTGCGTAGCCATCCATGAAAAGGCATGAATGAACCAGTAAGCTCACGTTGTCCACAATACTATTTATTGCAATGGCGAACAACGTACAGATCAAAATGCTGCCCTGAGGTACCCAATTTTCTCAAGTAAAATCACCGGATAAGGTGTTATTTTACCTTACCCGGAAGTCTCTATCTGACATGAAATTATCAATAAAAACAGGGAGGTTCCCTCGGAACCTCCAATTAAATAGGATTTTCAATATGCCGTAACGCCAGGTGGTGTCACACGCCTTCTCCAAATCGAAGAAAACAGCCAGAAGATGTTGTTTATGGAGAAACGCATCACAAACAGCCTTCTTAAGACGGACAAGATGATCCACCGTGGACCGGCTATGGCGAAAATCACATTGAATATAGTTTAGCAGATGCTGGATTTTAACTACAATATTAATCGTTTATTTTTATTTATTTTTCTAATTTTTGCATACACAATTAATTAAGGCTATGGGTCCTAGTTGGCTCTAAATCTGTGCCACTTTTATGTATAGTGATAACGGTTGCTTTCCTCCACCGTGATGGGAACTGACGATATTCCCAAACACTATTGTAGAGGTCTAAGAGGAACGTCCGTCCGGCAGTGGGCAGCTGACGCAACGTTTCATAATGAATATCATCAGGGCCGGAAGCTGTGTTGCTCGCCTGGGACAGAGCATAGGTCAGTTCATCTAAAGTAAAGGGGAGTTATGATCCTTCCCTCGACTTTGACTAAAATCAATAGTATGGCGCTCTATGTTCCGCTTATGCGCTGCAAACTCATTAGGGTAGCTTGCAGTGCTGGAAATAGCGGTGAACATTGAGCCCAATACATTGACGACCTCCACAGGGGAGGAGACAAGAGAACCGTTAGACATGAGGGCAGGTATATTATTTATGGAAATTTTATTACTACGTAGTCTACGAGTAATGTCCCAAACCTTAGCTGTGGGAGTGTAAATCGTGAGGGTAGAAATAAACTGTATCGAATATTCTCTTCTGCTTTATCGAATGATACGGCGAGTTGGAGCATGCAGAGTCAGGAATGACTCTATATTCTTCAAAGTAGAATGTCGATGAAATAGACGTAAAACCCTTCAACTACCATAAATAAACAACCAACACCCCTCGATCCACCAGGGTACAGGGCGGTGGCATGGATTTAGCGAGGATTTAGTGATGGAAGCCCTCGCCACCGCGATAACCATCGAAGTAAAATGTCCCATTCTAAGATCGACGTCAAGAAAATAGAGTCTATCGTATACTGCGAGCTCACGAAACCTATCCCTGTCAGCACGTTTAAGCAACCATTGGTGTTCCCGTGCTGTACCGGGAGGATCTTGAAGTGTTGAAAGCAAAATAGGAAAGTTATAGCGGCCACATTGGTCCAGCTGAACCTCACAAAGGAAGTGAGCAGTAATCCCAGGGCTATAAAAAGTTAGGTCGATGGATGAGGATACACCATCAAAGGTGGAGAAGTGTGTCTGGGTCTCAGTGTTCATTAACACCAGATTTCCCAGGACAAGAATACCCTCTACCATTCTCCCACGGGCATCTTTAGAATTAAAATCCCACACCAGGTTATGCGCGTTAAAATCCCCCAAGATGATGTAGGGGGCTGGAAGTTGTCTAAAGAGAGCCTCTAGACTCCTCTTTGAAACACGTTCACCTACTGAGAGGTAGATGCAGCATACTGTCACCACCATAAGAAGAGTGACTCGGATATCAATCACTTGGAAACCAGATATAATATCTACTTTCTTATGATTTATATTGCTTCTTGCGAGTATAGCCACACCTCCGCTAGCCCGATCAAAGAATGGCTTGTCGGTACGATATACATCGCACCCACGAAGCATCGGGTTATCATTTGGGCGGAAGTGGGTCTCCTGCAAACACAAGATGGAAGGATGCAGGTAAGAAATTAGTATTTTAATTTCCTTCACACGAGCATAGAAACCCCTACGGTTCCATGGTAGTAGTGACGTTATTTATTAATATTAAATGTTATAATCCAAGCCATTCATAACACTATCTCTTAAAAATAAAAATTGATCTAGGATCTGTATAGGTCCTCTTGCCTTTCCAAGTCTCTCCTGGACCTTTCGTTTCAAGAAAGGCTTTTGTTTCTCAAGAAAAGACTGGGACGTTGAATTCTTGCGTGAAGGCTTTGTTATAGCCTTCGACGCTTTTTTCTTCGAGTTTGTATCGGCGGTCACTCACTGGGCCTTCTTCAAGGTACCATTGGGACTCGTCTTTGCGGCCTCATCTGTTCCGCCACCCATCCTAACCTCAAGAGACCCAGAGACTAGTGTGGGTGGCTCAACAACAACCGCAAGTAATTTTGTTCCCCGACGAGGTCTCGGGGGGGGGGGGGATACCCCAAGGAGGGCTCTTGGGTTCACCCCGAGGAGCACTCAGGTTTGGGACCTGAGCAGGGCTCCTGGAGGGTATAGGTAGGGGAGACAACCTCAATGAAAGTGTCACCTCCTGTACTAATTGTGGGGCTATTATATTTGGCACTGCTTGACTTTGAATGTCTCGAGTAGATATAACTGGCACTGGTCGAGAAGACGTCTTGGCCAAGACTAACTGCGCAATGGCAGTTGGGATCGCTTATGTTCCGATTAATAATTTTGCTATATGAGGTTTTAAATACCGAAGCCTGGCTTGATACGTATTCCTTGCGTGCTTGGGTAAAAGAGATTTTCTTTTCGGATTGAATATCCAAGACTTTTTTCTCTACCTTCCATTTTGAACATGCCTGAAACCAGGCAGAGTGCGTACCCTTGTAGTTGACGTAGGACTTAGGAGACTCACATGATGTATCGTGAGCCTCTTTTCCGCAATCCGCACAGGTTGGCTTACCATCGCATCGCAGCTTCGTATGCGCAAATTCCTGGCACTGAAAACGGCACCGAGGGTTAGGGACATACGGCCGGACCCTGAGCACGTGGAAACCTGCTCGAACCTCCTTTGGACGAGTAGGAGTCGCAAAGGTGAGCTATACCTATCCTTATTTTTCTATTGTCCATTCTTTTTTTTAATAATACGGTAAACCTCGGTGACATCCTAAGGGGAGAGCGCCTCACAGATATCCTCAATTTTTACAACTCCCTTGCAAACATTGAGAAATCTGTGTGGTACCACCTTCACCGGTATATGAGCAGTATTACTCAACGGCAGTTCACTAATTGCCATTACATTAGTAGACTGTATGTCAATCGTGGTCTGAATCACAATGGTGCCCTCACACAGTTTCCTTACTGAGACGTCCGATTTTGCTGCTCCATTTCTCAATCTTTCGAGGATAAATGGGCTGACACGTTTGAGGTCTTCACTGTCGTCTACTCGAGACATTACCAGGAAGCGGGGCTGGGGCCTCACCACTTCCTGGATTTTTACCATAACATGGCTGGATGGTAGTGAGTTGCCAGCGAGATTTGGCAGTACGGTGCCAGTGTACAGTAAGGTGTCAGCGGTGACAATGAGATCGGCCATGCCATTTGGGCATAACCTTCACGATACTCGGATCATAGACACAGTGTTATCCAAGTTGGTTCTACCACATGAGGCCCTGTTCACCCTTCCAACGGGGAGCCCCACATGACGCTTGACATGGTAACCTTCACATGGGGCAGCGCCAGGAGAGAGGTCATCGCAGTAAGTGGGTGCAGGAAAGTGCCAATTTTACGTCCGGGCCCTCATGAACACAAACGGTCTTTTCTCAAAGTAGAGTACCCGGTTATTGTAATCCCTAAGGCCCTTTTACTAAGATATTACAACCGGCGCACTTTCATGAAGGAGCTCAAGTGCAGTAGTATCCAATAATCGTCTGAGCAAAGCCATGTGATTTGCCAAGGTTGTCAACAGAGGAGCCTAAAAACTTCTGTACAGGACTAAACGACAGGGAAAAGGGAGAAGAATGGGAGAAAAGAGAAAGAAAGGGAGAAAAGTTAGGTGAGAGAGGAGGAAGGGAAAAGGAAAGAGAGAGAAAGTGAAGGAAGAAGTAAAAGAGGTGAGAGGAAAGAGATAGGATAGCTTTTTCCTGCACAAGGTACGTCCTGTACAGAATCTTCCCCTTTAAGTCGCCTCCTACGACAAGCAGGAGATACTGAAGGACTATTCTAACCCCCATCCCGCAGAGGGATAGATGTCGATCGTCCTTAACGATTATAGTTCTCACCTTGATATTCATGTGTACTCTTTGGTTGTAGTCATATCGATCCATCGATACGATCCTTTAAGCATTAGTTTTGTCCACATCATATTCTTAAGCTGTCGATTGAATTGTTCAACAATGCAAGCTTTAACATTACTCATAGAGGATACAGACAGGGAATTTGTTTAAAGTCAGACAAAATAGTCAAATATGATAGAATTTAATCAAAACTATGAAAAAGTCAGACAATGTAAATGTTTAACTAATTATGCACCTAAACATTTAAATTATGGTGAAATATTTTGTTTTTCGTGTCAATAAAATGGATATCCAAGATATAGTATGATGTTATGGTTATGCGGGTACATTACACAGGGACACAAATAATACCTAAAACATTAACTACTTTAAAAAACTTGTAATATGTAGCTTAGGATCTTTAGAAAATATGTGACTATCATAATAAACGGAAAAACATCCATTACTCAAGAAAAACTGTAAGAAGATAAAGTAAGTCTTAGTGAATTTTTTTAATGTTGTCTGGAAAACCTAAAATATTCAAGGAATTTTATAGTAAAAGTTTTGTAGCCACCCTGTAAAACTGCACATTAAATAAATATTGATCCTCTACCTTCTCACGAGAGCTTAGAAATCGATGTAGTAAAACTCAGTTCCATTACCCGTTCGCAGATGATGTACAGACGGGAAACTATTTGCAGTTACTTGTAAAAGAACATGTATCATGGCTGTGGTAACGTACCTCTCTCTCTCTTAGCATTGGCAGGTATAGTCCAACCAAGCCCTTTTGGAAATTAATCCAATGACTATAAGAAGGTACTTGTATCCTTTACTCGATTTATAGTTAGGTATCATCTCTACTAGACAAGCCTGTAAAACTTGTTCAACCTTCCTACATTGACTTGTATTTTATAAAAAAAAAACATCGTTTTGCAGAACGATTAAGTTCACGTATAATCTCCTGCTTGACGATGGACGTAGTTATGGACATGAACCAGATATGATAAATACTTAAATGTTATAAGCCCAGTTTCGCTTAATTCCTCGATGATCGAAACAATGTTATCATGTGCCGAATGACCTGCTACGGTCGATGCGTGAGGAGTCGTAACCGGTAGATCATTTCGATAGAATCATCCCAATAGGTGTAATCTACCGGTCTTTCTCTCTTTGTTTTGTATAATCCTTCTCCCACAAACCTATTATGAAACATATGACGAATATGATGAATGATGGGTAAATACTTCGGTCTCATGCTTGACTTGAAACGACCGAATTATTTGTTCCTAAACAGATGTGCGTTCGTTTCTTCGAGAATGCTCTTGTAGACGTCGATACCCTCCTTGGTGTAATTCAAAGGCACTTTTCTGAAAAGTAATTCTAAAAGACTTAGGGTGTAAGGAAACATGATATTATTTATAATTACTGTGCCATCATTCTCATCAAACAGAATAAGTGTATTCCCAATGTTAGTCAATTACTATCATAACGGCACCATGATATGTTCAATCGGAACGAGTGAGAGGTGTTTAAAGATAACAATTCCATAAATTCGCAATACGCTTCCTCTTAGATAAATCTTCCCTTCCTTTTCACGAATAGGTCCAGGTTATGATTATACAGCGACTATTTTCATATTTTGTTTAGCAGTTCTTTGGATAGGCTTAAAGGTTTCCTTCGCGACAATATCGGACTTGTATCGTGCATCGTGTAGCTGTTTATACTTTAGTTTAATGATCTTACTCGCTTTGATGATATCCTCGGCAACCTTAGCTGTGACATTATGTGGGATACGAATGCATAATAAACATATTTACTAGATATTATATCTAGTCGTACATAAGACACACCTTTAGATGCAGCGTAAGAATTACCGGTGAGAATTTTTTTAAACCTGAAAAAAAAGTTTCATACTTCTACCATGAAAGGCAATGTTTCGATAGGTATAAGGTTCAATATGCAGACGACGCCCATCATGTAAAAGACAATGTGAGAGATGATCCATGCTTAAATTAAGTAATAATCGGGTTGATTCGTAAGTGTCATTATTAAATATCTCGAATTCTTTCTGAAAGGTTTTGATTATAATTACATGTACACGAAACCCCCTTTGTTTTTGAGTCAGCATGGGCTTAAGGTACTGTATCTGAAGCCGACATTGGCTGGCCTATGTTGCGTATGGGAACAGCTTGCGCGTCAAAATAAATATCGTCATCCATAATATTAATAGACATAGGACCTCTCGTCATAATATTATGCAATTAAGATTATATGTGCTGCTGTAATGCGAAAGACTTCTAATTTCTTCAACCTCAGGCCTAATGCATTGAGTTCTTTGTCACCTTTGCTGATCTGAGACTTCTGGTGACCCGTCTCCTTCGTTAGCTTATCCATATTCTCGACAAGAGAATCTACACGTTTAACAATCATATCCTTAGTAAGGTTGAAGCTAGTATCTGTTCATTACTCTGTTTCACACCCATTCTATCAACACAATTCTTGTTACAAGCATCCTTAGATATGACATGCGTTTTGATGTTGATGAGTATCCACGATACTGCATCATAATATTCTTGGGGTAATGGAGTTATATTCCCTTTTGTCCCACCGAAAAATTTATGTTTGTATAGATAATGACAAAATTTCTGATAGGATGACATGATGTCCATTCGTAAACCAAGTCTTTAAAAATATTTATGATCCAAGAAAAAGGTATTGAACCCCTAGTTGTAACTTACCTCACAGATCTCATGATCCTTACTCAAAACTAGAAAATCATACGTGTCATTCCAGCAGAGCGAACACATCTCCTTAAACTTTTAGAACTTAATATAAGTGTCCAGATGATTGTCATAAACATATTTAAAGTGGGTATCATCCACCCTGAAAAGGATGAGAAGGTTATCATTACATCTCAGCATCTGCTTAGGGATGCGAGAGTATGTCTGACTCCCCCTGCGGGACGGGGTTTAGAATAGTCCCGCAGTAACCCCTGCTTGTCGTAAAAGGCGACTAAAAGGGGAGGTTTCTGTGCAGGACGTACCTCGTGCAGGAAAAACCTATCCTAAATCTTTCCTTTCACCTCCTTTTTTCTTCCTTCCCTTTCAATCCCTTTTTTTCATTCTTCTCCCTTCGCTTTCTCTCTCCTTACCTCTTTCTTCCCTTCCCCTGCCGTTCAGTCCTGCACGGAGACTTTTGGCCCTCCCGTTGACGACTTTGGCATCTAACACGGCTTTCCTTGGACGAATATTGGATACCACTGCTTTGAGCTCCTGAGTGAAAGTGCGCCGGTTGTAATATCATAGTAGAAGGGCCTTAGGGATGACAATAACCGGGTACCCTACTTTGAGAAAAGACCGGTTGCGTTCACGAGGGCCCGGACGTAAAATTGGCACTTTCCTACACCCACTTGCTGCGATGACCTCTCTCTCGGTGATGCCCTATGCGAAGGTTGTCATGTCTAGCGTCGTATGGGGCCTCTCGTCGGGAGAGTTAACAGGGCCATATGTGGTAGTACCAACATGGATCACCCTGGGTCTACGATCCGAGTACTGTGTAGGTTGTCCCCAAAAATGGCATGGCCGCATCTTTTGTCGCTGCTGACAACTTACTGTCCGCTGGCACCGTACTGCCCGCTGGCAACTCACTGCCCGGCCCCTCACAGGGCCGTAATACTGATAAGCGGCGGAAACGGGTAAGGCCGTCCAGCCCTGAATTGGAAAAAATCCAGGAAGTGGTGAGGCCCCAGCCCCGCTTCCTGGTAATGTCTCGAGTAGAAAACAACGAAAGTCTGAAGCGAGTAAGCCCATTTATCCTCGAAAGAGTGATAAATGGCGCAGCACAGTGTGACGTATCAATAAGAAAACTGCGTGATGGCACGATAATGATACAAACAATGACAGATATTCAGTCCTCAAAAGTTATGGCAATCTCGGAAATACCGTTGAGCAATACGTCTCATATACCGGTGAAGGTGGAGACTCACAGGTTCCTCAATGTTTGCAAGGGAGTGGTCACTTGCTATGACCTCGACTGCGTGAGCATTGAGGATATCTGTGAGGAACTTTCCCCTCAGCACGTCACCGAAGTGTACCGCATTGTCACAAAAAAGAACGGACAAGAGAAAAAAACTGACACGTATATCCTTACTTTTGCGACTCCTACCCTTCCAAAGGAGGTCCGAGCAGGTTTCCACGTGCTCAGGGTCCGGCCGTATGTCCCTAACCCCCGGCGCTGTTTCCAGTGCCAGGAATTTGGGCATACGAAGCTGCGATGCCGTGGCAAGCCAACCTGTGCGGATTGTGGACAGGAGGCTCACGAAACACCATGTGAGTCTCCTAAGTACTGAGTCAACTCCAAGGGTCTGCATTCTGCCTGGTCTCGGGCCTGTCCGAAATGGAAGGTAGAGAAAAAAGTCCTGGAGATACAAACTGAAAAGAAGATCTCATATGCCCAGGCACGTAAGGAATACGCATCTAGTCAGGCTCCGGTATTTCAAACCTCCTACAGCCAAATTGTAAGCCAGAACATTAACTGCCCCAACTGTCACTGCGCAGTTAATCTCGCAAAGACGCCCACGCGACCTGTGCCATTGGTCTCTACTCGAGACATCCTTAATGTTAACGCGCCAACTACGGTTGCGCCTAAATTACTTGGAGAGGCGAAACCTAGACAAAGGTCGTCTCCCCCACCTGTACCCCCGAGGAGCCCTCCTCGGGTACCTCCCCCGAGCCCGCCTCGGGGACCTCCCCCGGGCCCGCCTCGGGGACCTCCCCCGGGCCTGCTTCGGGGACCTCCCCCGAGCCCACCTCGGGAAACAAAAGAACTTGCGGCCGTTGATGGTTCGTCCGCTCTGGTCTCTGGGTCACCGGAGGTTAGAGTGGGTGGCAGAACGGGTGAGGCCGCAAAGGCGAGTCCTGCTGGTGCCTGGAGGAAGGTCCAGCGAGGTGTCGCCGACAATAATCATCACAAAAAAGCGTCGAAGGCTGTAACAAAGCCTTCGCGCTCAGAATCAACCCCCAAATCTCTTCTGGAGAAACAAAAGCCTCTCTTGAAACGAGAGGTCCAGGAGAGACTTGGCAAGGCCAGAGGACCTAAAAAGGTCCTTAACCAATTTTTAGTTTTAAGAGATAGTGATATGGATTGCGTGGATGAATAAATTTATATTACTACTTAATGTCGCTACTACAATGGAATTTTAGGGGTTTTTATGCTCGTGTAGAGGAAATTAAACTACTAATTTCTTCCCTGCATACTTCCATCTTGTGTTTGCAGGAGACCCACTTCCGCCCAACTGACAACCCGATGCTTCGTGGGTACGATGTATATCGTACCGACAAGCCCACTTTTGATCGGGCTAGCGGAGGTGTGGCTATATTTGCACGTAGCAATATATATCATAAATCTGTAAATATTATATCTGATCTCCAAGTGATTGCTGTCAGAGTCTCCCTTCCTATTGAAGTAACCGTATGCTGCATCTACCTCCCACCAGGTGAGCGTGTTTCAAAGAGGAACCTAGAGGCCCTCTTTATACAACTTCCCGCCCCCTATATCATCTTGGGGGATTTTAACGCTCATAACCTGGTGTGGGGCTCTAATTTTACAGACGCCCGTGGGAGGATGGTAGAGGATATTCTTGTCTCGGGAAACCTGGTGTTAATGAACACCGGGACCCAGACACACTTCTCCACCTTCAATGGTGTATCCTCTGCCATCGACCTTACTCTATGTAGCCCCGGAATTGCTGCCAACTTCCTTTGGGAGGTTCATTCGGACCTATGTGGCAGCGATCACTTTCCCATTCTGCTTTCCTCATTCCAAGATCCTCCAAGTTCATCACGGGTACCCCAATGGGTGCTCAAACGTGCTGACTGGAATAAATTCCGCGAGCTCGCCGTATTTCATGAAACCCATTCTGCTGACGTCGATATTAATGTTGGCTATTTTACTTCGACGGTCATCATGGCGGCGAGGGAATCCATCCCTAAATCCTCGCCACATCCGCGCCACCGACCTGTTCCCTGGTGGAACGAGGAGTGTCGGTTGGCTATTTATAACCGTCGAAGGGCCCTACGTCTCTTCCATCGACGTCCTACTTTGGAAAATCTGGAGTCTTTCCGGATTCTACGTGCTCGAGCTCGCCGTATTATTCGTGAAAGCAGAAGAGAGTCTTGGAGACAGTTTATTTCTACCCTTACTATTTCCACTCCCACAACTAAGGTTTGGGACAATATTCGTAAATTAAGTAGTAGCAAAAATACCAGTAATAATATACCTGCCCTCATGTCAAATGGTTCGCTTGTCTACTCCCCTGTGGAGGTCGTCAATGTATTGGGCTCTATGTTCACCGCTATTTCTAGCTCTGCAAGCTACCCCAATGATTTTGCAGCGCATAAGCGGAGCATGGAGCGCCATACTATTGACTTTGGTCAGAGCCGGGGGGAGGATTACAACTCCCCCTTTACAATGGATGAATTGACCTATGCCCTGTCTCAGGCGGGCAACACAGCTTCCGGTCCCGACGACATCCACTACGATATGTTGCGCCAGCTACCTCCTGCTGGACAGACATATCTCTTGGACCTTTATAATAGTGTTTGGGGATCTCATCAATTCCCATCACTATGGAGGCAAGCAACCGTTATACCAATACATAAAAGTGGCAAAGATAAATTAGAACCAACTAGTTATAGACCGATAGCCTTAACTAGTTGTGTATGCAAAATATTGGAAAAAATGATAAATAAACGATTAATATGGTATTTAGAATCCCGCAATCTATTATCAAATATTCAATGTGGTTTTCGCCGTAACCGATCTACGATGGATCATCTCGCCCGTCTCGAGACGGCGGTTCGTGACGCCTTTCTCCACAAACATCATCTTTTGGCAGTTTTCTTTGATTTGGAGAAGGCGTACGACACCACATGGCGGTACGGCATTTTAAAAACCCTTTTTAATTGGGGGTTCCGAGGGAACCTCCCTGTTTTTATATCTAATTTTATGTCAGATAGACACTTCCGGGTAAGGTTAAACAACACCTTATCCGATGATTTTATTCAAGAAAATGGGGTGCCTCAGGGTAGTACTCTGAGCTGTACGTTGTTCGCCATCGCAATAAATGGCATTGTGGACAACGTGCGGCTACCTGTCCGTTCATGCCTTTTTGTGGATGACTACGCAATTTATTGCAGTTCGTCAAGTCTCCACAGGGCTGAACGGCAGATACAACTATCTGTAAACAATCTGTGGTCGTGGGCATCGCGAAATGGCTTTCGCTTCTCTGAAGTCAAGACGACGGTCGTCCACTTCCACAGATTACGCGGAATACAACAAGCCCCCAGTATTTTAATGAACCACGTTGTTTTACCAGTCTCAGAGACCGTAAGGTTTCTGGGACTTTTATTTGATTTTAAATTAACTTGGATCCCCCACATCAAAGACCTGAAAGCGAGGTGTATAAAAGCACTAAACCTGCTCAAAGTTGTTAGCGGTCGGTCCTGGGGTGCTGATAGGGAAACCTTGATGCGCCTGTATAGGGCCTTGGTAAGATCTAAACTAGACTACGGCAGTTTCGTTTATGGATCGGCGAGACCCTCTGCGTTAAAGATGCTGGATAGTGTCCACCATGCTGGAATTCGACTGGCTACCGGTGCTTTTCGCACTAGTCCAGTCGTCAGCATCTGTGCCGACGCCGGTGAGCCCCCTCTCTCTTACCGGCGGTCCTATCTCCTGGCATCTTATGTGTCGAAACTGCACTGTATGCCAGAGCATGTTGCCTACCGCTCTGTCTTTCATCCCCCTAACCGTGTCTTGTATGAAACCAAATGGCGTAGTACAAGGCCGGTTGGGATCAGGATGCTATCGGTATTCGACACGTGTGGGATAGTCCTGCCAAAGGCTATCCCCACATCCCCAGGTCGAGTTTCTCCCTGGAAGATACGCCTACCTCAATGCCATTTTGATCTTGCCAAGTACCCTAAAGCGACCACCTCGCCGATTATATATGAGAGGACATTTAATGAACTCCTCTCCACTCGATTTCAGGGCTTTGAGCGCATCTATACGGATGGTTCCAAGTGTGGGACCTCCGTGGGATGCGCATTTGTTGTGGAGGGAAACAATTTTAAATTTGGTCTACCTGGGGAATCCAGTGTTTTTACGGCTGAATTATACGCCATTTTTAAATCTCTGTGTTTTGTTTATCGTAAGTGTCACCGTTCTGTTCTCATCTGCACGGATTCCATGAGTGCTCTGTTGGCATTGTCCACTCTCTACTCCTGGAATCCCATTGTGCAGATGATACATGAGCAAATTTTAAAAATCGATTCATTACACACCCAGCTCGCCTTCTGCTGGATTCCTGGTCATGCCGGCCTCTCAGGGAATGAACTGGCGGACCAGGCGGCCAAGGAGGCAGCACGACTGCCTCTGGAGGCGAGTTTGGGTGTCATGTTTTTAGATCTAAAGGGTTATGTTCGGCGTGGGGTCCTACGCACCTGGCACGAGCAGTGGGTTTCGACTCCTGCTCAGAACAAGCTGAGGTCCATAAGGGACGGTGTGTCGCGATGGCCCTCTTCTATACGAAAGTGTAGAAGAGAGGAGGTCATCGTGACGAGACTCCGCGTCGGGCATACATTACTAACCCATGGATTTTTATTAAGAGGGGATCCACCTCCAGTGTGTGAATTTTGCGATGCTCCCCTTAGTGTGTACCACATTTTGGTGGAGTGTCGTAAATATGCCCCTATCCGCCTGGCTCTTGATTTTAAAGGTGACCTACGTTTTTTACTACGCGATAGCGCCGATGGAGTTATTTGTTTACTCCGTTTTATACGCCAGGCGGATCTTTTTAATGCCATCTGAGTCACTTTTATAAAGTGGCTCATTTGGATTTTTTCTCATATTGAGAGTATTTTTAACATTTTTAGTGTACTTTAATATGTTGTTTTGTCTTTTTAACACGTCTTTTAGTACGCTTTAACATGTCTGTTTTATTTGTTTTATCATTTTATATTTTAATATGTTTGTTTTGTCTTTTTACAAACTTATTATATTTTAAAATGTTTTTTCTGTATTTTTAATTTAGTGCATACACCTGTGGTTTTTTATTAGCAGGTGTATCACTAAAATTTGGGTGTATATCCATTTTTTTACTGTATTTTTAAATGTCACGGCCCTAATGACCTCATTGTGTCGATGGGCCTATAAACCACAATAATAATAATAATAATAGTATGTCTGACACAAATGAAGAGTCTACACCCCTATGTCTACCATATTAAAATAAGCCTGGCTGTAATACTGTTTATTGCAAGAAATAGTGTTAAAAAACGAATAAAAAGTCTGGTTTTGCCTCGGACGATGGAATGATCTCTTCGTTGTAAGAATAAAGGAAATTGCCCATCCCTTTAACTAGTCAAAGGACTTTAAATAAACGTTAATTCTTGGGCTGGTACAAAGATTCAGAGCAAACTTACACACGTTCTTGAACCGTAATCCGTTTAATTCCTCTATCAGACTTATCATAGCGTTTGTTATACCGCATTTTGAAAGTCAACAGATGACACAGCAGATAGTGTCTGGTAATGTGCCGTGTAATGCTTTACCCTCATCATAAATCATTGTCACGAACCGGTAATGAATCTGTCTTCTTCACGAATAACAAGCCAACTAGAGTAACTATAGGCCTATATATAAAGGAGATTCATTTCGTGTCATGGATCGAAGAAAGGGAGTTGACCTGCAGATTAAATTGTCTGTAAATTAACATCCGGGGCTCATAAACCTGGTTTCCAGTATTGTTAGCAAGTTAGCACAACGTTTTAAACGAGGTGATTAAAGAGTTAAAACGTTATACCAGGATTCTAAGGAGCACAATATCACTAATCTAGAAATAAAGATTCACCAGGATGTCATACTGTAGATCGTGATCATATCGAGAACGCTTGGAAAAGAGTACTCGTATCTGATTCAAAGTTGTGTTAGAAAGATTCTGCGTAGGCTGTAGCAAATATTATTAAAGCTAGGTCAAGATAGGTTCAGGTCTGGTAAAATAACAACGTCGTCATCGACTTGTGTATAAACGTTGGACTACTCGTAGTTTCAAGAAAAAGAAGGGAAGATTCTTGCCTATACTTACTTTTATTGCTGCACTTGTAGCTGCTGTAGGAGATGCAACAGGAATTATGAAAGCTATCAATACTCAAAGCATTAGTCGTATTCTTGATGAGACGTTACCAGGACATGCTCTTACCGAAACGGATCTGGTAAAGTATGCTAAATTATTGACGAACATATTCCTTAAATGAGCATTCGCGAGAAATGCTTTACGCACTGGTAAACCATATAAAAAAGAGAGTGCAATCATTGATTTAGAGTTATATTTGCCTGGGTCAAAATAAGGTATGTAAAGTTTGAGAGGAGCTGGGTGGAACCTTTAAAAGAAATACATGATATATAAAACAATTTACCAAAAATGGGAAGTAAACACTACAGAAGTTTCTAAATTAAATAAAAAGTTTAGTACTATCGAACAGTTAAAAGACAATAAGATTATTTAAAAATAAGTGACGGTATTATAATTTATTATGAAATTTCTGGTTAGTAATTGTCTGAAAATAAAAGTGATGTGAATAGAATATTTATAATAGTTAACTAAATAAAAATTAATTGATCCAAATGCAATATTATAAAAATATATTATCCCCTGTTGGGAAAACATATCTCTTACAAAAGTGGACAGAAACGCAGTGTCTGGGGGAAAACGTTTAGATACCGAACAGCCGTTAACGGGGAAAAAAAAAAAAAAAAAAAAGCGAGCTCAGGAAGTAGGCAGGTGCCATTCAATAGATTGATTTTTTTCCTAAAAATGTTGGGCCAGTAACTAAATACTTGGGAACGGGCGAAGAAATAGTTGTTTATTTAGTATTAAAATAATCTACCATTGGAAACAGAATGTTTGGTAGGTATTAGTTGCCTAAAAATAACCTGTTACTAGTAACGAATAGCAGTTTGTCCTAGGTTTCTTTACTCGCCACCAGATCTCACCACCTCCCCTTGTTGTTTGAAGTAGTCTCTATCAGTTTTGTCCTTTCTCTCCTAGAATCCGCTGCCATATTTCTAGTTATATTTCACTTCTCTTTGTAAAATCAGCACAGCACTAGTTCAGCATGAACGTACCACCGGGCTATAAGATAGTGAAATTATTATTATTAGCACCGCGTCTTACTACCCGTTCGGGTTATACGCACTTACGCTAATGTGTAATGGTAGGGTGATTGTGAGATGAAATGGAGGACCTACAGTTTAACGTGGAATCCGAACCACGGTGGAGGCCTGGCATTCCTCACATTCACAAGTTATGATTAATACACAAGTATAGTGAAAGCACAAAAAGATTTAATCCACCTTCCAGTTACGAAAGAAGTCATAGAGTCTATCTCAATACGACTAGTAATGAAAGTTGAGATATTATAAAGACTAGATTATATCTCTACACCTGCACCTGAAACGAGCCAATGATGGGACTCGTAATAGATAAAACGAGATGGCACACTATTTTTCAAAAGATAAAATAAAATGTAAAAACCGTTAACACTTACCACTATACCTTATTTACGACGCTTAGGGTACTCGTTAAGAAAATAGTGGATATGCTGAACATTGGAGACCCTGTTTTCTTCGAGACATTCTTGACCAGTTTCCAATATCATTCCTAAACTCCGTATATTACTGGTATATTAACGAACAGGAGTGGTGAGCTTATAATATCTATTTAGCAAGTAGGATCTTACAATCTACCACTACGCTCACCTCGGCATATCAGAGGATGATTATTGCTGGATACTGGAGCTCCTGGAAGTACTTTTAGAGTCGTCATTAATGGGATACTTCATCTCTTCACTGTAATAGCCTATAAGATAAACGTGGTGGAGATTCTTCAATCGAGAGATGTTGGTATTTTGACCTAGCTCAATAAGTATCTATCTATTTATACCGAATGGTGAATAAAATTACCTTGAATACACAGGATATAGACATGAAGGCGTACGCTTGCATGCTCGAACACGTGTCGTTTACGTATGGATAAATTCTACCTGAATTATGTCATGTACCCGTATGACGATATGAACGTAAACGTTGACTATACCTTCTTCTCGAAGCTGAACAAGGATTATGCTTGATCTCAAATTAGTTCTATGTAATGAACGCAACTCTACCTCAAGGCCATAGCCGGGGGAGGGGGGATTAGTTCTTCAACCCCCCTTAGAAATTTTATGAACAAGATATATATGACCTTATTTATGGTTCAAACAATATTAAAATTAAGGTACAAGTACAAATTAGGGGGCTATGTTACCGTAAAAAACACTTCAGAGAGCTTCTAGAGGTGTTTAATATTTAGAATTTTTCCTAGGCTACAGCAGTTAGGGGATTATGTTGCCATAAAAAACACTCCAAACAGCTTTTAGAGTTGTTTAATATTTAGAATTTTTCCTAGCCTTCGACCTTTATGGTGTTATGTTACCATAAAAAAATCCTACAGATAGCTTCTAGAACTGTTTATCATTTATAACGTTTTCTATCTTCCGGCAATTGGGGGATGTGCCCTGAAATTATTAGCTGGCTACGGCCTTGCTCTACCTCTATTCGATCCTGCTCAGTTTGAGTCTCATGCATCCATTATCGTGTTTAATGCTTGTCATCAGAAAGATACTATCAGGACAGCATGATAACATGTCTTATAACATTCGAAACGGGAGACACTTTCCATCCTAATATGAGGGGTATTTTTTTTTAAGTAAAGGCCGTTTTGCAACAAATTAGTAACTACTAAATATTTTCAAGGCTATGGGAGGGTTGATCCAATTGCTGACAGCCAAAAGATTTGATGAGAGCTTGCGTTTGAGCAGCAGAATGGGGTCTTGCATTGTCATGAAGCAACAACACTCCTCCGGCAGACAACAGGACACGGCGTTTATTCTGGATTAGTCGGTGAATTCTCGTAAAGGTCAGACGATACGCAGCTGCGTTTATTGTTGTCCCTCGCTGTATGAAGTCCACCTGCAGAGCACTACGTCTGTCTCAAAGCACGGTCGCCATAGTCTTGCAAGTTGAGAATGTCTGTTTGAATTTCATTTTCGTCGGAGATGATGTGTGTCGCCACTTCATCGATTGCTGCTTGGATTCAAGAGTCACTTGTGACACCCATGTCTCGTCCCCCGTGACAATGTGGGCCAATAATTCAGCCCCATACTCGTGGTACCAGCTCAAAAATGTCAAAGCACTGGAATATCTCTTCGTTTTTTGCTCCTTGGTGAGCATCTTCGGAACCCATCGATTGCACAACTTGCTGCAGCCCAAGTTTTCTGACACAATTTTATAGAGAACTGACCTTGAAACTTTCGGAAAATGTAATGACAATGTGACTATTTGTAGCCCCTCTTTTTTCACGAATTTTGGTGTCTTCCGTACGCGCAATATCCTCGTTGACCACAGATGGCCGGCCCGAGCGTGGGTCGTCATGAACGTTTTTCCGACCTTCCTTGAATAACCTCACCCACTTACGAACTTTCCCAAAACTCATAGCGTTGGGGACGTACACTTCACAGATCTGGCGATGAATCTCCACTGGTAGCACATTTCTTGCTGTCAAGAACCATTTAACTGACCTTATTTCACACTCGGCGGGGCGCTCGATCGTCTTAAATATTTCCATCTCACAGAACGAAGTAAAACACACCGCCAACATGCATACAAATGCCATTTGTTTGTGTGCAAAGGTTGCAAGGACTCCGCGACATGCGCGAAAGAACGAACGCGAGGGATTTTAAAAGATATGGGGAAGCATTTCCACACCGATAACAAAGTGAAAACGACGGTTCAGGAATGGCTTTCCTCGTTGGCGACAGACTTCTATGACGAGGGTCTACAAAAACTTATCTCACGATAAGACAAATATTTAAATAACAACGGAAACTATGTTGAAAAGTAGCTGAAGGTATCTAGAATAGGATTTATATATTTATTAGTTTCCTATTTTATTGCAAAACGGTCCTTACTTAAGAAAACACTCCTTGTACTAAAGCGTTCTATCTCATTATTCACGAACTTGTAGCTCACTACAACTCTATCAGCTGTGACAGTCAACAAGATGTCATACATAATATATTATCGGTAGACGTATTACCCTCATGTCGTATAATGATCGACGTGAAAGAGTCCTTGAGCTAGGAGGGGGGGTCTTCCTCTTATAGGAGGTTACATAATACATTCCAATCCTCCTAATGAAGTCAACTATAAGCGCCTCCCCTACTCGATATTTGTTTTATCTCATCACGGAGCAAGAGAAATTTGTATCGGGTTCTTCCTATCATCATGGTCTGTCTTGGGAGAGCGGATATATACCATTCTATAAACTAGGTTTTCTTGTTAGTTCTCCTCAGGAGAGAGATAAATAAAGACATACCATATATGCAAAAAGAACAGAAGATAACCTGGATTGAATTAGGAATTCTTTTAAAATCTGAATAAATATAAATCTTTATTTTCAAACGCAAAATTGGTTCAGGATTCCAAAAATATATAATTTGTACATCATAAATTTTTTTTAGTAAATAAAAATAGATTTGAAATATAGCTTGATTTCAAATACTCTACGCGCGCTCGAAACGTCCTGTGATTGGTCTGACGTCACTCTTGAGTAGCCGCTAGCCAGCCGACAGGATAATACATGTATTTCGAATTGATTCCGCTTTGTTTTCGTGGCTGTTTAGTTACTTTCTTTTCCTAATATTTATATTTTATCTGTTTGTTTATGATATACTATTCACGTTATTATAATATATCCAATTATTGTATTGATGATGTTATTATTATTTTAATCTACTGTTGTTATTTCTCGCCTTCCGAACACCTAATAAATTACAAAAAATGGCAGAAAAGGGTTTCTTGAAAGCCACTACAGACAATTTACCCGTGTAGATATTATAATGGTGGCGTCATTTCTGTCAACAAATGGAAATGTTTGTAGGCGCAGAGCTGAAAGGAGTAAAAAACGTCAGGTTAGTTGAATATTGTTTTTATTTATAATTTTGGAGTAAGTTCAGTTTGTTAATAACCTTTATGGAAAATGTCTATGATTATTTTCAACTGTTCTATCAAAATTATTCTTTCTTATAAAATTGTATTGCAGAGTTTAAGACCATAGGCAGCTATAAGCAATTTTGTTTTTATTAGAAGAGTTTATGCTGAAATACGCTTAAAAAATAATACATGTAAAATATCGAGTGTTTAAAAATTGTTTAAAAAAATGTGTAAGGCTCACATTGTTTGAAATAAAGATAGACCAAAGAATATCTTGGCTCAGTCGACTGCTCAACGGCAGTGTATCCAGCTCACGATGAAGTGCTGCTCTGATATCCATAAGGCCGGGTTTCGAATCTCATCCAAGTGCATTGTGTGTGATTTTGCAAATTGTGATTAACACTTTAGTTTTACCTCCCCATTCCTCTTTCACGCTAGAGGTTGGTAAAACATACATTATCACGTGGTCGGATTTATATTCCCCTTGGTTTACATTCGAATTCCGATCAGGGTGGTTTTTCCAAAATGATTTTCCACTCTCCCTCCACGCAAATATGGGTACACTTCTTCTTATTCAACCTTCTTATATCCTAACATATTAGCGTGATTAGGACATGTCATGCTATACATAAACAGATAGTAAGACGTGGTTCTAAAAAAACCTATTCAACGATTTATTTTCACAGTCGAGAAACTGGTAGAAAGACTTGTTCAAAGCGCGACAAAACTAAGAGCCCTACAGACGATCCGATCTGGTTGGTCCGACAGTTGGCCTGACCAAATCAGGTGTTATCTACAGACGACCTGACTTAGTGCCTGATTTTATCAGTTGTTTTTATCTCTAAGAGACACACGCATCATGCTTCCTATATTATCCAAACAACAAAAAAGTTGGGATCGTGCTAATAGCATCGTTAGGGATTAATTCCAGGAAAAAAAAACTTGGCCAAAAAATGGCTAACTGAACGGAAAAAATTCTGTCATATGATGTTACTACATACACAATAGGCCTACTGCTCGCGCCCGTATTTGTAGTACAACTGACACCTGAATCACCCGACAACGCTACAGACGACACGATTTGGTCGGACGGTCGTGCGGTTGGATGCGCGCCACCGACATCACCGACATCACCCGACATCACCCGACATCACCCGACATGAAATGACATTTTTGTCGGGCGACACACCTACACACGACCCGATATTGTGCTTGATCTGACCGAATCGGCCCGACTACCCGACCAAATCGTATCGTCTGTAGGGACCTTTATTATGTTTGAAATTCTGAAAACAAGTCCTTATTGGTTTATGCAACACACAAAATAAAATGCTAGTAAAAAAATACCTTAATTAAATCATCTGTTTCCAAAACCTGTGCTCCCACGGCCAAAGTATTTATGGTGGGAAAGCTTCAATCAACTTTAAAAAGTTACAGGACATCTCAAAGTCTCCCACTACATAAAGACCGTCATGTAAGTCCCGACCGAGATTCGGATGCATTTTCTGGCAACATTTTCTTCCTCGTCCCAAGACAATATGATTAAATTGTGTCAACACGTAGGTCTACAACTATAAAACTTTGTGCAGAAAAAAAACCCTTTTGATAATCATCTAAAACTATTAATGTCAATCCACTTTGCTGGGGAAAATTAGCTTAGGTAATAGACAGTAAATGACTCTTACAAGGTCGATGGTTCTGTATGATTATTTTGGTCTCTCAAGAAATAAAAGAGTGCGTGTTCTAAGAAGAAAAAAATTGGCATCCTTAAGTTAGTTTGGTTTCTTGCTTAATGATGGGCAATCACTATGTTACTTATAAATAATACAAACATTTGCAGATCCTATTTTGTTTAATATTAATATATATATATATATACATATATTAATAATTAAATAATGTCTCTGGTTACATGAATAAATACTTTATCTGGAGTATAGGCCTAAATGGTTGTATTTGCACACAATGGTACAAATGCACCATCTATAAGATTTTTCAGTTGCAGCCATTCTGAATAAATAAAGTTAAAAGTTACATAATTACACGGAAAGACCGGCTAATAGATGATTTATATAAGATAATAAACGATAAAATATACACAATTTACAATTATTATAATATAATAAGATAACACGAAATAATAACGAAAACAAAATAAAAAAAACACAGCAAGCTAAGTTAACAAAGAGCCATTTATTTTGTAAGGTGTTCTTCTCAATTGCTCACATTACTCAAGAGTGACGTCAAACGAACTCAAGATGGCGCACGCTCGTTTTTGCTCGCGGAATATAATGCCAGTTTTGAAACCACTATAAACTCTTTAAAAATCACTGTGAAAAAATTAAAAAAAACAGTAACTTATAAGAAGGTTATTATAACCGAATTATATGATTTAAAAATTAGAAGAGTTGCCAATTATCATCGATAACAATAATGAGTATAACTTTTCCGAGCTGTATGATCTCGGTTGTCAAATTCTGATACTTAGCTATTTTACAGATTGGGCTATATCTTGGTATCACCCCAAGGGTTTTTTTGGATATGTATATATCCAACCCTAAATTTAAGGGTAGTTTATTGAAGGTAAAAAGAAGAAAAAATTGATTTTCTCGAAATTCGCTCTAACGATTTTGATTAAATGTTATATCTAGGCATTATTTATCATTATAAATAGTTGGCCGTTCTAATTTTTTCTTGAAAATTAATTTGAAGGACTTTACATGTGGGAGATTTTCCTATTTTCATCCTTTCTCGCCAACTATTTAAATATGAAATGTTTATCATAGTAAAGTTGTAGTACTATTAAAGATAAAAATCTTTTATTTGGAATATCTTTTTATAGAACCAATAGTTTCTGGCTATAATCAAATATATTATACACTTTTTAATTCGGGTATTTGAAAATTAATTTGATTCTTATGTTCTTTGGTGGACAAAGATATTTTTCTTTTCCCAATTTTTACTTTCTTGCTATCTTATAGGTAGAGAAAGTACTGTGATCGTCAAAAAAATTGAACTCGAGATTTGATGAATCTCGACGTTTCATGATCCCCCAAATCCGAAAAAGTGGTTTTTGAATTTCCATCTGTCTGTACCCCGACTAGAGCCTAAACTATTTTACCGATCGGGCTGAAACTTGGTATCTAGGGTTTTCATAGGGTTGCCCCGAGGAATTTTTGGAATTGGATATCTACCCCTAAAATTAATGGTAGTTTACTGAAGAGCAACAAGAGAAAAAGTCGATTTCCTCAAAATCGGCTCTAACGATTTTAATTAAATTTAATTTCAAAACATTTATAAACATTCTAAACAAAATGGCTACCCTCAATATTTCGGCAAAATCACTTTAAGGGCTCCGGTCTGTTGCGTAAATTCTCACTTTTTATCATAACTCCGAAACTATTTGAGATATGAAATTACTTATCATTGTAAATATGTAGATCTATTTATAATGCAAATATTTTATTCGAAACTAATTTTTATAAAATTAATAACTTTCAAGCTATATGCAAATATATATATTTTTTAACTTTTCGAAAACTAAAGGTAAAGTATTACGACCGTAAAAAAAAATCTCACCTGAAATGTTGATGTATGTCAACGTCTCATGACCCCCCGAACCCTAAAAAGTGACATTTGCAATGCCGTCTGTCTGTGCGTCTTTATAACCCCAAAATTAAGAGTGGTTTAGTAAAAAGCGAAAAGAGAAACAATCGATTTTCTCAAAATCGGCTCTAACGATTTTGATTAAAATTCGTATCAAGGCGTTGATTAAGATTATACATAAACTGGCTATTTTCATTTTACCATCAAAATGACTTTTAGAGTACTTTACAGAAGCGGAAATTTCCGTGTCTCCGCAACTATTTGAGATACTAAATAACTTATTGTTGCAAAATTGTAGTACTATTAAAAATAAAAAACTTTAATATGAAATATATTTTTATAAAAACAACAGTTTCTGTGATATTGGCAAATATATTAATCCAATTTTGTGAGATTTAGTTGTAAAGAGATACTACTTAAGTTTTAATGCAATAATTCTCTGATGCCATAGAGTAAGAAATGAGTAAGTCTCTCAAAAAGTGTATGTTCTTTTTCTATCAACCTCTTAAGAGAAATGTTTGTACAACATTGATCTATCTCTATCATTTTAGATTCAATAGTCAATATCTACCTATTTTATTGGTCAAAATTTATAAATGGGGAATTTAATAGCAATGCAATAACCATAGATGTGCAACCCCTAGTAAAATGTTGAAAATTTTAAACCAAAAGTCGACATTTTAATACAAAGTGTTGACCCACGGGGACCCAATATCAATATTTTTACTTTCTCGCTACCTTACAGTTTTATGATCGTCAAAAAAAAAATGAACTCGAGATTATGATGGATGTCGACGTCTCATGACCTCCCGAACCCTAAAAAGTGGTTTTCGCAATGCCGTCTGTCTGTCTGTCCATTTGTCTCTAAGTCTGTACCTCGGGCTAGAGCCTAAACTATATTACCGATTGGGCTAAAACTTGGTATATATGGTTTTCATAGGCTTACCCCGAGGAATTTTTGGAATTGGATATCCGACCCTAAAATTAAGGGTAGTTTCCTTAAGGGCAGGAAGAGAAAAAATCGATTTGATCAAAATCGGCTCTAACGATTTTGATTAAATTTCATTTCTAAGCTTTGATCAATATTAAAAACCAAATAGCTACCCTCAACTTTTCATCAAAATGACTTTAAGGGTTCCGGTCTGATACGTAAATTCTAATTTTTAATCTTATCTCCGTAAGTCTTTGAGATATGAAATTACTTATCATTGCATACATGTGGATCTATTTATAATAAACATCTTTTACTTGAAATATTCTTTTATAAAACCAAAAGTTTTCAAGCTATACACAAATATATATTTCTTTAACTTTGCTAACAATTGGTAAAGTATTACGACCGTAAAAAAAATATAGCCCGACATGTTAATGGATGTCGACGTTTCATGACCCTCCCCCCCCCCCCCCCCCCAACCCTAAAAAGTTGTTTTTGCAACGCCGTCTGCCTGTGTCTGTCTAACCCTAAAATTAATAGCAGTTTACTAGAGGATGAAAAGAGATAAATTCAATTTTCTCAAAATCGGCTATAACGATTATATCTCTCTCATTTTATACTCTTTAGTCAATAATTACCTATTTAATTGGTCAAAATTTATAAAAGAGAAATTTAATAGCAGTGCAATAACCATAAGATATCCCCTAGTAAAATGACGAAAATTTTAACTGGAAGTGAAATTTTTAAAACAAAGTGATAACCCTTGGGGACCCAAAATCGATATTTTGTATTGATCCAAATATACAAATGAAAACGTTAGCATAATTCTTTAAAAATAAAATTATGAAATTTAAAACCACGAATAAAAAATGTTTTACGTATCTCTAGAGCAATTTGTTCTCGGTCTTGCTAGTGTATATTATATTACGAATTTTGACTAAATATCTCCATTTCTAAAAAAAATAGAGTGAGAAAGTTCGTGCGGAGTTCCGTACCATTTATTTGTAACAATGTTCCTAATTCCTAACGCCATAGAGCAACAGTGTATATTATTTAATTTATGATCTTTGGTGTAATGTTTCAACAATGTTTAGACCTATTATTTATTTCATAAATCTTAAGAGTTTTAAGTAAATGTCTATTCTAAGATAAAAGCGAGAGAAAGTCCGTGTGGTGTACCGTACGATTTATTTTGTTTCAGGGTGTCATGAAACATCGACATTTATCAAAATCTTGAGTTAGATTTTTTTTGACAATCACATTACTTTCTTTACGGGGTGTCGAGATAAAGTAAAAAAGGCTTAATTTTAAAAATAACTGTATCCAAGATTTAAGTTATATTTCTAAACATGTGTCGTACAGTAGCGTACCCACCGAGGGGGGGGGGCGTTGGAGGGGGCTCGAGCCCCTCCCTACCGTAGTTTGTGGATGCCCCGATATCTACGCAGCTACAAAGAGAAAATAAAATGGGGAAGGAGGGTATGACCAGTTAAACATTGTGACCAAAGAAAACATCAAGTGCTACACATCCTTGTGTAGATCCTCTATAGTAGTCCTAATTGATGTTCTTACAGTCTAGGAAGTGGTCTAAGTCCTGAAGACTGCGGTAGGTTCCAAATCTCCCAGTTTCACACGTGGTTCCATCGAGGAGTTGCACAGTGGCTAGACATTTACCTATTATAAATAATAGGGGATTTTTATGACAGTAGGCCTATGTAACGGTTAAGTCAACTTTAATTTAGGCCTATTTATACATTATTTTGATATATTATCACGTTTATAATAGTAAAATAAATGGTACGGCACACCGCACAGACTTTCTCTCTCTTTCTATAAACTCGTAAGATTTCTGAACGGAATAATGTACATTGTATCATCACCACTCCACATAAGAACACGCATAAAATAATATACAATGATATAGAATCAATGAGAAAAGAGGCGCATCTTTGTCCACCTAAGAAAATTTCAAACAGTTTAATGTCTTCCACAAGGGTCAACACTTCGTATTAAAATTTCGATTTCTGGTTAAAATTTTAACATTTTAAAAGGTGTTGCAGATCTTCAAGTCATCGCATTGATATTTAATTATTCATTTATACATTTTGACCAATAAAAAATGTAAATATTGACTATTGAGTCTAAAATGGAGATAGATCATTGCTATGCAAACATTTCTCCTAAGAGATTTAAGGAAAAATAACATACTTTTTTTAGATACTTACTTATACTTAATTACTCTATGGCATTGGAGAATTATTGCGTTAAGACTTAAGTAGTATATGTTTACAACTAAAGCTCACAAAATTGTATTAATATATTTGCAAATATCTCAGAAACTGCTGTTTTTATAAAAATATATGTCAAATAAAAGTTTTTTATTTCTAATAGTCCTACAATTTTGCAATGATAAGTTGTTTAGTTTCTCCAATAGTTGTGGAGATACGGAAATTAACGCTTCTGTAATGTACCCTAAAAATCATTTTCATAGGAAAATGAAAATAGCCAGTTTATTTATAATCTTAATCAACGCCTAGATACGAATTTTAATCAAAATCGTTTAAGCAGATTTTGAGAAAACCAAATTTTTCTCTTTTCGTCCTTCAGTAAACTACCCTTAATTTTAAGTTTTTATAGACACACAGACAGACGGGGGGTCATGAGACGTCGACATCCATCAACATTTCAGGTTAGTTTTTTTTACGGTCGCAATACTTAAACTTTAATGTCCAAAAAGTTAAAAAAATTCATATAATTGCGTATATATTGAAAGTTATTGATTTAATAAAAATATGTTTCGGATAAAATATCTGTATAATAAATATATATACATATTTGTAATGCTAAGTAATTTCATATCTCAAATAGTTTCGGAGCTATTTAAAAAAATGTTAATTGACGCATCAGACCGGAGCCCTTAAAGAAATTTTGCCGAAATATTGAGGGTAGCCATTTTGTTTTGAATATTTATTAATGTTTAATAATGAAATTTAATCAAAATCGTTGGAGCCGATTTTGAGAAAATCGACTTTTTCTCTTTTTGCCATTCAGTAAACTACCCTTAATTTTAAGTTTTAATAGACACACAGACAGACGGCATTGCAAAGACTATTTTTAAGGGTTCGGGGGGTGATGAGACGTCGACATCCATCAACATTTCAGGTTAGTTTTTCTTACGGTCGAAATACTTAAGCTTTAATGCCCAAAAAGTTAAAATATATATATATAATTGCGTATATATTGAAAGTTATTGATTTTATAAAAATATGTTTCGAATAAAATATTTGTATTATAAATATATATACATATTTGTAATGCTAAGTAATTTCATATCTCAAATAGTTTCGGAGCTATTATAAAAAATGTTAATTTACGCATCAGACCGGAGCCCTTAAAACGATTTTGCCGAAATATTGAGAGTAGCCATTTTGTTTAGAATATTTATTTATGTTCATAAATGAAATTTAATCAAAATCGTTAGAGCCGATTTTGAGAAAATCTACTTTTTCTCTTTTTGCCCTTCAGTAAACTACCCTTAATTTTAAGTTTTAATAGACACACAAACAGACGGCATTGCAAAGACTATTTTTAAGGGTTCGGGGGGTGATGAGACGTCGACATCCATCAACATTTCAGGTTAGTTTTTCTTACGGTCGCAATACTTAAGCTTTAATGCCCAAAATGTTAAAAATATATATATAATTGCGTATATATTGAAAGTTATTGATTTTATAAAAATATGCTTCGAATAAAATATTTGTATTATAAATATATATACATATTTGTAATGCTAAGTAATTTCATATCTCAAATAGTTTCGGAGCTATTATAAAAAATGTTAATTTACGCATCAGACCGGAGCCCTTAAAACGATTTTGCCGAAATATTGAGAGTAGCCATTTTGTTTGGAATATTTATTTACGTTCATAAATGAAATTTAATCAAAATCGTTAGAGCCGATTTTGAGAAAATCGACTTTTTCTCTTTTTTCCCTTCAGTAAACTACCCTTAATTTTAGGGGTAGATATCCAATTCCAAAAACCCCTCGGGACAACCCTATGAAAACCCTAGATATCAAGTTTCAGCTCAATCGGTAAAATAGTTTAGGCTCTAGTTGGAGGTACAGACAGACAGACAGACAGACGGAAATTCAAAAACAACTTTTTCGGATTCAGGAAGTCATGAAACGTCAAAATTCATCAAAATCTCGAGTTCGATTTTTTTGACGATCACAATACTTTCTCTACCTGTAAGATAGAGAGAAAGTAAATATAGGCCTAAATGATAAAGTTAACAAATACCAATTAAAAAACCTTCCATAAAAGCTTCTATATATATTGGTAAAAAAAAACTTGCCTCCGGTGGTTGGGAGTGTCGTCGTATTCCCCCCACCCCCCCATGCTCACTTTGAGCCTGTCCTACTTCTCAAACCTGCATACGCTACTGGTGTCGGTATCAAGGAAAATAGCATTTATCGTATTTAAGCAAGGCGAGAGAAGGAGTTTTTGCAGTTTTTACATCAAAACATGTTGTTGGTCAAAATAAATAAAATATTGCTTCAATCCAATCATAGTGTTTAATTTTATTCTCGTGGTGGCCTTAATAGTTCTTGAACTCGACCGCCGAGGACGGGGAGATCGAGGTTCGAATCTCGGTCGGGTGAACTGGGGGTGGTTTTTCCTAAATGGTTTTCCACTCTCCCTCCACGCAAATGCGAGTTCACTTCCTCTAAATTCAACCTTAACAATTCCTAATCCATTAGCGTAGTTAGTACTTAAGCGTATAACCCGAACGGGTAGTAAGACGCGGTGCTAAATATTATTATTATTATTATTATTATTATTATTATTATTATTATTATTATTATTATTATTATTATTATTATTATTATTATTATTATTATTATTATTAGTTCTTGAATATAATGTATCATGGGTGTCCTGGAATTTAATGACAACTTGTTCTCTTCATTTCAAAAGTTTGTCATCTAATACCGTTATGCACATGACAGATATTCAACAACTATTGATAACACCACGTGAAGAAAATTTAACTTTTTTTAATTGATGAAATATTTTATTTATTTTGGCTAGAAAAATTTTTGCTTTAAAACACTGCAAAAACACTCACTTTTTTCTCGTCCCCTACATACCCACCTTAAACTCTCTATTTAGCTTTTTTTTAATCAGAGAGTTATATAATCAATCATTGTCTTCATATAAATTTATTAACAATTCTAATAATAGAATATTATGTGATAAATATAGTTGTAAATTTCTTAAATGTAATATTTCTTAGATTGTATGAATACTAACAACAAATTTGTTTTGAAATTCTTAATGTGATGAATTACAACATTATTAGTAACTGAGCGGAACCCTTTTTTTATTTCCTTCTTTTTACTTTCTCTCTATCTTACAGGTAGAGAAAGTATGGTGATCGTCAAAAAAATCGAACTCAAGATTTTGATGAATTTTGACGTTTCATGACTTCCTGAATCCGAAAAAGTGGTTTTTGAATTTCCGTCTGTCTGTCTGTCTGTCTGTCTGTACCTCCAACTAGAGCCTAAACTATTTTACCGATTGAGCTGAAACTTGATATCTAGGGTTTTCATAGGGTTGTCCCGAGGGGTTTTTGGAATTGGATATCTACCCCTAAAATTAAGGGTAGTTTACTGAAGGGCAATAATTCTCCAATGCCATAGAGTAATTAAATATAAGTATCTAAAAAAGTATGTTATTTTTCTTTAAATCTCTTAGGAGAAATGTTTGCATAGCAATGATCTATCTCCATTTTAGACTCAATAGTCAATATTTACATTTTTTATTGGTCAAAATGTATAAATGAATAATTAAATATCAATGCGATGACTTGAAGATCTGCAACACCTTATAAAATGTTAAAACTTTAACCAGAATAGAAATTTTAATACGAAGTGTTGACCCTTGTGGAAGACATTAAACTGTTTGAAATGTTCTAAGGTGGACAAAGATGCGCCTCTTTTCTCATTGATTGTATATCATTGTATATTATTTTATGCGTGTTCTTATGTGGAGTGGTGATGATACAATGTACATTATTCCGTTCAGAAATCTTACGAGTTTATAGAAAGAGACGTGCCTCGGTGGCGTAGTTGGCTTACGCGCTAGTCGTGTTGAGCTCGACCGCCGAGGACGGGGAGATCGAGGTTCGAATCTCGGTTGGGTGAACTGGGGTGGTTTTTCCTAAATGGTTTTCCACTCTCCCTCCACGCAAATGCGGGTTCACTTCCTCTAAATTCAACCTCCCAATTCCTAATCCATTAGAGTAATTAGTACTTAAGCGTATAACCCGAACGGGTAGTAAGACGCGGTGCTAAATATATATATATAATAATATATTATAGAAAGAGAGAGAAAGTCTGTGCGGTGCGCCGTACCATTTATTTTATTTAATCACTACTTCATTCTAAAAATAATAATTATTGATATAAATTCACAAATACTAGTTACATAATATTGTAGGTTAAACACCAGAGAATTTGACAAATTCAGCTACTATAAAAATACTAGCAACAATGAAAACAACAGTGCGTTCAGACTAAACCACGTGATTCGATGATTAATTGTAATTGGGTAGTAATGACAACTCTGACCAAAGAGCATGCACAATAGAAAGTTCAAAAAGTAAATTAGCATAAAACTTTAGGCTTATGGGATATTGATACAGTACATGTAAGTTGAACTTACAAAAACATGTTTTTGTGGTTATAACTAACTACAGTCAACTCTCGATTCTACGACCATTCACGGCTCCCTGGAAAAGGGTCGTTATTTCGAAGGGGTCGTTATTGGAATTTTAACTGATTTTTTTTCACCCCCGACCCTCATACGCAAAAATTGCATTTTTTAGACAACACATGAAAAAATACTTATTTCTTAAAGAATTCCACTATGAAGGCCTGCTTCTTCTTAGCGCCAGTCTGCTCAACGAAGTCTTTCACATTATAGAACTGAAACCACAGCTCTTCACTAGCGCCCTGGCGCTTAAGTGCTCTTGAGTAGACGTCCACGCCTTTCAGAACATCTTTCACTGTGGGGATGTCTTCAGGCTCTTCTTCCATTTCTTCCTCCCCCTCTTCATCGTTGGACTCCTGCTGCTCTCTGATTATATCGGCGTTTTCGAGAGTGGCCCAAACTATGATGTCATCGTCTGCTGCTATGTACTCATCCTACGTGCAGTCTGGGGCTTAATCTCTGCCACGTTTCCTCGTTCCACAGCCGAGTGAAAGTCAGGGGGCAGATGAAGGTGCTGTTGATGAGCCAGGCTGCGGTTCCGTGTATGGGGCCTGGCTGAGAATTGGAGTCCACTAGTGGTGGAACGTCTGGTCCTTCGGCGTTGGCAGCGGCGAGTAGCACATAGACTTCAGGCCCTTCGTTGACTGGTGGGACAAAGCGGGAGTGTCAGAAGCAGTTGGCGATCACCACAGGTCTCACGGCCCTCCAACTGACGACGATTATCTCCATGGCCCTGAACACCTCCTTCCTTTTGACCTCCTTGCCAATGTCGAGATTCCACACCATACTCCAAACAAGCATCTCGCGGAACTTCACCTTCACTTGCTGGATTATCTTCCAGTCCAAGGGCTGAAGCATTCTGGTGGTGTTCTTTGGCAGAAACATCAGCTTGATGTTCCTGAGTTTGTCGAGAGCAGGATGTTTGGGACAGTTGTCAACGAAGAGCACGACTTTTCTATTTGCGGCGTCCATCTTCGAATCGAAGCCTTGAAGCCACCTCGTGAACAACCCCGAGTTCATCCATGCCTTCTTATTAAAATCATAGTCACAAGGCAGGATGTTGCCCTTGAAACCCCGGGGTTTCTTGAACCTCCCGATGACGAGGGGCTTCATATCATTGCTACCGTCCATGTTGAGCACAGAAGGATGATGAGGCGCTCCTTGATCCTCTTCGCACCCTTGCTCTTATCCTCTTTCACAGCAAGAATGTAATCTGGCATGAGGTTGTAGAACATCCCCAGCTCGTCAGCGTTGTATACATCTTGAGGCTTATAGCGCCTAAGGATGTTTCGGAGCAAGGGCATCCACTCCTTCACCGGTGTTGGGTCAACCGATGCGCTTTCACCGACGACCTTGTGTATGGATATGCTGTGATGCACTTTTAAACGCTTTAGCCACCCACTTGAACACCGAGTTTTCTATACCCAACCTCAGGTAAAATTCATCGGCCCTCCTCTGCATCATCGGTCCGTTTATAGGCACGTTTTGCGCTCAATGCTGGCTGAACCACTCCAGCATAGCTTGCTCCAGATTCGCGTGCGTCGCACCCTTCAAATTTTTGGCCTTCACATTGTGGCCATCCTTCTGCACTACATTCACAATTTCTTCTCTCATTTTGAGAATCGTTAAAAGTGTCGACTTCGGGATGCCATGCCGCCGCGCAATCTTCGTCTTTGTAATCTTCTTCTCCTCCACTTCCTGGATGATCTCGTACTTCTTCATGAGCGTTAAGAAGGTCCTCTTTCCACTCATTTCGTCGAAATTATAAATTTCTATCAAATAAAAAAAATAGCGTAGGTCGTCCAAAATCGTTCACAAAATCAAACCAAAAACGTAACCAAATCGAGAATCTCAATAACAATGGCAAAAACAAACCTGGCGCGTGATGTAGCGGCAGTCGCGCGCGGGGAAACATTGTCTTGCTTGTGGGATGGGGTGGACAGAGTCAAGTGCTATTGGCTGGCATTGATAGGGTGGTGTCTATTTTTATACCTGACCTACCCCAATTACTAGTAATACAGCGCTGACAAAAATAATCGCAAGTGCAACAGACACATTTTACGGCCAATTTCCTTAAAATTTTCGACCTCTTTTTTCACATTTTTCACGGTTCCCCAAAAAAGGGTCGTTACTTCGATAGGGACGTTATTCCCAGGGTCGTAGAATCGAGAGTTGACTGTTTAGGAATATGTAGGTATTTTTTTAGTAATTTATGCTGAAAAACTCACTTTTTTTTTATATAGACAGTCATTTTGTCATAACCCCCTCTAATGGTGGCACCCGGCGCGGTTCGCAGTGCTGCCACTGCGATCAAGTGACATTGTACTGTACTACTTATCACACCGGTGGGCACGCAGACTAAGGCATTAATCTCATCTGTTCTGGTTTGCTGGTGACCGAATCTTGGCCAGATGTGAGAGTTATTTTTCCTTTATTCGTTTTCCACATTATCACCTTCACCACACTTGTACGGGAACATTTACTCTTAATATTCTATCTTCCATCCATTGTTGCAAATATGCGGGTAGCCCAGATGTGATACGAGGTGCATTTAAATAGAAGTCCTGCCTTGCGTTTGTTATTTGGTGAAGTGTTGATTCTATTTTTGTTCCTGTTCCAGAGTGTGACCGCACGTTCATGAGCCGGCCCGGCAGCCTGCAGAACGGAACATTCAACGCACCTACGTTCACAAATCCAGTGGGTCAGTCCCGTCAGTGCGTATACACGTTCGTGGCCGGCCCCAGGCAGCGTGTCGAGATAGTGTTCACTGCGTTCAACCTACGTGGAATGCACCCAGAGTGAGTGCGACCAGATTATTATATATTGTCTTTGGTTCGGGTTAACTCCATCACGTTCAACGTAAAAGGTGCTCTTGTAAATCTTATTACTATTAGGACGTGATTGGTCCATCTGCTTCCGTGACGCCGGAAAGGATAACGTAATTTGTCGTAGTGTTTATCTTTGTACCTCGCAAATTTCGTGTCATAGTACAGATCTTAAAAAAAAAAATCATATTTATTTGGTAAGGAGTAATGAATGATAAAATTAAATCTTATTTGTTATTATTTTAATCCCTTATCCTTATTTTAGCTTTAGTCTTCTATGACGACATGTTTCGGTGTTTTATGTTACACCATTTTCAGGTCTGATGTATTGTGAAATATTGTATAGAGATATGTTAATAAGAATGTAAGTTTAATAAAGTTAAACATTAGAAATGTAAATAGTAAATAGAAATTAGAAGATAATATATGTAATATTAAATAAATTATCACTTAAATTAACAAGATTATGAATACCTTATTTATGATGATGATTTATTTAAAATACATTTTAACGGAAGGTTTGTGAAATTTTGAAGTATTATTATTTAAGAAAAAAATTCTTAAATAGTAATACTTCAAAATTTCACAAACCTCCCGTTAATATTTATTTTAAATAAATCATCATCATCATAAATAAGGTATTTATAAGCTTGTTAATTTAAGTGATAATTTATTTAATATTACATATATTATCCTCTAATTTCGATTTATTATTTACATTTCTAATGTTTAACTTTATTAAACTTACATTCTTATTAACATATCTCTATACAATATTTCACAATACATCAGACCTGAAAATGGTGTAACATAAAACACCGAAACATGTCGTCATAGAAGACTAAAGCTCAAATAAGGATAAGGGATTAAAATAATAACAAATAAGATTTAATTTTATCATATTACAGATCGTTTATCATGAAAGGTGGCAAGCAACCTTACCTACCTTACCTTGTCGGTTAACAGTACGAAACTATATTGTAAACTATACAGGGTGTAAGCCGTCAAGGTAAGAACGCTACCTTTCAGGGTAAACAAAATATGCATCGTGTCTTGAAAAAGTGTTTAGAGATTTTAGGTAAAAAAAACTCAATTTTAATGAGTTTTTGTACAGAAATTGTAGGTTACCAAAAGTAAAGCACTACAGTTCGTTAAAAACAAATTATTATAACCAAAATCATGCTAAATAAACATAAAACAGTTTTAAGACCTACATATAACGTGGTCTAACACCTCAAATTGCATCGACATGTAATAATATGTATAGCGATAGCTTTATATTTTTTACTAAAACTTTTTACACTGAATTTATTTTAGTCTTGAATATATCAAATTATTTTCCCAGTGTTGATAAGAAATTTGATTTCCAATTCATATATAATTTAAATTTTTTTTTTATATATACGAATATATCAATAATTGTTCAGTAACCTAAAATATGTCACTTATCGACCAATAAACCATTTACAGTTAGTAGTATAGTATGTTATGATTTTGAAATATTTAAAGCAAATTTCTTTTACCATGCATATTGCCACTTGTTTTTGCATCATGGTGGCCCTATCCTCTTAATTCAAAACACCGGAACAAATATGACAAAGATCAACCATTATGGGACTATTCCATGCGTGCAATATATCTCACAGTGATGGTATGGTTTTAGGTTAAGCAGTTGGTGCGATACGCGCCTTATGCCTTCCATTTGGTTTTCATGGCGTTTATGCCAGAAATTCTCTCATGGATTCAAAATAACAATCAAATAGAAACTGTGTGTCTTAATTGAAAAATACCTTCATGCTTGGGGCCTGGGAATTTGATCTCTTACTTTGAGCCACCTACCTTTTTTATTTTTTGCGTTATTTCGCTGTTCTTGGAAAGTCACCGAAATTGTGTTTCTCCATTGTTTTACTTGTTTCTCATTAGTCTCATTGTATCCTTGACGGGCAACATCTCAGCGCTAATTGTCAAGTTTTGTGAATTTCTTTCCCTCTTCTTTCTCGTGATAATATTGCTTGGACTAGACAACCTTCTAAATGTCGACGGTAGAGTGCAGATCCCCCACTCCTCCCACTCTTCTCTCTCAGGTTCACTCAGTGTCAATAAATAACGAATTACTTAGTAATATCTCAAATGTATAAAAGAAGAACAAAAATTTGTATTCACTTTAACTAGATTCTAATTATTCAACCTTCTGAAAGAAAAAAAATTACAACAATCATAAACACACACACGCACTCAAAGTAAAAAAAAATTCCCATTCCACTTTATTTTGGTGGGGAAAAAACCCCACTGATACAACATTTAAATAGTCGCCTCTCAAGTCCCCTAAAAAGTACATCAATAAATTGTAATTAAATATTTTAAGGCACAGAGTAACTTGAAAATTTACAAGAGACTTGCTATACTGGAGCCTTTATAGGCCTAAACTCTACTAATGCTATTATCAATCCAAAATTCCAGTTGTAATCCAGCAAGCACTTAGAACTTTATTTGCTCCCATTGGCCACTTCTCTATCTGTAGTGGGTAACATTTCAATCTTATCGGAGTTGTATGCTTCGCTAATCCCATGTGTGCCATCATTTGTAGGCCTGGGCTAGTTTGAACTTATCCAACGACCTCTTATCCAACAATACTCAATTTTGTATTCACAGGACTTGGTGCCTTCTAAAATCATACATCATTTTGTCAAAACTCAAGTTATTGGTTGTTTGGTTAAAAGGTTTACATCCAATTACAAAGGTTTAGTATATTAAAGAATAACTAAATAATTTGCTCCTTTTGCTTGCTGTTTTTACCTTCTAAATTCTTCCTCTCACCACTTTATCACAAGGAATTAGGAGAATACGATGAGGTATAACTTGGTTAGTATTTCCCATCTTTTCATAAAACATTACAAAAATGCTACTGACCTTCCCTGAATCATTTAGCCGTAATACTTTTCAAACTTTGGGAAAGCGTACTATAGGCTCGCCCATCCATTCTTCAGTCATGCACTAATTTTTTCTCCAAGATGTTTTATTATCAAGATGCTCTCTTGTCAAAAATTGCAAGTTTTCTAACTGGATCATTAGTTCTCGAACATCTTCAAACTCTCACCCCCAAATGTAATATATACTAACAAACCTTAAGACTAAACATGATGTAGTATTAGCGGGCTTCTCGTGGCTGGACCAGTGTACAAGTAGGAGCTGCTGCAGCCCCTAACGAAAATTTTGATGTTTTATTTTTAAACATATTAGTAAAGTGTTGAGTAGAAAGTTCTGTTATATCCTTCTAGGTTGCGATATTACACTGAATAGTATGTTAACCTTTCCTGAAAAGTGGGATCACTTAAGATGGGGTGCTAGTGAGCGTGAGTTTAGGGAAGTATTTTTGAAGTTTTTACAGCATAAACATTTTTGGCCAAAATAAATCAAATATTTCTTCTATAGAAACATATAGTTTAGTTTTCTGCACATGCTAATCTCAACAGTCCTTGAATATCTGTCAAGGGGGTCCTAGAATTTAATGACAACTTTTTCTCTTAATTTAAAAAGTTTGTCACCAAATGCCACCATGCTGAGCCAGATATTCAAAAACTGTTGAGATTAGCACGTGCAGAAAACTAAACTATATGTTTCTATAGAAGAAAAAATTGATTTATTTTGTTCAAAAAATGTTTATGCTATAAAAACTGCAAAATTAGCGCACTAAATTCGCGCTCACTAGCACCCAACCTTACTGTAAAGATTTGATCAAACTGGCGTCTTTAATCTTTGAAGAGTTCACATTGGTCCCCCAATTAAGCGTATTAACTCTTCTACCAGAAGCTTAGACTGTTCCATATCTTAGAAATTATATTATCTGGTACATATAATGAACTGATCGTTCACTACAATAATTCGGGCATAAAATAATGTTTTTTTTTTAGGCACAGACGTTTAAATCATCACCACTATTCTACGTCATACGCCATATTAACCAAATGAGCCCTATTCCAACTTTCCTTTAACTTCTTCGTGACTCCTAAGGGCTAGTTATATCATTATAATCTCAAATGACAAGCTGAGTGTTATCACAAGCTGTAATAGCCTAAATCCATCTTCCTTATAGCCGACATCCCTGGTGTGTCTCTTCTTTAAACTCTACGCTATGTATTGGATGTTATCTACTGGATGCATCAGGAACGGATGTTTTCTCCTTGCTAACCCATTGGATCTCCACATTTCTCATACTGGTTTGGTTGGAGTTCTGCAGCTGTCGATTGCGCGTATCTTATCAACGAGGTGCTCATTCATACTCGTCTTGAGTATGTCCTGAAAAATGGCACTATTTCCAGGACTATGCTTCTCATCACGAAATAAAGTTCATCAAACTTATTCAGCCACGGTGCATCTAACAGGTTACTTAAATGGCTGCATCCAGGGAAAATAGTATTTATCACCGATTTCTATAAATCTCTTGACGGATAGTTAGCAACTGTGCAGACAGATTGAGTAAACCAACGCCACCAATTCTCAACTATTGTAGTAATGATTTAAAACCCTCTTGAGATTTGTAAACTGGGGTGAAATCCCTAGATACATGCTAGTGAAACCCTTTGCATTTCTTATCAAAATCAGTGGCGTCACCTTCCATACAGATAAAGTAGAGCTTCACGCTGTCCTACTTTGATTGCACATCACTGTTTGAACATCCAAACTTCCAGTAAATGCTCGAACACCTCTCAGAGTCTGCTTACGTGTTCCTTTGAAGATCGCCCTATCATAATGACGTCTTCAAGTTGCATCAAATCTACCTTTTATTAAAGGCCGGAAGTAACCATTTATATAAGTTTTGGGGAGTTCTTGACCCGTTTTGAACGCCAAAGAGCTATGCACTCTATTAGATTTAAAATGGAATATTTTGGCTTGTAACTGTCGAGCTACAATTTGACCACAGCTTAAGCAATTTAATCATCAAATTCATAGTGTTCAGCTTAAATTTAAACATAATAATTTTAAATATTTACGTTGTATACATCATAATTTTTCAAATTCATATAACTTACATTACTAATCTGAATTGAAATATGACTATTACTATCGTAAATACATTTGGGTTTCACTAAAATAATATTGTTGTGAAGAGTATAATCGATCATTTTTTAATGTAAACATTTTACTTTGTTACATCAAATCTCATCATATTACATGATACTTTTGATAAGTAGTTCCCGGCAAATACCAATTAGGGAATGCAAGCAATTATACAATGTTAATGAATCAAATTTGAAACAAAAATTGCCTATAACTTCGCCTTCTAACTTCTTGATAATTTTAATTGATAAGTATCTAGAAACTTACAACTTACAACTTACAACTAATTACCTATATTTGTGAATCAGGATTTTTTTATAATATGCAACCAGAATTATATATATATTTAAATTCTATGATAAACTAATAAGCACTTTAAATATCAGATAAGTAAATTATTTTGCCTTTTAAATACAAAAAGTTGTAATTTTCCATACTATACTGATACACAAAACTTGCTTATAATTTGCCATACCATGTTGATACACAAAACTTGCTTATAATTTGCCATATCATGTTGATACACGAAATACTTAAATTCGCTACATTTGATACCAAATGTTTATTCACCATACCATGTTGGTAAACAAAACTTGCTTATAATTTGCTATACCATGCTGATACACAAAACTTGCTCATAATTTGCCGTACCATGAAGATACACACAACTTACTTTTAATTTTCAATGCTTGGAGAAATGATTACATTTTCAATAGTATCTTGAAACACACACATATATATATGTGTGTGTGTATGTCTCACGATATTACAAATACATACACATAAAAATACACACAAAATTGTTTTGCACAATAATGCTTGCCTATGAGTGAAATTTTCAAATAATTCTCTTATAGGTTTTTGGAAAAAAAAACTTTTTATATTAGCTATTTTAATCAATTACTTTATTTGTTATATGTACATGTAAGGTCAATGCAATCAGATTTTTTGTGATGGTTTAACCTGCATAATATAATTTTGCACCCTATTTGCTATTACATACAACCGAAGTAAATAAAATCACAATCGATTGTTTCTCTCGTAGACTAGACTAGGTTGACGATTGTTTTTATGTCGTGGTTAGACTCAGTAGGTAGATTAGTTGTAATATTTATGAGTTCATATTAGAAACATAACTTTCTATAAAATACATTTATCAATAGCAAACACAAATAATCTTCACGCATTTTTTAATGAGCGTATCTATTTAAATAATTATTACTGATAACCGTGTTTTATTCTAAGGATGATTGATTTTCTTATGATGTAAATTATCTATTATTTATGACTTATTCACTAAATATAATGTTTTATGTTATTTTCAAGAATACTGCTTTTTGTGTTTGTTGTTTTAAGTAAATTGCTATTTTGCTATTTTTGTGTTGATGCCTTCAATTTTATTGTGTAATTTTTAATAGCGTAGTTAGAACATAAGCGTAGACGCGGTGCTAAAAAAAAATAACAATCTCAATACCGTTTTTATATGAAAAATTTTAAAAATATATTAACTTAAGTGTGAGATTAAAAAAAACTATTAAAAACCTAAATTTCGGGTTTCTGAAGAAAAATAAAGAATCTATAAATCATCGGAGAGAACATTTTTAAAATTGTGTCTTCACCCTCTCTCCTTAATCTCCCCCCCCTCCCCCCCGCACCCCTCGAAATGATTTGCCAAATATTAATGAGAGATAAAAATGATTGAAATTTTATTTTAGAAATCATGTATACTTAGAACGTATATAGCTGATTTGATTACAAATTGAAAGTGAACGTTAGTGTTTTTTTGCATGTGTATTTTGAAAATATATTAAATATATTTTGTATAAATATCCCTACAGATTCCGGGTAATTTCTAGTCGACTTGTTCAATATTAGTGGTGTTGGGTGTCCGCCAGTAGTTTCCGTGATCCGACCTGAGTGTATCTCACAGACTCCAAGCAGATGATAAATGTAACTGAATGACCTGTATCGTATACCCTCGCGTGGTGGATTGTTTGTGTGCATTGTGTCAAACTTTATGTTATCATGCACGTTTATTACAAAGAAATAATGAAAAAAAAAATATGAAAACAACACACACATTTTTATGAAAACAAAATTTTTTTTCATCGTCATTTTTGGTGGTTTCTTTGTTTGTTTTTTTTCCTGCTTTTCCATTGGCCAGTGGATCTGCAATGGGGGTGCTGCCAGCGTAAGTATATGTTATCACTCTTATTAGTATTATCTTCTGATTTTTATTTCCTTTTTTATTTTATATATCACTCTATCAATTTTATCCTATATACTTCGATAAATAAGCACGCTTTTAAACACAGCATGTTTATCTTTGTCTGTTGTGTAAACTATTGTAATAAAGTGAACTGTGTTGGTACTACATGTCATTGTTGTCGTTGTATTGCACATAAAGTAAAGCATGTACATAATATATGTTTTAACTAAATACTTTTGAAACTATCTAATATAGGCACCGTTTCTAACTACATTTCTAATATTTATTATATTTTATCTCTAAACAAAACATAAACAAATAAAATAATATGCTAAATAAACTTGTTTATTTATAACTAATTATATCAATAAACGTATTGCAAACTATAAATAAAGTTTGTTTGTTTTCCCAGTCTTATAACTAATGGGTTTGAGTCTTCCTAGCTTGACATGAAATATTTTATTTTATAATATTATGATAATTATATTTGAATAGCATTGTGTAACATTGTCAAAACACCACATTATACATAATAAATTGTACGTTCTAGAGTGAAACATTGAATTTAGCCACAATAATTATTTTAAAGCACTTTGATATAACAATTTTAACTACACTAAAATTGTATTTCATCTTCAACTTGTAACATTCGAACCTGAAAGTTCTGGAGTTCGGTACCCGCTGAGTACACACACTGATAGTAATAATTATCAGCTAAACCGTGTATTATAAACATACTAATTGAGAACCTCACTATCACACAAATGGTAAGTGTATACATTATTTAAAGCTAGTGCTCCGCAAAGCAATTACGTTTAATCTTAATATATATAATTCTTCTGTACGTGTGTATGTCACTGAACTCCTTCTAAACGGCTGGACCGATTTTGATGAAATTTTTTGTGTATGTTTGAATGGGTCCGTAGATGGTTTAGATTCACAATTGGACCCGGTAGGTGGCACTGCAATGGGGTTCTATGATTTTTTTTTATTTTTTAGGGATTTTTTGGGGGGTTGGCTGGACCGATTTTGATGAAATTTTTTGTGTGTGTTTGAGTGGGTCCGTGGATGGTTTAGATTCACAGTTGGACCCGGTAGGTGACACTGCAATCGGGTTCTATAATTTTTTAGGTTTTTTTTTGGGGGGGGGGGGGGGTTGGCTGGTCCGATTTTGATGAAATTTTGTGTGTGTATTTGAGTGGGTCCGTGGATGGTTTAGATTCACAATTGGACCCGGTAGGTGGCACTGCAATAGGGTTCTATGATTTTTTTGATTTTTTAGGGATTTTTTTTGGGGGGGGGGGGTGTTTGGGGGATCAATAAAATAAAATTAACTGTACCTAGCATAAAAATTTGTAAGCAAGATTCGCAACTTTTTTCGATACAGCTGATATTTGTGGAGTTGTGGGCAAAATTCCAAAAATGAATTGATGTTTTATTTTGTATGTTGTCTTGACAAACACTGAATTTGTAATTGTGATGACATAGTATTTGTTTTATTATCGAAATCAACTATGCCACCCAAACGAAAAGCCAAAATTCGGGCAGGACAACGTCTGTCGGGTCCGCTAGTAATCTAATAAAATTGTTAGCCTAGTTATATAAATAACGGCTATGTCTACTCATGCATCTCTTTATGTTGTCCAAACAAAGTTAACATTGATTTATAGTCGTTACGTGATAAATTGTCCATAGGATCAGTCTTGATACACGAATCTAATTTAATTAAGTGAATGACAAGACGTGTATTAATCACAACTTGTGAATGTGAGGAATGCCAGGCCTCCACCGTGGTTCGGATTCCACGTTAAACTGTAGGTCCTCCATTTCATCCCATAATCACCCTACCATTACACATTAGTGTAAGTGAGTATAACCCGAACAGGTAGTAAGACGCGGTGCTAATAATAATAATAATAATAATAATAATTAAGTGAAAACTATGGATACGGTAATTGAGTCCGGGACCTCTGGCTGTGTGCGCCTATGTTCTTCCACTGAGCCAACCTTTCGTTTTGTATTAGAGCTACTCTTCACTTGTTGTAAAGTTAAAGATCCCAGGTTCTATTCCTGTGTTCAAGTCAAGGGTGAAGAAAGGTGATAGTCCAGACCCCCCCCCCCCCTGGGATTTACTGGATCCCCTGGAATTTTTTGGACACCCCCTCAAAGAGGGGTCTACAAATATATATAAAAACCTAATCTTTAAATAATTGGGGTCCAAGAAAATGAGACAAATATTTTTGCTTTCAACTGTAAGATCCTACTTGAGGAATCATCCTAAGAAAATAGCAGCTTATATAACAGAACAGTCGTAAGAACTGGAGTTTGTAGCTTATGTAGGTAGGTTTACTACCTTTATCCACCCATAACTACTTACTTAAAACATAATTTGCAAACCATGAAAGGTTTGAAAGAAAGGGCAGGGTTGGGAGGGTCCGGACCCCCCCTATAATTTGTTAGCGGACACCCCTAAAAAAATTAGCTTACTACGCCCTTGGTTCAAGTTGTAATTTTTTCACGCATTGAATACAAACAATTTAGTATGATAAACTAAGAAATAACCTAGATGGTTAAAGTCACTCTTTATAAGCCCTTTGGAGTAAAAATTGTTTCTCCCTGTATAATTTAAAATGTCTAAATTTATACACAGCTACATTGATGGCATTGCAATAACATTCTCCTTTCAGCTTTTAATAACCACACAGTATCGCTTCAAAAGTAATACCAGTAATAGTATTATTACAATATTATTTTCATTAAAGTAATTCAAAAATAAATTTAAGATTATATAGTTTTATAGAGTTTTTTTATCGTTCATTATTATCGTACAATCTTTGAGGAAAGGTTTACGAATTAAAATCTCTTTATGAGCAGGTCTAACACGCCATTTTGAGTCGGCCTTATATTTTTAACGATTAGTTGGCTGCACAAATGTCTTGTGTTAACTAAAAGTTTTCTTCTAACATTTTGTTTGAACAAAAACTTTATAAAAACAGTTTGGAATATCTACTTTGCTATTTTTATAATTTTAATATAGAAATTACGGATCATAATTAATGTTTCGTGAACTTATAAGCGTGCTAGGAATTATGTTTTCTTTAGAATACATTTTTGTTAGAATTTCACGTCATTTCTTATCACATTATGAAAAATTTTATAAAAAATTATTGAATTATTATGGTACAGAACCTGTTCTAAAGAGAACCCTGAACCGGTACTTAAAAAAATTGATTTTTTAATCTCGGATAGCAAGCAGGCGCAGGACACGTCTTAGCGTTTAGGATCTCTTGCCTTCGGGAAAATTTTAATTAGGTTTTATTTAATCTATAATATGGATTTGTGGATTTTCTGATTGACGCGAAACGATATTATTTCTAAAACTTATCTTATAATAATAACCGTTGATTTTGTTGTTGTTTTTTCTTTCACCGTTTGCTTACAGTTTAATAATGCGTTGTTAGAATAACGTTTATATTTTTAATGTTTAATTGATAGTTCGAAATTCAAGCAAAACCAATGTTTAATAAATCATTACTCTGCCTGAACTGTACATAACAAACATCAGCAAATAAAAATACCTTTACAATTCAAACATCAGCAAATAAAACTACATTTACAATCCAAACATCAGCAAATAGAAATACCTTTACAATTCAAACATCAGCAAATAGAACTACATTTACAATCCAAACATCAGCAAATAGAAATGCATTTACAATCCAAACATCAGCAAATAGAAATACATTTACAATTCAAACATCAGCAAATAGAACTACATTTACAATCCAAACATCAGCAAATAGAAATACCTTTACAATTCAAACATTAGCAAATAGAAATACCTTTACAATTCAAACATCAGCAAATAGAACTACATTTACCATCCAAACATCAGCAAATAGAAATACATTTACAATCCAAACATCAGCAAATAGAAATACATTTACAATCCAAACATGAGCAAATAGAAATACATTTACAATCCAAACATCAGCAAATAGAAATACCTTTACAATTCAAACATCAGCAAATAGAACTACATTTACAATCCAAACATCAGCAAACAGATATACCTTTACAATTCAAACATCAGCAAATAGAACTACATTTACAATCCAAACATCAGCAAATAGAAATACATTTACAATCCAAACATCAGCAAATAGAAATACATTTACAATTCAAACATCAGCAAATAGAAATACATTTACAATCCAAACATCAGCAAATAGAAATACATTTACAATCCAAACATCAGCAAATAGAAATACATTTACAATCAAACATCACAAATAGAAATACATTTACAATCTAAACATCAGCAAATAGAAATACATTTACAATCCAATGAGATATCGTGCATGATGAATGCACAAATTCCGTTCTGTCAAGACACCGATGAAGAAGTGTACAATAATAATGCACACTCGGTTTACGCCATGTGGAACCATGAAATGTAAGCTTATTACCTTTCAGGGTAAACGAGGTGTAGTCCTTCATTACTCTATAAGGAAGCAAGCTTATAATATAGGCTCACAGTGTGGTCCATCATGATAAAGCCCCATATACATACTGCGTATCCGTAAGTGTTTGGTCCTTAGAAATTTTATTCGCGTCCACACCACCCAAATATCCTTAATCACGTGGACCGTGCCAACCAATGAGATAGTCAGGAGACCCACCAAATAAATATCTTTAAGAAAATCTGTCTACAGCAAGGAGCAGCCGCCAATCAGTCAGCTGAACAATAAAATAATCTAAAACAACTTTTTGAGAAAACCTCCAGGATATACTTGAAAATGTAGGTCAAGTACAATCATAATACCTACATATATTTATAACACTATTTGAACTATCAAACTTTATAATTAGCAACGGATCCTTTCACTGCCATTGGTGCCTTTATTTCGATGTGTGCTAACATATTTACTTAACTGTGATTGGTAGTTCGTATGAACTAATCCTTAGAAAGTTAAATTTGACCAACTTCCACGGAGTACGGAACCTGTATAAGGATACGGATCAGTACCCCTAATTTTGAAACTTGCAAAATATTGCTTGCGAGCTAGCTCGCAACTCATGAACTCGCAAATCGCAGGCTGTACTAAAACAGAGTTAATTTTGAAAGGTTTCTACTGTCGTGCGAGTCGGTGTAGTGTTGTTTCGCTTGCGAATGAGTTTTCAATCCGACAACACTGTGAAAACCATGACGTGTGCCAAAGGATTGAGGCGATGAGATGCTACAACACGCCATTATACAAGATACATAACCGAAAGTAAACACTATTATTGTATTGAGTGCATCATATAAAACGATTTGTTTTGTTTTATTAGGAAACCATCTTCCCTTTGTATACATCTACGCTTGTTGTCTCAAAAATTTTCAATTTATATGAGTATATGTAAAACGTTAATGCTATAATGTCCACTTTAGCACACTTGGTAGCGTGCTTGATAAAAACTCAAATTTCCACGAGTTCGATCCCACCCCCAAGTAGATATTTTTTATTTCTTTGGTCTGAATTCAAATCAACTTTTAGTAATTACAATTCAGTAAAATATTATTTTATTTTCGCAACTATTTTTAAAACATAAATATGCCCTAAAGGTTTTTACTATGCGAATAATAATTGGCTTGCTTAGCCTTATTTTAATATGTGTACATTTTTATGTCATAAAACCCATTAATTTAATTTTAAATAATCACCTACATACAAAATTTCAAAATGAATATGTATATCTTAAGACTCTGATGTGGGCCTACCGGTTTTAATTTACTACCTTTTTAAATTAGTTTTAAGGACTAATATGTTAGTCTACGTAGGCTCAAATACCTTGTATACTCTATAAAAAATATTTCAAACAAATTATATTTTTACTAATACGATAATTTAAAATTAAAGTTTAAGTCTGATAAATTTAAAAAAAATAGTGATGACAGGATTTGAACACGCCAACTTTATATTATGAGCAATCACTCTACCGACTCAGCAAATTGACGACTTAATGAATGTGAAAAATTTAGAATATATAATTATCTTTTCACCCAAACTAATATTTTTATTGAAGGATTGTATAAAGTGTTACAAAGTAATCATATTTTTTTCTTCTGTAAACCTATTTTGAACATGGGTAGGTTTATTTCAACAAATCACTCTCAGAAAGCTGCAACCGAAGAGGGGGATGGAATCCATTTTGTTATTTCACTGCCTACTCGATAGACAAGGCCCGTCTCGCACGGTGTGAGGCTGGCGAGTAGAATCCGCTCGATATTCGATCGTGTGACGTCAGTTTTCCAGCGCATAAGTTTCAAAATTAGGAGTTTACGAGATTGTGTGCGAGATGAGAGAAATACGCTAGCGAATCGCTACTCGCACGTTTCAAAATTGGGGGCCCAGAACTCAGTAAACAAAGCAATCAGATACTCTGGCATCGATTTCTTACGGACCACGGAATTACGGAGACGGAACCATAGATGGAGCCTTAGATTGCTACCTTTCATGGTAAATAGAGTGTAAATATTACCAAACTTAATGAGATTACCATTCATTGTTTTGAAACAACCTTTTTAAGACGTGGGATTCAATTAGACATAATCCATTAGAAAGTAAAAGTAGCATACTCTTTAGCCAACTTTTCCATTGTTGAAAGGTAATTGATTAGCGAGGTTAGATTATGAAAATAAATGTTAATGTCTTAGGGCGGTACGCAATAACGTTAGTGAATGCTTAGTGGACCGATAGTGTGGTCCCGAGCACACTATCGATCCGCCTTTTAACATATGATGACGCAAGAAAACACAGGACGAGGTCCACTTAGCATCCACTTAGTCAAGTTGCAAGAACGGAATACGACCCTTAGACTGTAGCTTGGTTCCTAATCGTCATCATCGTCAACCCTTATAATAAAAATGTCTACAAAAGTTTCCGCTTAATTCAATAAATTATATATGTCGCGCGTCTGGGCTACATAAGTTGTAGCCCAGTAGTGGAAAAGATCAGCGAGTACTGATGTACCATTGCTCAGAGCTCGCCCGAATGTACTAATCGTGCATTCTTTCCATGGAGGCTCTTTCCATGTCCCGATGATTTGAGATGATGGTGATAGAGCGTATGAGGGTGTTGAACCAGTGGAAACACTTAAACCTAACTAACCAAACTCTGGTAACCGTTGGGATAGTTTTCCTTTCGGTAAACATATCCAGGGTACCGGCTGGGAATCGACCTTGTGACCCCTAGGCTTGAAGCCAGGTGCATAGACTACTACACCACGGGGCCGGTTAATTCATTATTTTGTACATGAACGTAGTAGACAGCACTTTCCTGATTACTCACGCAATAAACTCAGATATTATAGCTGAATAAATATTAACACTTTTCTTATGACTACCGGATAAACATTGTTATCGGGAGGTTAAAGTTAGCTTCTAGATAAAGGTTATCAGCCACTTTAATATTTTACGCGTATTATGAACTGAATTTATCTGCCGGATAGTTATCTGTTGGAAAAATATATTTTATGCATAAAACGCAAGGTTGGTACTGTTTTTACTGCAGCGCGCATGCGCACTGCTACCGCTACTACCTAGCTAAAAGTAGCTACAACGCTCACTGTTTGTTAAATAATGGCGCCTAAACGAGTGCGAATAAACAGATGGCGTCACGTGGCCACAGAAGCTAGGTTGTCTAGCAAGTATTAATTTTGGTGTCTGCCAAAATGTGTTCAATAGTATAACGTTTACAAAATTTCATTTATTGTATTCACATTTAAATAATTTGTTCTTATATAACTATAACTCTACAATTAGCTTGTCAGTTTTTATGAAAGTGTGAATTAAATGTTCAAACTTTATAAGCGTATAACCCGAACGGATACTAAGACGCTGTACTAAGTATGTTTATTCTAACTTTAAATATAGTTAGAGCTTAGGCCTGTGCCTACTAAATTCGTGAACCAAGATTTTAACCTAAAAACAGATTCTGATAGGCTAAACCTCATGAAAAACAACGCGTCACTATGGCAACGTCCATTTTAACTTTTAGATAAAAGTTATCAGGTACTTAAATCTCCTGATATAAATGTGATGGATAAATACATTTTATCTGGCAGATAAATTCTATCTGGCAGTCATAAAACGCACTTTTAACTTATCTAGCAGATAAAAATATTTATTGGCCAGATTAATATTTATCCAAGAGTCATAAGACCGGTCCTTAATGGTCCCGTAATTTAAAATGGATTAAGTACGAGTATTTAAGATAATAGGCCAACCTTAATACACACTGGTTTAATGATTTTACGAATTTTTCAAGTTGAAATGTTTTATCAGATCCTTTATGTATTTATATGAAACTCTTTCTAATGTATTCTATAACTATATTTCCCTATAATGCAGTAGAGTTTCAATACTATCTTTAAGAGCATGACCCGCCTCGGTGGCGTAGTTGGCTAACGCGCTAGTCATGTTGAGCTCGACCGCCGAGGACGGGGAGATCGAGGTTCGAATCTCGGTCGGGTGAACTGGGGGTGGTTTTTCCTAAATGGTGTTCTACTCTCCCTCCAAGCAAATGCGGGTTCACTTCCTTTAATTCAATCCTCCCAATTCCTAATCCATTAGCGTAATTAGTACTAAAGCGTATAACCCGAACGGGTAGTAAGACGCGGTGCTTAATAATAATTTTATTTTTTAAGAGCATGAGTGGCCAGATCTTTTGATCGAGGAATCTACTCCAGAGAGGGAAAATTCTTTGCAATCTACTACAGAACCATAGGCTTATATTTTTATTTCATTGTTAAAAAATTAATAACCCAATTTTGTGTTTGATTAGTAAAATTATATTGTACTAAAGAACGAAAGTCCTTTCACACATTGAAACTGAGTTTTTCATCACACCACATAGTTATATTATTTCCCTGAAAAAAGTATTTTCTCGTTAAGCACTTACTTTGAAGTTGATGCGTGACGCTGCTTAATCTTAAGATAATTTTAACGAGGGTTCATAACTACTCTTTAATAAACAAAGGCAGGATTGTAAATGGTCATCAGTCAGACAACTTCGATATTTCTATTTTCTAATGTTTATTTGAGGAAAATCTGCAAACCTTCTCTTTCATTTTCTTTTTCTCTGTCTTTTTTTCAGCGTATAATCCGAACGGGTAGTAAGACACGGTGGTAAAATAATATTTTTTAATCGATCGACCAACTAGCGGTCGTGGTCGAACAATAGATTGCGATCGACTGTTTGTTTGGCCACCTATGATTTAGAGGATAGTTTTTTATGGTGGACTACTCTCTTGAATGGAGTGATAAAGTGCATTATTAACAACCGTGACACATTTTTGGCAAAGGCTTCTGAAGAATTCGTGAAATATTTGTATACAAAACATATTTTGATCCCAGAAACCTCAACATAAAAACTTATTGCATCGAGCTTTTGTCACCGTCTCCGGAAATTATTTCCACATTATAAAATAAATCAGGAGATGTTGTGATTGGTACATTCGAGTGCAAGCTTATAGATAATCTTCGGATGTGTTTTTCCCATCGAAAGCCTCTTTTTGACCAGCTCACTAAAATACACAGGGCCCTTTAAAGTCCAAATTTATATGCATGTATACCTCCCCCCTTTTTTTCCCTTTCGTCATAAATGTAACAGAGGAGATGGCTGAACACAAGACATGGAGGAATTCAGAAGATTCAGGAGCGAGAACTGGTCTTGTCCCATGAAATTTGCATCAATAGCACCTTAGCGTGAATAATGGAAGATACAACATTCTTGTTTAGGGTGCTCAGAGGCTGCGCCCCTAGAAGATCCCTTAAGCGGGGTTTCCACAGGCAATGATTATTGGCGCCAATAGCATGCCAGTTTAATGGCGCCAGTTTGTGTTTCCAAATTCATCAAACCTTTTTCTACTGGCGCAGTATTCAACATGGCGTCAACTGCCCTCGTTAATGCAAGTATTGATGTCGTAGTGCAAATCGTGTCTTTAGAACTCCAGAAAAAATTAAAAAGAAAGAAGCGAAAGCATAGATTATGGGTTCGTAAATGGATTTCGAATACTATGTATTTTGGCTTTTGCAACGCTTAGACTAAATTCTGTGACTGCATCGGACATAGCCTCGACTATTTTTCTCAATGCCTCGTCTCTTTTATTTCTGTCTTTATAAATGAAGAAATTTTGTGGTTACACAAGCATGGATACTGTTCATATGCCTCGAGGAACATTGTTATTTATTTTGTTGATCATTTATTTTCTAGTGTCGCCATCGTTCGTAAAAAAAACTATTAGCAATTTAAACACTTTTTACAAACAAACAGGTACTGGCGCCAAAAAGTTCAACTGCTTCTTACTTCACTGGCGCTATGATTATTGGCGCCAGTTGAATTTACCTGTTTCCATATGCCACTAAACTGGCGCCAGTCGAGTGGCGCCAATAATCATTGTATGTGGAAACCCCGCTTTAGAAGGACATCGGGACCCCGTTATTGGTATCGTGGGTGATCGTCTCTGACACACTAATGTTATAAAAATACAGATTATGTGCAGCCACAAGTGCCAATGACGTAATGTGTTGAAGGAGAATCACGTTGTTTTACAGTGAAAAGACGAGAAGAGGAAAGTTAAAAAAAAACTGCATGGCTTCAGCCCGCAATCGAGTCATACCGGCTGTCATCTGTTGTCGAAGATAGCATCAACTTCTGAGGATATAGGGTGTCATGTGGTCAGCATAACGAGCTCTCTGGCCATTCATCTCAATTTTCTAGACCGGAGCCTCTACTTTTTTCGTTCAAGTAGCTCCTCATTTGTCCTCACGAGGCTGAGCTTGAGCCCGTTCCAAACCCACTGCTTCACAAACTCCGGAGATCGAGCCCGGGACCTCTGGATATGTAGCCAGGAACTCTTAATCACCAGACCACAGAGGTGGTCAATAGACTAAATTATTCTCCTGAGGAAAGAAATGCTTATCTTGTTGATATCCATAAAACTTATTTTAGTACAGTGTTCTTAATCTAAAATCCAAAAATTCTTCTTGATATTTCTACAAATTCATATCACAATCAAGGTTGTTTAAATCTGCTCGTGTTAGTAAATGAGACTCATTTGGTGGAATGTTAGGTTAAAAAACGGGATCACTGTTCCTCTTGCCCTGCTGAAGTTCAATATTATGTTCAACTAATTCTTCATCATCCAAGATTCAAAGCTACAGTGATTTTTGGTACAGCCAACTTTTGATTATATACCTGAAATATTAGTTAAAGAAAAATATCAATCTGATGAATATTACTTTGGTTCTCTCCAAACCATCGGGACTGAAAATGGCATGTGGTGAGATCCATTTAACCAAACGATTAGTTGACTAAAGCTAAGTACACACGACACAAATTCTTGTACAAAAAGTTGTGCAACGAATGTACAACGAACACATTTTGTTACAATGTTCTGTTCGTAAAACCGTCCACACCTCTCGCGAACATGTTCCTGTTCGTTGTTCTTTCTAGTCTGGATGGGGCTGAAAAAGGAAAACCAAAACATGAACACATTTAAAAACAAGATAAAAATAAGTTTTCGCCCTACAATACCCAATATTTCTTACTAACATTATTAATGATCGATAGTCTATTAGAATGCCATTCGCAAAAAAATACCAAACAAATAAAACCTGTGGTTGATAGAAACATATTTGAATTCAACGTCGAAAAATACACAAAAGAACATGTAAAACAATTAATATGACAACATGTATGTTTGACAGTGTAATTTGTAATCGTGTACGAACGATATATAACTCAGGAAACAATCATTTTATAATCTATTTACATTCCATCACAAGTATACTGTTTAATAAATGGCATTGGGCGATGCTATAAAATACAGGTTCTATTCATATTATTATTGTTATTGTAAAATACTCAATTTACTAATTATTTTAACTGAAAATTAAATCGAAATATTCAAATACCTGGTTGAAAAAGCGCCATCAAATAGAAAACAAATCAAGACAGCATTAAGCACCCAGATATTATAAACTTATAAGTCAAAGCAACTAAGTATGGTACGAAATATAGTAAAAATAATATTTTTAATAATTTTCTCAAATAAATGAAATTAAATTTTATTTTAATATTTGAAACCAATGTCGTTTAAAATACCATTTAATATAGAACATATTTATTTAATCTATTTCTACAAACTACATTAATAATATTATAAAACTAATTTTACATGTTTTAAAGATAACTAATAATAGAAAAAATACTATATGTTTTGTAGACGACTGCTTTTTGATTAAAACTGTCTAACGCTCAATGTAGTTTAGTCTAGTTCCTTTTGATTGTCTTTTCTTCTTCGTCCTCTGTCTTATCGTAGCGTGTTTTGTTTTAATATTCAGTCTGTGTCTAAAGAAGAATTCAATTCAAACAGGTAAGTTTTATTTAGATTATTTTATAGAAAATTTGTTTTGATGACATAACTGTCCACTAACGAATAATATTGTGTAGCCTCATTAGGAAAACAATATTTTTATTACTAACAAACATGCCCCAAGGGCGTCAAAGGCCACAAAATAAATGTTCAACTCGTGGTAACAATTACAAATAGAGAGAGATGGTTGGACTACAAAAATTATACAGACCTCTAACGTGTAACACAAAAATACCAAAAATATTCTACTTGATGAGAAAATATACTTTTTTTTTTGGGAAACCCCATAATTCCTGAAGAACATGCAGTAAAAATTATGTATGTTTCACCAAAATAGAATTTGTAATACGTTAACTTAACGCTAAACGTGAATTTTGAAATATATTTATCAACAAGATGGCCCTCAAAAAGAAACATAACCAAGTGTTCTGTTTAGCAAAATTTATCTCATATTTACAGATGGTACACATTTCACAGCATTGTTGCATATTAAAAATAATAGTTCCTTAAACGTAAAGAAGATTGAATCAATAAGAGGGAGTAGGACAGAAAGGTGGGAATGGGAACCGCAGACAATATAAAACCAAAACTTTAAAAATCTAGTGCCTACACGAGATTTTGAGAAGTAGTACAACTCTACAAGACTAAAATAAAATAAGTTCGGTGAGTCCAAATTATGTATAGAGTCTCTTCCCCCGAATGAATATATATATAATTATTATTTTTAACTTGGACACTTCATACTTCAAAATGAGATGAAGGAATAGAAAAAAAAAACTAGATCAAAAGTGTTCTTTTGCGACGCGAAGACACCCGTTGAGATGCCTTCTGTCAGCACCCGTTGGAATTTTGGACAGGCCGGGGTATATAGACACAACTCAAGTACAAAACTATGGTAAGTTATACTGCTATATAAACTGTGTTAGGATCCGCGTGGTGGGTAGGCTGGGAAGCATAGTTGCCACATAGTGGGAGTTTGCGCGTTACTACTATGCAAGCATATTCATTGACTGTCGAGAAATCTGGCAGCGTGCATCGGTTGCTATGACAACTACCCTTCTCTGATTGGCCGAGCAAGTGACGATCCTCCATTCCCCACTCCGGCTGCGCTGATCTTAATCCTAAAGCAGTTTAAAACGCAGTATAATGGTTCTCGTAACAAACTTGTGGCGTACTAAGTACCAGTGCCACAAGGCAATAAGATTAGTCGCTGGCGTAAAGTTTGTAAAAATCTTAAAATAAGGGATGTATAGATCCCAGACAATGTAGGTAAAACAATAGCCTTGCCTTGAAATAATGTATTAAAGCGTGAAATCAGGTATAAAGATAGTTTCAGGCAATCCTTTTGACATTCTAAAATTATATTAGAGCTATGTTACGGCCACCATATTGTAAAATGGTGGCCAATTTTCAGTTTTCCGCTTGTACATCTTCACGTGTTTAATATATTTAGAAATATTAGGTAAAAAAATGCAGAGGATAATAATACATTGTTAGATTCAATATTACATTCAGCAATCCTCTGGTTGGTTTGATGTGATTTCTATACATCCGGACTAAGAATACACGCAGCCCTTAGGCTGGTTAGTGATTTCCACACTAACTGGTATAGATCTCATTAACTAAGGGAGTTCAGGAAGTGTGGTGGTTCCCCCTTGCTTTCCACATTTAATTTCTATGAGCAAGAGCGAAAGGGCCTGCCAATTTTGCCGGGAAAGGTATTTTAACATACTTTCCAGAGCTTTTTTACATGCCACAATCGACGTGGGACCGACGGTGATACTTCTCCGAAGGAAGTTGTGCTACGGATTTATATTGCTCAAAAAAAATCCGTCGATCCCAGCTGGGTTTGAACCCACGAACATCGGGTCCTGAAGCGACCACTTTTCCTTAAGACCACCGAGGTTGACGCTTAAAATTCAAGCAAAACAAAACCCACTTTGGTGATCCATTGGTCTAAAGCAGGGGTCGGTAACGCGGTTCCCGCGGGCGCCAAGGCGACCTTTTGACAGATTTTAGGCGCCCACCATATATTTTGTAATTTTGTACATTTTTTGTTAACTAGTTTTGTTTGGTAAATAATAGGATGGTTATCGATTTTTATTTGAAATTATACTTCTTTGTAACATATTCATCATTAGTCCTCAATTTATTATTCCATTAATATCTTTAGAGATCATTTTTTAACAATAAGCCCACATAGTAACATGCCTCAAAATTTGAGGCTCAAATATTTAAATCTGAAGAATGATAATATTATGGTTAATGTTTTGTTTATTACATTTAAAATATGTATATTCTCAACTTGTCACTAATAAATACACAAATAAAAAGTGACCATTCAAATATAAAAATCGACATTTTTCTTGGCACCCCCAGAGTAAAACTTATTTTAGAAAATTATAGCTCTTCATGCTTAAAAGGTTGATGATCCCTGGTTTAAATCATCACTCTCGCAATAGACTGGACTTCCAATGACGGGGTTGAATCCTGGTCGGGTGTACTGAGGCGCCGCCCCCCCCCTTGAATGTTTTTACACTCTCCCTCTACGTAAATACAGGGTACACTTCCTCTAAATTAAACCTTCCTCATCTCACACATTAGCATAATTAGTACAGAGGCCTATGTGAAAACCCGAACGTGTAGTTAAATGCGGGAAGAAAATAAAAGTTTAAAGCATAGTAAAATCATCAAAGGAGAAAATGAAATACCTATAATAACTTCACTTTTTGTGAACAGAATATAACTTTGTAGGTCTATACAAATACAATGAATATACCTTAGTCTTTAGGTTCAGTTTTAGTTGCAGGAGATACTGCGGGACTATTCTAAACCACATTCTGGGGGAAATTATTTTTCATGATGTATATTTTTTCAGATATAATGACCTCATCGGATGTTCACGGACTAATTTAAAACCATTATTAAGTTATCTTACATATATTTCAAAAGTTTAATATATAACCGTACATTAATGCGTTAATTACCTACTCATAGTCCAAAACGCTACTCTCGCAGTAGACTAGACTGCCAATGATGAAGAGATCGAGGTTCGAATCTAAGTCAGGTGTACTGAGGATTTTTTTTCCACTCTTCCTCTACGCAGATGCGGGTACACTTCTTCAAAATAGAATATTTCTAATCCCTAAATTATTATTATTAGCACCGCGTCTTAACTATCCGTTCGGGTTGTACGCACTTAGCTTAATGTGTAATGATAGGGTGATTGTGAGATGAAATGGAGGACCTACAGTTTAACGTGGAATCCGAACCACGGTGGAGGCCTGCATTCACACATTCACAAGTTGTGTTAATACACGTCTTGTCAGAGGTGAAGGAAGGGTTTGGCAATCAGATAAATCTGTGCGGACGAGGATTGAGCCCCGGACCCCAGCACAGAAGTCCGACACACTTACCCCTAGATCGCCAGGTCACCTTAATCCCTAAACCATTAGCTTAGTTAGTATATAAACGTATAATCCAAACAGTAAGATGAGGTGCTAAAAAAAGACTCAATTAATTTGGAGAAGGATGATATTATAATCACGCAATGAGCAACATAAGTCAAGGATTCCGTATTAAATACAAATGTAGTACATTTGTATTAATAAAACATAAAAAAAAATTGTTACCTTTACACCTGTACACTTTCTTACTAAACCATCAGATAATACCTGCAAGATATATTCCCTCATACTTTCTTACTAATGAGCATTTGGAGCAGCTTCCAGAAAATACAAACAGGTTTTTTGCAGTCGTTGTTTATACACATTTACTAATTAGGCCTACTAGTGCTATTTTACAGGTATTGATTATACAGGATGTCCGAAAAGTCACTGTGCATTGAATGCACTAATTGTAGTAGTGTAATAATACAGTTACCCTTGCCATAGTTCTTACAAGATATGTTGGAAATTTGGAAATGGCCTCCATCGACGTCCAGACATACCTGCACACGTCGCTGCATGTTGGCAAATAACCTTTCTCATTTTATTAAAATTAATTCAAAATGTATGTATTATTACTTTACTAAAATGAGTGCATCAGTGCACAATGATTTTTTTGGACACCCTGTATATTATATCATATGTGACAGCTGCAAGCATATTGCTTGTATGAACACATGAAGGTACTGTAGTTTAAAAAAATTTCTAGCTGTCGGATATGCTCATTCATGTATAAGTACTATTTCAAACTTCTTACTTACTGTTTACAGTCTTACTGATTGTAACATTACAACCAATGGTTGGCATTATAAATACACAATTTTTGGAACTCTCGTGTCATGAAGTAAAGAGCTACATATAACTTTCTAAGGGAGTCTATTATGATCATTAAGGGGTAAATTTCTTTACAACAGCCTGTTAATGTTATAGTAATTTATTTAAGAACATTTTAGATCTACGTCACAAGTTTTGGTTGAATAGCTAAGCTCAACATAAAATATAACATATTTACCAATGAAACCGTTTTGTTTGAGCTGATAACTCATTTGCAGACATCTTTTTAGGATGAATCTCTCAATTATTTACACATAGGGCCTACACAATATTAATAGTAATAATAGTAATAGTAGTATGTGAAGGAGGGAAATTATAGCTTTGGAACATTTTATTCCTTCTCTGGAATTAATCATCGCATCCATGGGTTTGTATGGACCCTGATAAATATTTAAAAGTTAAACTCAAACATAAAAAAAAATCACCACAGTTTATCTCATTTTGCTAGTTTTCATTAGTATTTTGTAAAAGGAATCACTATGTTCTAACAATAATTTTCTACAATATAACTAGTATCATATTCTTTAGAAAAATATTATATTTAACGTCCATATATCTTAATATTCATAATAACTTATTATGTTGTTACCTTTGAGTTTTAAACATGAAACAATATATTTTTTGTACATTTAAGTATAAAATTAAAATATAAATTAAATATAGTTCTGAAAGATTTTTAATATACAAAGTTAAATAAAACAAACTCATTCAACATCTATAAAAGAAATAACGCAATTTTAAAAATGTGGACACACTGAGCCGTGTGTGAACTGACATTGATTAATTTCCGTTCATTAAGGGTTATTCCCCAAATTCTTCTTCTACTACTACTACTCCCAGGTAGGAACTAGCCTGTCAGTTGAAGCAGCCTCCTCCTGCACTCGCCACGATCCCTAGCCTCCAAATATTTAACAAAATTATTATTAGTAAGATTGTGTTTGGCTCTTTGTCTCCGTCCCTCCCTCCCTTACAAAAAAATTAACTTAGTATACATATATATATATATATATATATATATATTATAGTATACATATATATTCAAGATAATTATTATATAAATGATATAATATATATTTATATATATATACATATATATATAAGCTTCTCAAAAAACCATTTGAACATGGTTTTTACTAGCCTTTCATCTCATTTCGAGGTTAGGGAGTGGCCAAAGTTTATGTATGTTTTTTTTTCCCACTACGAGGGAAGCGACTCCATAGTTTTCACTTGGCCGAACATGTTTTATTTCAGTCTTATACAGTTTTACTACCTTTCAAAATCTTGTTTAAGCACTAGTTTGTTAAGTTTTGTCCATGCGAAGGATTGGAAAACTGGAAATCTGGAAAGGAAATGGAAAGGTGTGGTGTGAACATAGCAAGTTTAAATGAAGTCCGGTGGATAGATCAAGATGAAATAGTGTCTGGAAATTACACAATGTTCTATTCAGGTGGCAAGAGTGTAGAATGAGGAGTGCAATAGTTATGAAAAAGGAAACTAGGAAAATGTTTGACTAAGTGAAGCGTTATAATGATGATCAATGTTTTTTTTGAAATTAGACGCTGAACCAGTGGATATTTTTACATTACAAATGTGCATGCCAAACACTTACCACGATGATGTCGAGGTAGAATAAATATATAATGAAATTGAAGTAATCGCTCAACAGGAGAGGAGAGGGAAGATGAACACCACCATCATGGGCGATTGGAACAGCGTGTCGGAGAAGGAGGGAGCAGAAGATCATAGGGCCACAGACTGTGAAAGAGAAACGACACAGGGCAGAAGGTCACCTAATTTGTCCAGCAAAATGACCTGGTGATGATCTTGTTCAAGAAATGGAGGATAAAACTGTAAACATGGAAGCGCCCTGGATGATTGTAAAGTACCAACTAGATTACATCCTTGTCATGAGGTACAGGAAATGGAGTGAAGGGATGTGAAGGCATTGCCTAGAGCCGACATCGATTCGGACTAGAACCTTCTGGTGGCGTATATTGTTACAAGGCTAAATAGTATCAGGAAGACGAGCAAGAAAAAACCTAGTTGGGATTTAGAAAAAATAAGAAGCGATAGTGACAGAAGAGAGGGAAAGTGTGGAAGAGATGTGGGTAAGCATTAAGAATATTTTTGAAGTGCTGAATGACAATGTTGGAAAAGTGAATAGACTGCATGAAAGTCCTGGGTGACAACAGAAATTCTTCAGAAAATGGAAGAAAGAAGTAAATGGGGAAACGTTGATAAAAAAGAATTTAGAAGCTAAACAACGAGCTAAGGGTAGAAACAGACAAAGCGAGGAAAACATTAGAAAAGACATGCGATTAGATCATCGAGATGCATAGAAAAGGAAGGTATGACCTCATGTCCCAGAAACCAAAGGACCTGGGAGGGAATGAAAACAAAGGTGTGAGAACAGTAGGAATATGCGACTCCAAAGGTCAGATAGTAACGTATCATAAATAAGTTCTTAGGATTTGATAAATATATATAAAATACTGTGCGAAAAGAAAAATCGACCAGGGAACTTGGAGATTGAAGCAGAAGACGTGATAGAGAAAGACAAAAAATTACCCTGCATTCTAAAAAGTGGAGTGAATAGAGCCATAAAGGACAGTTAGAGATGACAGCATACCATCTGATCTGTTGAAGAGCTGGGAAACCACGGATTAATGGATCCAACAAAACTTATAATAAGATCTACGAAACAGAAGACTGAATGGCCCAATAACTTTCTAGACATAACAATGGTGACCTTAAAGAAAAAGAAATAAGCCAAAAAATACAGTGACTGCAAGACCATAAGCCCCATTTCTAATGTGGGGAAAATTGTGGCAAGAATACTCAACAGGCGACTGGAACAGAAAGAAAGTGTGGTGTAACCAGACCGATTTGGATTCAGAAAAGGAAAAGGAACCAGATATGCCATCGGGACGCTGAGAACAATTTCAAAGATAGGATATAATTCAAGGAATAAGTTTGCATTAATTTCGTCGACTGAAAAAAGGCGTTTGAAAAATTATGTATTTCCTTCACAAGTATAGCCAAATTACATGGTATATATATAATGTAACCAAATATAAAAAATACTTGTTTATAAACTGTAAGATTCAAATAAATTGCAATAAAGTATGAGCTATTTTCTTATTTTTTATTATTTCCTCCAGTTCATGCTCTCAGTTACCATTGATATAGTTTTTGTCATTTTTATCGTAAATAAATATGTAGCCTTGAACTAAAGTAACAAGTTACCATTTTAGTTTCATTGACCCGTCTCGGTGGCTAACGCACTAGTTTCGTGTTGCGCTTGACTACCGAGGTCGGAGAGTTAGAGTTCGAATTTCGGTCGGGGAACTGGGGTGGTTTTTCCTAAATGGTTATCCTTCTACCTCCACGCAAATGCGGGTTCACTTCATCTAAATTCAACCTTCCCAATTCCTAACCCATTAGCGTAATTAGTACTTAAGCGTATAACCTGAACAGGGTAATCCAGACGTCCTACTTTTCCCGGACATGTCCTACATTTCAACCCTCTGTCCGGTGTCCGGAGGAATTTTCAAAAATTGCAAAATGTCCTTTATTTTGACAAAATAAATAAATTTGAAATTTTTTTGGTGTTATTTGGTCTCAAAGTGATATGCAATTAGAAACCCTGTGTGAGATGGTGTTTCAGTTATTACTAAGTCTTTGAGCATTTTCGTCAGCAAACTCGCCACGCCTACATGTTGTTTACGTGTCACATTCTATTGGCTGCGTGTATGGTGTCATGCAACCAATCACAGTACGCATCCTAATTATTTATCATTCTTTCTGTATATCTATTTCGTCTGTTTCCGGTAGTTGTGGCCTGGGGATGTGTCTATCTTATATTAAAAAATGCCAATTTAGTGATAGTTTATCTTGAAAATACAAATCATTTAAACGAGGTAGAAACAAAATAAAGCGGAGTGGTTCATTTGTCCTGCAGGAACGTACGTTTATATAGCTAATAAAGGTAAGCCATTAAAAACATCTTCATTAACATTGTTTTTAAACAGGTTGATTTTATTTTGTTTGTATGCCTATACATTTTTTATGGCAATGTGTTTTATTCATTTTGAACAAATATATTTTAAATTTCATATGATTTAAATTATTATTTTATTATTAACTATAGAATTTATTGCCATTATTAATAATCCTTAACTATTTTTACTAAAATTGAGTTTACCCTTTGTAGGGCACAAGATTTGGAAGTTATCTCCAGTCTCAGAAACACAAGAAACATTCGAGTTGTAGTAACATTGGAGATATATCAAGTTTTTTCAATCAATCAACAAAATCTACGCAGCAGAGGCAGCTCTGGCATTTCACACCGTTATGGATCATTCATCGTTTAGATCTATGGATTGTACGCCCAAACTAAATGCTGAGCTGTATTATGACTCTTGATATTGCCAAGAAAGTGTCATGTGCTAGAACAAAGACTGAAGCTATAATAAACAAAATTCTTGGGCAACATTCTGTTGATATAACAATAGAGTGCTTAAGGGAATATCTTGTTTTGGTGTTGTACAGAAGGCAGCAATCATGGATCTCTGAAAATTTTCCACCTTTAATACAGTATTTTGATTATAAAGTAGGAGGTTATCCAAACTAAAGTTGTAGAGTTAAAAACAACTCCCAATGAAACTTCTGATACAATATCATCCTAAATAAGTGATACACTAAATAGGCTTGGTATTGTTGATAAATGTGTAGCATTTGCTGGTGATAGTACTAACACAAATTTTGAGGGCCTATAAGGGCTGAGGGTGAAAATATTTTCACTCGATTAAAGGAATGTGTGAACAAAAATTTGAACTGGTGTAGGCTGCCCAGGCATATTCTCCATAATGTGACAGTTTGACAGATTCTGACAGTTTGAAAGTTGATTTGGAGTGCATTGTCATTAAATTGTATAATTATTTTTCTATGTATACAGTAAGAACAGAACAACTTGAGAGTATTGGGAATTTGTCAATGTAGATTACAAGCAATTACTGTCCCATACTATAATTAGGTGGCTATCTCTTTTCCAGAAATCCATAGGATACTTGAGATGTTTGAAGCTTTGCAATAATATTTTTTTATCTTTGCCTAATCCCCTTACAATTCTGAAGAGTTTTATTAGCTAGATAAGTATAGTAGTAATAGTAATATATAGTAAGGCATATTTGTGGCACTTAGATTCTATAATATTGTTTTGCACGACAACATCAAATAGATACAAAAAGAAAGATATTCTCTAATTGATATAATATAAAATGTGTCTTCCCTGTTAGAGAACAGGTTAGAATGTTCATTTATTTCACTTTAGACCAAAGAGGTGTCATGTGCGCGGGAGGAGGGATTTATTAGTGAAGTAGATTGTTTTATGGAGGAAAGCATCGTCTTTGTACAGGGAATGCTAATTATTTAAAGAAATGGAGTGTCTCATTTGCAGATTTTAAAAGTTTTAAATGGATTGATTTTAGAGGAAAGGTTCAAATGAAAGATGTTAGAAATTCTGTATGTTTTAATGTTTTTAAATCAAAGAGGGTTAAAAATTGATGACGTGAAAGTTTCTGACCACTGACCAATTATGTAATTTAAAGATGTACATTGAACACAAAGGCCAGACCTTAAAAATTTGCCATGTACTGAATGATAAATGGGTTAAGTATTTTGAGAATAACAAACATGATGAATGTCATTCAGAGTTACTGAAAATGGCAGAATTTTTTTTTATTACCAGGACAAATACCAATGTTGAGAGGGTGTTTTCTTTAATCTCTGCACAAACAATGGAAAAATGAGAGAAATAAGTTGGATGTAGATTCAGTAAAGGGTTTATTGTTGAAGTATAATTTTAAGCATTTTACTATCAGAGTTACAATATTTTTAAACCAACAAGGTATTTTTTAAAAATATTAGGTCATTAGAAAAATATGTTTGAACAATCATTTAAAAAGAAAGTAATTTTGTACTATACTTTTGAACTTTTATTTTGTAACGTCCTACATTTTTCTTAAATTTCCTAAATTTTGAGTCTCTTGTCTCCTTTTCGTCAAACCCGAACCCAAACGGGTGTTAAGACGCGGTGCTAAAATTAATTAATTTAAGCTACATTGCGAATGTTAGAGATTTCGAACGAAACGAGTATTCAGAAAACTTTCGATACCATTCATTCCTGCTCCATTCGAATCTATTCGGGCCTATTCTAGGGGAATTCACACTTGGAGGAACAAATTGAGAATTGGCGTGAACAACGATGCTCACAAAAGATCCATCCATTCCCACAAACGCCGGTGTCCGGAGTGTTGATTACATTTATCTTTAATTATAGGCCTTTATAAATAGTTTAATTAGCGTACCATGGAAAGTAATGTTGATAAAGACCAGCTAGTATTATCTTGTATGGTGGGTGCGTTTGTATTCATGCGAAAAGTTGTGTAAATAATAGGAAAAAAGAAAATTTGGGTATAATAACTTACTATGCATTACTGCACAAAAAACAATGACCACCAATAAAAAAATATACAAACAAGTATGAACATTAATCCAGATTGTAGACACACAAAAATAATAAATGATGCAAAGCAATACGCAAGAAACGTCCACGTGGCGAGCCTGTTTACACTCGAACGATCATATAACAGGGGAGAGCACGAATTTCCTTTGATGATTCGCTCAAAGACCGACAACGGGCGGATCATCAGCGAATGCGAATCAAATCAGAATGATTAGGTTATTGTTACAGCGGGGAGAACACATCGAACTATCAATTGTGATTACGAAATTCAGTTCGGTGTGAACGGAACATTGAGCGGTGCCGAACAGCCTTCAGTAGGTTCCACTCGTGTTCACTAGGCTACCATTTGCATTGGCTTGTGCTACGACTATGGTCGCTTTTTCAGCGAATCTTCAAAGGAAATTCGTGTTCGCTCCTGCTCTGTTTTCTTTCAGTGTGACCGGGTGTCCAGTTCGCATCAAGTGGTTAACTTCAGTTGTACTTGACCTAGTTTCCTTTGTGTTTTTGCGTGGCGTTTTAACTAAAGAATAAATAAAGAAAGGCTTCCGATAGCTATTCTCCCTTGTTCTCTCTAGTGTAAGTGCACATGTTCAGTGACGATTGTGACCATATGTGAATGTTTTACCGAACAAATGTGAACGTTCAGTTCTCTTATGTTCGCTCCAGTGTAAGCCTAGCTGTTGCAAACTTGACACTTAAGCGAGAGCTAACGAATATTTTCACCGCTTCGCTCGATGAAACACTACACTGTTCTGCCGAATGTCCTCAAACTTGCCCGGAAATAACCGATGGAAAACAAACTTTTCCTGGAAACGCTAATTGATGAAAGTGTTCTCTGAGGAGAATTCTTTTCGCTTTGAATCGATCCGTTTAAGTGAGAGCGGATCCATTTAAATACGTGGATATAATACTTTACTGGATGCCACGCTTCGATTCTCTTAGGTTGGAGCGGGCCTTTATAAATAATATTTTTAGATTTAAAGTACGCTGTTAGTTCAGTCCGAACAATTAGATACCATACATTTATTTTCACTTAGCTAGAAAGACTCCTTACGTTCACCAAATATACATGGCACCTATAAATTTCATTTTCAAATTCTTTGGTCACAAAAAATTCATCCAAGCTTCCGCGACTTGAACTTTTCTATGACTAATAATTTCATACTTTATTGCGAAATTGACAAATCCGGGCTATGGAACCCAGTGAGATATATTTGAACGAAAAAAATCTCATTTCGTAGCCAAGTTCTGTCGTAGAATAGCTAAACAGAAAAAAAATCTTGAGATTATGTCACGTGACCGCTCCATCTCGCAACATCTCAGGAATAGATCCATAGGAGTCTATATACAATATATTACAGTCAATCAAAACTACCTTTTCTACTAAGATTGTGCAGTCGAAGGTCTAAAACAGTATCGTGAGATTATTTCACGCTTTTCACGTTTGCATCCAAGAGCACCCTCAGGGAAATTCTTCCCGCCCTTCCCTCTTGAGATGTATAAATATTACGAATTCGGATGAAGTTGAAACATTTTCCTTATGTTGCATCATTAATTTCAGGAGCCAAAGATTGCCTTAAGAAGCGAATTTTGAGACTTCAATTTAATACATTTTCTCAGGAGAGGACCCTTTCCATATTTTCGATCAATCTTCATGGCATCTTAATAAAGTACCGATTATTCATTATTTGTGGGAGCTATTAAAGTATATTTTAAAATGTGCGTGAGTGAGTACAACAAACAGCATTGCATTAGTTTCACGCGCGCTCGATAAGAGCCTGTTTCATGTAAATAACATCTGCTAGTTTCTAAGTACATGTTTGTTCTTATTGGGGTGCAAAGCACCAACACCTCTAGCACGTACCTCTTGCGGCCACCGCCTTTTGGCTATTGACTTAGCTGCTAGACTGAAGCGTCTGGCTGACTGGTAGGGATTAGGTTGATTTTGTTTTGCGAGTTAAGCGTTGCCATCGCAGACACTTATCCTAGTGGTGCGAGGGAGATACATAGTGTATGAATGTTGAGGGGGTGACGCTTGGTCTGGTGTTGTCCGCTCCTTAGGGTTGGGCTGAGACATAGTCTACTCCTTCCCTCATGGTGGTACGCATGCATTTCGGATGCTCTCCCGAATGGGAGTGTGAACAGCCTGAATGTTTTAAGTTGTCTTTATAAAAAAAATCCTGCAGAGTGCCTCCTAGTGGCTGCCTCTGAACGCCCCACTTCGCTGGTCGGCCTGACGACCCGGACAGTGGGTGGATAGGGGTGATAAACCCTTGTGGGGCCATCTATGTGGAAGTGTACTAAGCGGCTGGTAGTACGTACCCGGTTCATCGGGTGTAGTTTATCAGAACACCTCCACGAGGTCACCGCTCGCCAACATAGGGTCAATGCTCCGGGTAACCGAAGTTATACCTAAGGCTGCGTTTCTGACTCCCTCTGATGATGCTGGAGGGGCCAGCTTCCCCCGCCAAGGGCCAGGAAATGGGGGTGAGGGTTTTCTCGGGCTACTCAATGAGGGCCTTCAACCGGCTGGGGTCTGAAGATACTTGCATTGGTGGGCGTTAGGGTGCCCAAGAAATGAGATGCTTGTTTCCCACGCGGGTGCCAGGTGTTTCACGGAGTGTTGTGGGGTGGTATTCCTGCCTAGGCAGGGTAAGATAATCCAGGATCGTCGTCATAAATCTATGGTTGCTCTTTTACGCACTTCTAGTTATAAGTTCCAAGCTTGATACAGATGGTGCAAAGAGCAATGAGGTGTGAATGGTGGAACAAAAGAGATGGTACTCTACGAGAACATACTTATTTATTAGTATATGCCATTGCGAGGAGTGGCAATTTTGATTATGAATTTGTGAATGAGTGGGCCGTAAGGAAAGTTAAGATATTATGGTCCTTGGGATTTGGAAAAGCGGAGGATGTCCAGGTATATAGGTGCTTAGTGGGGGATTAATAATTATGGGTGCTGTTAGTCTTAGTCAGAATTGGAGGAATTTGGAATATTTTTTTTTTACCCAAGAACTTCAGTGTAGGAAATACTACTTTGGCAATTTACCATTTTGGACCAACCCCATCGCTAATATTAAGCTCCTCCGAGTGTAAGGCACAGTACTCAAATAACATGACCAGATTTAATTGTGTCTGAGAATTGGGTTGTCATTCAGCCTAAATTGCTAATATATTCTTGAATGTTCTAAAAAAAACTTGGCCCTTATAAGTTAACGTTCTAATTAGTCTTATAAAGATTATCTGTGATTGAACAGGTGGCAGTAGTTACTATGTATGTAGTAGTGTTAAGACTGCCGATGACGTAGAGATCGAGGTTCGAATCTCGGTTGGGTGTACTGAGGTGTTTTTTTTTCCAAGATTGTTTTCCACTCTCCCTCCATTTTTATTTTCCAGTTTCCCAGCCCTTCTCGTCACCATTACAATCCATGTTCCTATGTTGAAAGGGAAAGTTTTATTTGATGGGTGTTCTTTGTTGATCACTTTCCCTGAAGTAGTCCCCGGCCAGACTAGTTTACATAGAAAAAAAGTTATCCCAGAAAGAGCCATCATTGGTTTTGTTCCTTTGATAAAATGGGTTTTCAGGGAAAAGATAATGGTGGCAGTTTTTGTTCTTCCTATCCACACCACAGCTGAATTATACCACGCCATGCGGTCACGCCTGTGGATGTTCGACCTTGAACCAACTCGAGCAATACAATCGCGATCAATCACGCACTATGGTATAAACTCATTAAAAAAAAAGCCGGCGTATTTGTACAATTATAGTTTGCAATCAAGCTGGAAATAGACTTATGCAGACTAGATTAAACGCGTTTACGACAGTAGTGGGGGATAGGGATGTGAAAAAAGTATCGATACTCTACTAATATCGATATTTACCTTTCGATACTAGTTTTTTTTTACTCGATACTTTTTTCCTATACCTTTTCTGATGTTAATACTTATACTACGGTATCACCACATTATCGAAAGAAACAGCTTTTTTGCTATCTTCACCTATGCTGTGCTTAAATGTTTACTAGGGTGGACTGTGGAGGAAGAACAAATGAGACTATTTCTTAGTTCTCACTCATTTTCTGCATGACAAGCAAGAAACAACTCTAGCATTCACTCTCTTTTAGCTCTTCATAATTCATAGCAGTTAGTCATTATAAATTCATTATAATTTGCTGTGTTTAAATAAATATGAAAATACAATTAAGATGCAAAAGTTGAAGTTATTAATACTAGATTAAAAAATATATATCCATATTAAAATTTCTATACCGATACTTAATGTTATCGATATATTTTCCTTCCGATACTTTTAATGAGTACAGTATCGATACTTTTCTTTCGAAACCAAATCCCCAGTGGTGGAGGAACAAGCCACTAGCACGGGAAATCACAGAAACCAACACTCGCGCACGTGATCTAAGCAGCAGCAGTGTTGACAGGTGAGAGAGCAAGGCAACATATGCGGTGAGTCACAGTGGCCTGCCTTCGAAAATCTCGCGATAACCGTCTAGGGACCGCCTTATCTAAACTATCCATATTTCTCTGATCTCGTTACATCCAAATCGTTTAGTAAAAAACACGCGTTATAGGAGAATTACCTGTACTCCTTTTACCCTGAAATATAGCAGTCCTAGCTCAGCTGATTGCGGTGTGGTATATCTTATAAGTTACAACATAGTGGAACCAAGCAAGATTACCTACAGTAGCCCATGGCTTCTTTGGTGCGAGTGACAGCTCACAGCTGACAGCTGACGGCTTTGAAAAGCTACCAGACCAAATTATGTATCCCTACGCCGAACCATATGATCTGCAAAAAATATGTGTTTAGCAGCTGTCACTTCTGACAGTCAAAATTTAGGTATATACCTAACTGTTGACTGTCAGAAGTTAGCTGTAAACTGTCATTCAGCACCAAAGAAGCCATGGGGCTACTGTACCGTACCTTTCAGAGTAAACGGAGTGTACATACAATCAAAGTTTACTTTAGTTTATTTTTTAAGTGTGAAATTACAGCAACACTCTTTTTATATAAATATATTATATAAATCCAATATAATGTAGTCTAATGCTTTGTTCACTTAAAAAGATATATTGAGTTTAATGCAATTTGAAGACTTTTGGAGAAAAATGAATCCTCTAAAACGTTTCTACAATTTTTCATAACATTTAAAGCTATATATTTTCCCGATAAAACCCCACTGAAATAGATAGGATTTTCTAAAAAAAATGGACTAGATTTTTAATACGTTACGGTATTTTTTAACTCTTTAATTTGAAATGATACAAAAAAAATTGTCTAATACCTAGCAATATTTCAAGAAATCTGGAATATCCATGAAATTTAAAAATAAACACATGAAAATAGCATTCCTGACTACATAGGAACTTAATTGTTTTAATACTTACCCTATACGCACAAAATATATATACTAGAGACGCGATTATCCGGCCCGGTTCTCTGTATTAACAAGTGTGTTATAAAATAAACAAACCAGTATATATCCACTAGTAGTTAATCAAAAATTAATCGCAAACGCCTTAAAACTGTTACATTGGAGACAGCAAATCATAACTGCTATGCATGCAGTTGGTGTTTAATGCAGTACTATTGCAGTCACTTACGCTTGGTCGGTATAGATAGCAGCACTGTTTCGATTCGGCTGGAAACAGAATCTGTGTCAAGGGAGGGATGCGCGAGTCGTGGCTACATCAGGCAAATCCATACTGAGAATTATTTACATTCGGATTCCTTATTATCCGGATTTTTCGTAATTCAGCCACTTTAGACTGGATAATCGCGACTCCAGTCTATTTAATTCTAAGTTCATACTTAGCAAGTAAATAAACTCGATCACTCATGATTACCGACATATTGGCCTACACATAGAAAATACGTAGTTTCAAAATATAAACTGAGGGCGCATAGTCAACACTGGAATATTTCCTTCCTTTTTACATATCTAAATTAATCAAATATATACTTACTGATCAAGTATTTGATTGATATCTTGAAACAGATTAAACATTAAATTATACCTTACAAAACGACACACCAAAATAATTTGTTTTCATTACAGGGTTATATCTTAAATATACGTGTCGTTAATAGAAGCATGGAACTTAATATGACGCAATTTTCTTACAGAGATATATGATGAACCACATAAATTATTATTTTCATTCAAATGATAGGATGCATTTTAACCTATGTTTTAATTTTACACGATATTTATGTGCAATTAAACAAACCTATTCACATCTGCTTATATTTATTGCCAGGATTGATTGCCACCTGTGTGTAATGTTACACATCTATTCACAGCTGCAGGTGCTAGGTGTATCTATAACCAGGATTGATTATCACCTGTCTGATATGTTTCACATCTATCTGCAGGTGCAAACTGTATCTCTAGCCAAGATTGATCACCACCTGTCTGAAATGTTACGCATCTATTCACAACTGCTAGATTTATCACAAAGATTAATCGCCACCTGTCTAAAATGTTACACATCTATTCACAAATGCAGGTACTAGCTATTTCTATAGCCAGGATTAATCACCACCTTTGTGTTATATTACAGGTGTACAGTATATATGCTAGCTCTGGCTCTAGTCTGGATTGATCATCACCTGCGTGTAATGTTACAGGTGTATGGATACTAACTGTACCTCCAGCCAGGATTGATCACCACCTGCGTGTCATGTTATAGGTGTATATATGCTAGCTGTGTCTCCAGCCAGGATTGATCACCACCTGCGTGTCATGTTACAGGTGTATGTATATATGCTAGCTGTGCTTCCAGCCAGGATTGATCACCACCTGCGTGTCATGTTACAGGTGTATACATGCTAGCTGTGCTTCCAGCAAGGATTGATCACCACCTGCGTGTCATGTTACAGGTGTATATATGCTATCTGTGCTTCCAGCCAGGATTGATCACCATCTGCGTGTCATGTTACAGGTGTATATATGCTAGCTGTGTCTCCAGCCAGGATTGATCACCACCTGCGTGTCGTGTTACAGGTGTATATATATGCTAGCTGTGCTTCCAGCCAGGATTGATCACCACCTGCGTGTCATGTTACAGGTGTATATATAGCTAGCTGTGTCTCCAGCCAGGATTGATTACCACCTGCGTGTCGTGTTACAGGTGTATAGATGCAAGCTGTGTCTCCAGCCAGGATTGATCACCACCTGCGTGTCATGATACAGGTGTATACATGCTAGCTGTGTCTCCAGCCAGGATTGATCACCACCTGCGTGTCATGTTACAGGTGTATACATGCTAGCTGTGCTTCCAGCCAGGATTGATCACCACCTGCGTGTCATGTTATAGGTGTATATATGCTAGCTGTGTCTCCAGCCAGGGTTGATTACCACCTGCTTGTCATGTTACAGGTGTATATATGCTAGCTGTGTCTCCAGCCAGGATTGATCATCACCTGCGTGTCATATTACAGGTGTATATATGCTAGCTGTGCTTCCAGCCATGATTGATCACCACCTGCGTGTCGTGTTACAGGTGTATGTATATATGCTAGCTGTGCTTCCAGCCAGGATTGATCACCACCTGCGTGTCATGTTACAGGTGTATACATGCTAGCTGTGCTTCCAGCAAGGATTGATCACCACCTGCGTGTCATGTTACATGTGTATAGATTCAAGCTGTGTCTCCAGCCAGGATTGATCGCCAACCTGCGTGTCATGTTACAGGTGTATAGATGCAAGCTGTGTCTCCAGCCAGGATTGATCACCACCTGCGTGTCGTGTTACAGGTGTATGTATATATGCGAGCTGTGTCTCCAGCCAGGATTGATCACCACCTGCGTGTCGTGTTACAGGTGTATAGATGCAAGCTGTGTCTCCAGCCAGGATTGATCACCACTTGCGTGTCATGTTACAGGTGTATAGATGCAAGCTGTGTCTCCAGCCAAGATTGATCACCACCTGCGTGTCGTGTTACAGGTGTATAGATGCAAGCTGTGTCTCCAGCCAGGATTGATCACCACCTGCGTGTCGTGTTACAGGTGTATCCACGAGTACATGGACGTGTACTCGGAAGCAAAGAAGCCGGACGCCTCAGAACTTATCAACTCGCCGTTCGGGGGACGTTACTGCGGTCCTATCCCTCCTCGCCGGCGCATATCGCTGTACCAGGTGCTGTCGCTTGGGTTCTTCACGGACAAGAACAGCAGCTACCCGGAGATATTTGGGGGACGTTACGCCTTCATCAACGAATGTAGGTTGTTTTTACTTCTGACTCTAACCCATAGTACTAATAATATTAATAATAATAAATGTGGAGTGGGATAAACTTTTCTATCCCCCTATTTTCTTATTAACAACTAGAAAAGCTACTAAATATCATTGCTGTAGCGTGATCTTTATTTTTGGTGGAGCCAGGTGCTTACCAATAATGATTTTTTTTCTTACCACATATTAACATATGTACATTAAATTCATCTAAGTTTTCCTAATTTTTAAAAATCACTAGAATTACAAAATCACCTTGATTTTCATTGTAGCCTCTGAATGACAGTTCATAGGTAGATACCACAGTATTTTAAGCATTCTATTACTCTGCCTAATATATCCCTATTTTTTTGACACCTGTTCATTGTGTTTTTTGGACTGAAATTTTAACCGTGGAATCTATCTCTGCTGCAATATTTACTGTTTCAAATGTTTTAAACTTTCATGCATTTTCCAAATGAATTGCACATTCCTAATGTTTTTTAATTCTTTCACTTAAATGTTTAAGATCCTTACAACCTGCCGCCGTCCACAGCCCCTCACCATCAAATAATAAACAATAAAAATAAAATAAGCTTTGTTTTTCTTCATTCACAGTTAACCACAATAATGGTTTAACCAAACCAAGCATTAGGAAAAGTATACAGGCTGGCCACATTCGCTAGTGTAAGGCTCGCGCCTGAATGGTAGGGGGATTGACCTTGAGGGACATCTCACACTTTCTCTGAAAAGGACTTGTCACAGTGGCTCTGTTCAGCTTCTTTGTTCGGTCACTCTAGCGCTGGTACCATTCTCGCGTGACCTTTTCAGCGGGGGTGAATAATCTTGATTTGAATATTGTATAATAAATCAAATAATTTACTGCGTGTAGAAAATGGTGTTCCACTTCATATTCATGTTTTTTTCCCAAAAATATTTTATATAATAAAAAGAAAGGGAAATGTTGGTGGGGCATGGCCCTGTGGTTCCTGCTAGACATATTTTCACGTATTAATAGTGAATTCACGTGATCTGCATCTATCACTTTTGATGAATATTATCAATGCAAATAAAATAACACTAAATAAAATAGTAAAATCATACCCACGCTTACGGCAAGTAATAGGTTTTTATTTTCTAAAAGGTGCCTCAAATAAATGTCCATGTTAAATACTCACCACTATTTTACCGTTCACAACTTCCTATCTTGTCGCACAACACTTCCCAAGTCACACCTCTCACAGATCATCATACCGTTTCATAGCCAAAACAATGTTACCAACTACACCACTGTAATATCCCACATCTCCTCCCCTCTAATTTCACAACTCTTCGATAAGTCTCTTCACCAGCTTAATTTCCCGTCGAGGGCGCGAATCTGATGGAGTCGGACCACGCACTTCCAAGCTGTGCTCTCTTCTAAGAAGACTCATACCAGGTGTTTCCTCATTAGTTAGGTCCACAGCTGCAGGGGTTCGAGGTTCTTGCTTCAGATCCGGGTCACTCAGTGTGTCCTCAGGAAATGGTTCAACATTATTTGGGCATTGGGCTGTAAGCGGTGCTCACCCTTGTTCTTCATTAGTAAGTTACTTATGGGTGGCTTTCTTGATTGGTACTCATGTCAAATCCAGTCATATTTAGGTGTGGAACATAAACCTGGATACGTCGTGGTCCCTTATTTGCTTCACCTTTGGACTGACCCACTTAGATTCAGTTCTCCTATAATTCTTCACCCAGACTTGATCGCCCACAGAATAACGGCTAGTGTTGGGACTAGCTCCCCTATAGGCCTCCCTCTATTTAGCTTAAGCTTGCTGCACTCTGCTTGATGTTGGAGGGGGGCGAAGTAGGTCCTGACGATTACTCAACTGCCTTCCCATCAAAGCTTGAGCTGGTGAAATCACGGTGATTGCATGGGGAGCATTCTTAATCAATTAGGAACCTTTGTAAGGCCACGTCAAATTGAGATGGAGGAACTTCCTCCAGGGCTGTCTAGAGACAGCGCTTTACTGTCTTTACCGTATTATCTGCGGCACCATTTATTTTTGGCCAAAATGGGGCTCAATGCTTCCACTGGACTCTATTTGTCCTTAGGAATGTCTGTAATTCCTCACGTTCAAAGGATGAATAATTGTCCGAGACAAGGTATACCAGTAGGCCGAATCGGTAAAAACCTGCCGCAAAAACTGGATGGTCGTGGCTGCCGACATGGACAGTCTTGAGAATACTTCCTGTCACTTAGAATGAGCATCTATGATGACCAGATAGTTTTTACCCAAAAAAGGTCCTAGGTAATCAATGTTCAAGAGTTCCCATGGTTTTGTTGGCCATTCCCACGGTATCAATTCAGTCTTTGGTGGGTTATCCTTGGTTGCGTTGCAGGCTGGACATAATGTCACTAGTTCAGCAATGTCCTAATCTAGTTTCGGCCACCAAATGTATGAGCGTACTAAAGCCTTGGGCTTGACGATGCCCATATGAGTTGCATGTAGTTCTTGTAGTACGGCAGCTCTTAGGGCTAAAGGTACCACAATCGGATACCCCCAAAGCAACACATCTCTTTCAACATGGAGTTCATCCTTGCGCCGGAAGTATGGTTGTAAATTAGCCTCAACAGCTTGTGGCCTCCTGTACTTTAAATAATTGATGACTTTCGTAACGACATAGTCTTTCTTTGTGGCTGTTAATAACTGCTTATAGTCAATCGGAAAATTATTATTACTGTCCAGAGCATAGTGAATTGTCTCATCTACATCTTCTTGAACATTAGGTAATTCGGGCAGTGGTGCCCTTGACAGCCAATCAGCAACGTTCTGGGAAGATTTTACTCATACAACATCATAACTTAATTCGATAATATCAGAGCCCATCGCTAATCTGTTTGCTGCACACGCTGGAATACTATGCTTTGGACCAAAGATAGCTATCAAAGGCTTATTATTGTTCACCAAAATCCACTTCCTTCCTAATAAGTGTGAAACTTCTTAGCGCCAAAAATGAGCCCCACTCCTTCCTTGTGCAACTGGCTGTAAGATTCTCCCGCTTTGGATAGCGAGAGGCTTGCAAACGCTAGCGGCTTCTCTTCACCGTTAGGATATCTTTGTGAGTTCACTGCACCGAGTCCTAGGTCTGACCCATCAACTGATAGACGAACAGGATACTGTGGGTTAAAATGAGCCTACGATCGGTTAGTTTTGAACTACCTATTTGATCTGCTAGAACGCTTGTTCACAACGCCCATCCCCCTACCATGGCACGCCTTTACGCAATAACTTATACAAAAGACCCAAAATTGTAGCTAGAGAGGGCAAAATTTGGACAAATAATTTATAAATCCTAAGTATGACTGCGGCTCCTTCACGTTCTTCGGCTTGGAAGCTTCTAAAATTCCATGAACCTTGTACTCAGTTGTATGCAAGCCATCTGCTTCAATCCTGAAGCCGAGATATTCCACTGAAGTACCCACCTCTCATTTCTTTGTGGACAAGGTCAACCTACAATCTCTGATTATCTCCAAAACTTTGATGAGTCGAAATTTGAATTGTGCTAGGTCCTCAGCCCCTATTAGAATGTCATCAACTCGCGCAGTGGTACCTTTTAAACTACCAAGTAAAGTGTCCATTATTTTTTGAGACTTGGCGGTAGCATATGAGACCCCAAAGGGCAAGCGGGTATATTTGAATAAACCTTTTGGCGTGGTTATTGTCGTAATTGAGATGTCTTCACTAACTCAAACTGTTAATGAAAGTTGGATAAATCGAGCTTCGCAAACACCTTGCTGCCCTGGACTTTATGAAACAGATCCTCAATCCTAGGAAGATGGTGCTGATCCACTTGTAAAAATGGATTTAACGTCAACTTATAGTCACCACAGATTCGAATTCCCCCACCCTTTTTCATCACGGTAACTATCGATGATCCAAATTGAGTGTAGCCCACAGGCTCTAAGAATTCCTTTCTTCAAAAGTTTGTCAATTTTGGTGAGAGCCCCCTCTTGAAGAGCAAGTGGGATTGGACGAGCCTTCATAAATTTGGGCTTAGCATCCTGCTGCAGAGACAATGACAATTTTCCTTTGTTAAACTTACCAAGACGGTTTGTGAAAGCCTCTGGAAATTGCCGAGAAATTCCTTGAAGCATATGCTGCGTCTTGTCTTCTGAGAAGAACAACGGCTGCACCATCTTGTTAGTCTATAGTACGAAACCCCAAATTCACTAAACCAGGCCCTTCCCAGCAGCGGTGGGCCATCCAACTCCACCACAAAATGTTGAAGGTTCGAAAAAATGTGTCCATTATATTCGACCTTGACAGTAATGGTACCTAACGGTATCGATTTTTCCTTGAAAAACAAAAGAAAGTTTTGGAAGTTGGAGTTAGCACTGAATTAGGGAACTTTTCACTAAACAATTTCAACGGTAATATTGTGCTCAAGCACCCGGTATCAAATTGAAATTTAATGCTTTCATTATTAATCCTCAAAACAACATGATAATTCAGGCTTTCTTCTTCCACCTCATTAATCTTGTACAAAATTTCACTATCATCTTTGATATCTTCAGATAAAAAGTGTGTATTTTCTTGAATTATCCCTTTAAAATAAAACTGCTTCTTATTTATGTTATTCGATTTACCCTTATTTCTGCATACCCTTGCTAAATGTCCAATCTGTGAGCAAATATTTCATGTGTAAACACGGTACTTACAGTTTTCTGAGGAATGGTTACTACCCGGCAAACATCACAACGAGCACCTTTAGAGGAACCAGGCTGTTGTTTTAGTTGACTAATTTTCTACTTTGGCTATCCCTTATGACAAATTGGCTCCTATTTTTTTATCTTAGTATCTGTTATTATTATTATTAGCACCATTCGGGTTATACGCACTTAATATCTGTTAACCGATATTGAAGTGAAGACACTTGCTTAGCACTAGCTAGCTCTACTCTTTTATCAATCGTCAACTTAGTGGCGTTTTCCTCAAAAAGCCTATCACGAATGGGTCCTTGACCCATTCCTAAAACAAATTTATTTATTAGAACAAAGTCTAGATGGGTGTCAAATTCACGATTTGCCGCCAATTCCGTATTCTTGCCAGCCATTCATTTACGTTCTCTTCAGACTCTTTACTAGCATTGAAAAACTTAAATTCCACACCAAAAACAGACTCAGTGGAAAGAAAGTACTTGTCAAACAACTCAACGAGTGCATCGTATTTCAACTCCTTAGGTTTTTTTAGGTACACTTAGGTTATCCATTAACTTAAAAGCATCTTCATCCAATGCGTTGAGAAACAGGCCTTTTCTTCTGGTTTCACTCATGTGCGATTAGCGTCGAAGAAAATCTTCATCCTAGTTTGTAAAGAGACCAATCAAATTTTTTAAAGTAAACTCCCTCAAGACACCAATGGTGGTGGTTTCTCCGTCTTCAGCCATTTTGAATGCAAATATAGACTCCTTCCTTGGGATTGACGTCTCAGGTCTGCAATTTCGGGATGAACTTAGTAAGTTTGTAAACTCAAATACTTGTTATTCTTGGTTTTGGTCAACACCAGATTTGACAGTGGGTAATCCCCTCCTCGTCACCAATGTTAAATACTCGCCTTTATTTTAACGTTCACACTTCCTATCTTGTCGCACAACACTCCCAAGTCACACCTCTCACAGATAATCATACCGTTTCATAGCCAAAACAATGTTACCAACTACACCACTGTAATATCCCACAATCCATTAAAGAAAATCAAAATATAGTTCATAATTATTGAAAGGGGAAATGAACTAATCCATTTTTATAAAGTTAAGAAAGACTAAGTTTAATACAAAATTGTTAATTTTATAAAGAGAGGAAAAAAACTTGTTGTTTAAGGATTAACCGCCAAGTAGTCAAATAACAATACAAATTAAAACACTCCTTACTAAAATTAATTATGAAAATAACTAAAAATAACCCACTTTCACTTTAAATTAGAAAATAAGAATAGTTTTGTACCAATTGAATAGTGTGATTACAGAATTAATGATATAAATCAAATAAACAAACAACCCAAAGGTTGGTTTGATGTGATTAAGACCATCCAGCGTTGGGCATGCACCCAGTCCCTTAGCTGATTGGTGCTACATGCACTATCTGGTAGAAATCCCGTGTACTAGGGGAGTTCATAAAGTGTGGTGGTTCCCTGTTGTCTCCCACACTGAATGTCTATGAACGAGAGCAAAAGTGCCCACCAATTTTGCCGGAAAGGTATTTTCACATACCTTCCAGGGTTCTTTTACATGCCCCAATCGACATGGGACCGATGGCTTTACTTCCCCTACTGCGGAAGTTGTGTTACGGATTTGTTTAGTCCAAGAATAATTCGTTAACCTCGGCTGGGTTCGAACCCTCGGGTCCTGAGGTAAGCACTTTACCCCAAGGCCAACAAGGTCGGCAATACATATTGTCTACAACTATACTATTTTGTATATTTAAATAATGGCATGTAGGAATCTTCCTGCCAGGATGTAGATTAAAACAGTTCGTGGAAGCATATGTTTATCTGGAATAGAAAACCATAAAAAAATAAAATAAATGTAGGTCAATTTTGTCCAGGCACTTAAGAGTGGTTGTGTATACTTATCATTGGAAGAAAGTATCACCAGCAGGTAAACTAGAGGCCTCACAGGATAAACAACTACTCATTTTACTCCATCTCTTTCTACTTAATACATTGGCGTCTAAGTGTGGCATTTAATGTGCTAAGATGTGTCAAGTTAAGATGCAAACTACCCCTTAAAATAGCTTTGAATTCACCTATACTCCATTCACGGTAGGAATTACTCTCTGAAAGGTTTTTTTTCCTACCAATATCCTACTATATAATAGCTTTATGGTAGGGTAAAAGGCCTTTCAGAAAACAATTCCTGCGGTGAACAGACTTTAGTGGGCAACGTCGTTAATTAATATTGATTGTCGTTCCAAACAATATCCAAGTAAAGATGATTGTTACAGCTGAATACCAGGTGGGCACTCCTGTGCCTAATACGCCGTGCAGCTTCACAGTGAATGCGTCCATCCAAAGAACGGGCGCGCTTGTTTCGCCCACCTATCCTGGGGCCTATCCTAAAGACCTCAGCTGCAGCTACCTGTTCGAAGGGCAGCCGGGCCAGAGGATAAGGCTAGAGTTCAGAGACTTTGACCTCTTCTTCGGCGGCCCACAGTGAGTTTTAGCGATAGCGCTTTTTTTTTCTTTTTTTTTTTACAAATATTAATATATCAGAGCTATACCTCAGTTTTAGCTTATGTGGTGCTGACTGACAGCTCACAGCTGACTTCTGACGACTTTAAAAAGCTACCAGACCAAATTATGTATCCCTACGCCGAACCATATGATCTGCAAAAAACATGTCTTTAGCAGTTGTCACTTCTGACAGTCAAAATTTAGGTATATACCTAAATGTTGACTGTCAGAAGTCAGCTGTGAACTGTCAGTCAGCACCACATAAGCTAAAACTGAGGTATACCTATACTGGTTGACAAAGGCATTAGTCTTGTCTTGTCTTGTCTGGTCTGATTTTCCGGTGACGGGAAAGTGTGGGATTTGAACCCTCATTGGATGTATTGATAATTTTTTATACATGGTTTCCCCCTCTACTTTCACGCAAATGTGATTATACTTTCTCTCAATTCTTCCTTTTTCATCCCATTAGTGTAGATAAGTGGATACAACATGCGTAAAATTGATTTAAATGAGTATAAGAAGACACAAGCAATAGTAAGCTAGGGATTATACAACAAACTAGCTGAATGCCCGTTCTTCGCACAGGATATTGTGTTATTATTTATTTTTGGATGAAAATGAGGAATTTTTGTTTGAAACTTGATGGCATGGTTCTTAGCGCTACCCGAGAAACACCGCGAGGAGGTGACATGTATCGTTTCTCATGGGGAGGTTTATTTTCGGCAGGCCCCCTTGCTTACTGCCTGGGGCGTTATCAGCTGAGCGCGGCTGGACAGGTCTCCCCCCCCCCCCCATCCACCACCACTTCCCACCACCATACACCTCCCCGGGCCAGGCCCTCTCACTCATATAGACCCTACAAACACCACAAAATTCAGCAAAGTATAAACTATAGACTTCTACCGGCTCTTGGAGTTGCATATTAAAACATAATTACATATTTACATATTTTAATGAATTGTCTGTATTAATTTTTTTCCACGCCTTAGAAGCATCTATAGGGGTTAAAAATAATTGCTAAATTTTTTTGAAGGCATTATTAGAACAAACTTATCGGATTATTACCCTCTAAACGCTTAAAAAGATGTTATAAAGCAATATTGTTGATTAGGGTAGCTACCCCGATTTCACCCCCTTAATCACAAAACATCGGAATGAAACATATTTACTTTTCCTAATTAGCTTATAGAGAACACCTGTGCCAAATTTCAGCCCTCTAGCTTCGTGGGAAGTGTGAGAATTAGTGATGAGTGAGTCATGCTGGGATCACGATCAACTTAAACTTAACTTAACGTAACTTAACGTAAAGGACCTCCTCGTGTGTTTAAATGGAGGCGATCACGATGCACTTAACCAGGGTGGCTACAAAACATATTTTACAAAATTCCCTGACTTTTCCAGGTTTTCCAGGCAACATTTTTCAATTTTCCCTGACTAATTTTTTCCAGTTTTAATGGTGGATGATGGCTTGTTTTATTTATTATTGATCACATATTAAAAAAAGTTTGTATCTACTAAACAAACAGTTTTATCAGTTTTTTAAAAATTAAAATATTATTTTATTTAGGTATTATGAACTTTTGTTTTAGTGATTAGTTGCGAAATTAATTAATGGGATATTTTAGACATTTCTTTAATCCCCTGACTTTTCTTATTTTTAATTAAATTCCCTGACATTTCCCTGTTTTCCCTGTCTGTAGCCACCATGTTAACTTAACGTTGACTTGCAGTTAACTTAACGTAAGAGATGTCCTGGGAGGTCTTATAATTTACTTTACGTTACTTGAAGGGTATCACGTGATCTAGCCAGCCAATCATTATGCGAATGACGTCATCAGGGATATTTAGTAACTCATTTGTTGGTATTATTACTAATGTTTACTCTTTAGTGTAAGTTCTAGTGATCAGACATTGAAACAAAATAATTACACTAAAATAGGAAAGCTAAATTTATCCAAAAAAATTTGTAATAGATATTTATTATATCGATTGAAAACTATAAACATTCACAGATCATCACTGTAAAACTAGTACAAATCACAGATCATACTCGAGAATGAAGATGTTTGGCTTGAGTTGTTATGTTAAGTTACGTGAATCGTGATCACACATACGTTAAGTTAACTTTAAGTTAACGTTATGTTAAGTTACGTTAAGTTAACGCTAAGTTGATCGTGATCCCGGCATAAGTCAGGGCCTTCGCTTTTAATATATATATATATATATATAGAGAGAGAGAGAGATATTAGCAAATGTTAAAAAAAATCCCCATCATAGCTAAGGAATAACAATACTTGACAATATCTTAATTTTTCAATAATGTATCTCTCTTGTGTAGGACAGAAATAAAACAGTTTGTATCCCTCTGGTATGCATTGGCGCAGGAACGTTTTTATTTGGGGGGGAGGGGGCGTTGAATATAAGCATGTGTTGTTATAGGGAATAGCATATTTAGAATTAAAAAACCCCAGAAAAATGTGATATTTAATGGTCCAACAGTGCATTTTTGTCATTTATTTTAGGCATGCCAAACATTAGAATAAAGACACATAAAACAAATTAAGAAAAATTATATCTGATGCTGCTCAACTAAAAATTACAAAACCCTAAAAATTAAAGTAGGTTTCCAAACACCTTTGCCCTATATTCGCTACTAGCTATAAATTCACTAACTTGTTTTGCAATTTCAAGTTTGTTGAGCCTCTCAGGATATGCATTTAGCAGACACAGGGGATTTAGTCTACATTGCTTCATCGTGGAGTGAAGATAGTTTTTTATGCCTCCGAGCATTGAAAAACTTCTTTATGCGGTAGCTGATATAGCTGGTATTACTATCAGAGTTTTCAAAATATCTTCAATGTGTGTTCCAGGCACATTTTATTTTCACTATGTTAACTTAGTGTGAGCTTTATATCTTGCCCCAACAAAATCTCTACATTATCTAAAAGTTTTATTATATTATTTTAGGCGGGTAAAATTTACCCCCACCCTCCTTCCGTTCCTGCGCCACTACTGGTATGGTACTAAACGATTGCAAAGGACAACCTTTATAGCTGACTCTTTTCTTGACACAAAGCCATTGCTTTAGTTAATTAGTGAGAGAGAAAACCTGAAGCGTTAAGTGATCAGAGCAACTGAGTAGAAAAATGAAATTTTAATTAATTTATCTAAGTATAGTTTTATAACTATATTGGTAATATTGGAACGTCTTGTTAAAATATAATGTATAGATAATTAAGTTATTTAGCTCAACAACTTTGTAGTCATATTATTTTAGGGAATTGCTAAACAGAAAATGGCCTACACTCAACGCTTTATAGAGTCGGCCTATATATTTTAGCATACATGGCTTATGACACATTTAAAGTTAATTATGTCAGAGTAGTTAGGATTATGGAAATAATAAAACTGACTCAAGACTTCATAGTACTATAATTGAAACCAAGGCGAATGATCAAGACTACCCATACTCTATAGCAGTGGTTCTCAGAAGGTGGCCCACGGACCAAATGTGGCTGTCTGGCCCGACTTAAATAATTAAACTGATATATATAATTCATTACCACGGTTTTACACCTTACGTCTGACAACCCTGTACTAGGCGTGTTGGGAGAGGGGTGGGTGAAGGTCATTACGATAGAAGGGCGGGTGAGAGTCATTTCAAAGACAAAGACAAACTTACAGTTTGAATTAACCAATATTCAAGGTTCAGAAGAACTGAAGAGTAACTTTACATACTGCTAGCTGTCACTTACAACCTTTCCTACCGCAGATGGGTATAGATTATAATTCATACTCAATTTTATTTGATAAAATTAGTGATGTGAGTATAACATATGTATTAAATTCTTTACCAATATATAAAGATTGACAAACAGTCTCACCTATCTAGGGCATTCTGTACATTACCCCTGTGACTACATAATATGGTATTTTGTGGGTATGTTGTATGGTCTAGTTTAGTCTAGTCTACCAGTGACAGGGAGGTCGGGGTTCATATCTCATCTGGGTGTAATGAAGATGATCTTACATGCATTATTTGGCACGCTCCCTGTATCTTTCTTATTCCTACAGCTTTAACTTAATTAAATGTGGACATCCTAGGTGACAAGTAATACAGAGTGCAAAAAAAACAAAGCACTTATAAGTCAATTTTATTGGATCACTTCATTCTATTCATATATGGGGTAACCTTTTAAAATTTAAAATTAATATATAATACCATTTTTATCAACTAAGAACTATGTTATATGTGTGAGTGCATTTTTTTTTTTAGCATCGCCTCTTCGTGTTAAATACATTTTTGTACTAATCACGCTATTGGTTTTAGGGATTAGGAAGGCTATGTATAGAGGAAGTATACCCACATTTGCGTGGAGGGAGGGTGGAAAAACATTTTGGAAAAACCAACTCAGTACACCTGACTGAGATTCGAGCCTTGATCTCACTGTTATCAGCAGTCAAGTCTACTGCAAGAGTAGCACGTTAGACCACGCGGCCACCAAAGCAGGCGAGTGCATAGTTGTAGCCTATTTGATTTAATTACATTATATTCATTAACACAAAGTTTAACTTATTGTGAATGTACCTTACTAATTCTTCGTCATGGTCTTGTTTAGGTGACTCATTATCATTTGTATAAGATTTCAAAATCTAGTATTTATTCATGTCAATTATTTGATATGTCACTTACCTGTGTTATTATGTCATTTTTTTTTAACATTGAGTATATTACATAATATATATCCAATATTTTACAATGCAGAACTTTTTTACTTTTAGCTGTCCATTTGACTATGTCAAGCTGTATGATGGTGTGGACAACGAATCTGCAGTGATAGGGACGTACTGTGGCCAGCAGCGCAACTTGGTTCTATACTCCTCAGAGGAAGCACTACTAGTCTCATTTGTTACATTGCAGCGAACAGCCAACACCCAAAACAGAGGCTTTAAGGGCATTTTTGAATTTAGTGAAAGTTTTGTCAAATTAGGTAAGTCACAATAAATTGGTATAAGGCTGTATTTTTGTTTGTTGTGTTGTTCCATGTTAAGAGATGTATGTATGCAACCTCGGATTTGACTGCACCTATGCCCATGGGCACAATACATGTTTGTGCACCTTTGTTCTACAATAAATTGAAAACAAATCAAACAAACTATTATTATTTCTAAATTATTTTTTAAAAAAAATCACTACATATTTTAAGAAATAATACAATAAAAAGTATGTATTAAATCGTTAGTAAATAGTAAGGCAAGGTATTTTGATAAAAGTTTTTTTTTAACTGAAACCAAAGGATGAAATTCTAAGCCTACAACGAAAGAGGTTTTCACCTAGCCTTTTCAATTGCAAGTACTGCTAAATGATTTAGTCTTTTCTGTGTTTGTGACGATCACAGATAATTTTTAGCTCTAGCAAGAGCAGAAAAAGACCGTTCAGCTAAACACTTTATAGTTAGAATGTTTAAGTACATTTTTAAGCAGACACAAACATTTGGACAAGGATCATGAAGGTGTTTTCTTTTACCATTTTGTTTAAAAGTGGTAAAGAGGTGAAACACTTTTTGTCATCTAAACTTGTGAGGAATTTCTTGAATACATTCAGTGGCAAATGACTCTTCGATATCTGATGAATAAAGCTGCTGAAGTTTATTCTCAGATTCGTGAATTTCAAGCAGTTAGCATTAGTCAGTGATCACTTTAATAACTGGAGGGACATCTTTGGCTAAAATCTCGAGATGCCGGCTGCACACTATTGTGTAAGAGAGAAAGAAACTTTTGGGTATATGTTTCTCTCTTACACATATACAAAGTAATGTGGCATTTTAACATTGATCGTTTACTGTATTTGTATGAATACAGGGAAAAAAAAATAAAAAGAATAGAATAAAATACAAATAAATAATAATTAAACAATAAATAAAGAACAAGATATATTGCTAGTGTAAAAATTCCCCTTTAGTGTTGGTAAAGTTCCTGTATCATACATCTGAATCGGCGCATATTTAAAAAAATATCTACGGAAATTTGCCATCCCCATAAATTTGCCGCCCTGGTCCTGGGCCCATGTGGCCTGTGCCTAAATCCGGCAATGTATGTATGTATTTATGTGTATGAGTGTGTATGTGTGTATATATGTATATATAGCATATTTTAATGTACTATATATATACATGTATATATACATAATACATTTTAATGTACTATATATATATACATGTATATATACATAGTACATTTATATATATAATTAATAGATTAGAAATTAAATTTTATACTTTATCTGTATATTTGGGTACATTTGATGTATTAACTATTATTTTATATCTTAACCTCTATAAATTAGGACAATTTAATTAAAATTTTTAGGCCTGTTAAAATGTCAACATTTATTTTCGAATTTAAATAATATAAGCAATTATAAAAGTTATTACAACCTTGTATGTGGAAAGCTTTATCCAGTGAAACCTACTAATTCATAATTTAAAATAATTATGACATCAAAAGCTACCTTTATTGCCACATTCACTTTTTTTACTCAATTTCTTTTCTTAAACCAAATAATACTAATGTATCTAATGACTTTTTTTTCCTAGTTAATTATGTGAGTTTTTAAATATTTTCTTTCCACTGCCACTAATTTACAACACATAATACAACGACTTATTACTAAACTATAATGTTTGTTTGTTTGTTATCAAATAACACCTAATAATATGTTTTTTTAATAAAATGTATAGTGAACTATGGCTTAATTTCTTTGAACAGATTTTATTGTTAAAAACGATGGGGAGCACATACGTGGGTCCGAATGCGACCAGAAAATATTGAGTCGAAAAGAGTCTTCAGGGTTTGTGTTCAGCCCAAACTATCCATTACCTTACTTCCCTAAGATCGTGTGCCGCTACTTTATTTACGGCATGCAAGACTCACAGCATTTGGAGAGAGTGAAGCTAGAGTTCGACAACGAGAAGTTTAATATTCCTAAAGGGAATAAAGAAGAGTAAGTTACCATTCTTATTATAGATTATAGAGTTAAAAAAAACAAGATATTTTTTCAACCATAATTTTTTCTTAATTAATCTGACACCTTAGCTCAGTTGGTAGCATGTCTGTCTACTAAGTGAAGTGTCCCGGGTTCAATTCCCGGCATTGTCGGAAAATTTATCATTGGTGAAATGTGGGTTTACCCTTGCACAGTGATGAATCACTGGCTGGGGACTGGATGCTATGCCTGTCCTTGTCTTAAGATAGATTATAAGGTAAGGCATATGAAGCTACAACAAGCCAGAAAGCCGGTAGTGTAAAATATATCGCTTGAATAAAAAACTGACCCAGGCCACAACCTGATGTACACTTTTTTTTTTTTTAAATTAAAGCAGATTTCAAATTTAACATCCAATACGGTGGTTTACTATTAAAGTTCTGATGTATATGATGATTTTAAAATTTTAAATAAGAAAATATCTCATAGCACAGATGGATCTATTGAGGGAATTCACATTAAATTAAAGTAAATATTAAAGTTTGAATTCCAACAAGTCCACAGTTTTACATTGACAATGTACAAACAACTTTGAAAAATAAATGTTATAACACAATCATACATACCTATTTTATCATATACTGTAACTTATTGTATGAGATTGGGAGCAACAATTTAAAAAATAGGCTATCAATAAACTAACTTTGATAATAATCTGTCCTAAGAAAAAAAAATGTTATTTTGAAAAGTATATGAAAACTCTTCAGATATAAGTTGTACTAAAAATTGTAAACCATTTTTTTATTTTTCAAAAATCAGTAAACTAACATAATGTTTTCATAAATGGAAATATGTATTATTTTATCATATAAAAAACCACTTTCAAGATACCCATTTTGAACAAAATTGTTAAAGCCATTTTTGGAACTCAAATTTGTAAAAATCAGTCCTCAGTAAGCTATTATTAACTCAAAATATTATCTGAAGTAACAAGTATACACTGTTATTTAATATGTGAAGCACTCCCTAGATACCCGTTCTGAATACAATCGTTAAAGCTACTAAAAAAAATTTGTACATACAAAATTAAGTTATCAGTAAACTGCCGTTAATTTTAGTATTGGAATTAAAATCACCATTTGAGTTTTAGATATAACCATAAAATATTTAAATATTAAGTTTGAATGAAATCTATTTAACTGTTTTGGCTGTTAGTCCAGGTACAAACAGACTTCTTTTAGTTAGTTTTACAAGAAAGTAAAATTGTTGGTATTTTACGGTAAACTTTAAATGAGTGGTTTGATGCTTATTGTATCTGCCTAGAACTTTTTAGTCTTTAACTATCCCTTTTATCATAAAGAAAATGTTTGATGAATGAATATGAACCTTATAATTGATATAATAAATCAATATTCGCAAATCATTAAGGAAGCTAAAAAATAATAATATTTAGCACCGCATCTTACTACCTGTTCGGGTTATACGCTTAAGTACTAATTACGCTAATGGATTAGGAATTGGGAGGGTTGAATTTAGAGGAAGTGAACCCGCATTTGCGTGGAGGAAGAGTAGAAAACCATTTAGGAAAAACCACCCCCAGTTCACCCGACCGAGATTCGAAACCTCGATCTCCCCGTCCTTGGCGGTCGAGCTCAACACGACTAGTGTGTTAGCCAACTACACCACCGAGGCGGGTGAAGCTAAAACATTTCACATTAAACGCCAAGGGTTTTTTATTGACAAAATACTTCATTTGAGATTGTTTTTCTTAAAATCATTTCAAAATACCCCATTAAAGTATCAATACAAACCAATATTAGATAAGTACCAATGTTACATGCTTCATTCACCGAATACCGAATACCGAATGGTCTAACTCTAAGGCGTCGCTCTCATGTTAAACTGGCTTGCTGAAGACAGGTAGATTAGTTTTTGAATCCTGGCTAGGTCTACTGGGGTGATTTTTCCTAAATGGTTTCCAACTCTCATTCCATTCCAAATGCGGGTAGATTACCTCAAAAATGATCCCTTATTCATCCCTATCCAATTAGAGTAATTATCATATATGTTTATAACCTGAACAGTTAGTAAGACGCGGTGATTAAAAAATGTTGAATAAAACACATTTTATGGTAGATTTTTTCTTTCTATAAATAGTCAATTATTTCAAAACAAAATATTCCAAAATTCCCATTAAAATATATTTACAAAATAATATTACATTATTTTGGATATACATTAGAGTCCCTATTACACGTCATAAAGGGTGTAGTCCCAAATGTAGCAGTGCTAGAGCTCTTCATTTGGGAATAGAGGATGGAAGTGGTAGACGTATGCAAACAAAATTAGAACAAACACACGCTTGCTCACATTTGTCTTTCATTATGGTTTGGAGGGAAATCTCTTTTGTAAATATTCATAGTTTAATTAACTTTCAATTCTAATTAATTGGAAAGAAAAGTTTGGCATATCCACATTTAAAGACAAACAAGTTTAATTTTCAGAGAAAATTATATTTTCTGTTCCGCTTTAGCTCCATTACACCCCTGTGTTTCATCTGACATTCACACTGGCTAATTTTTTTTATTCAAATAACAGTTTTTTACTCTATTATGTCAGTAGAATTATCTAGTAATTATTAATAAACATGATTTTATACTTTTCTACACTTACTCTTAGCTTTTGATCTGTTTATCCCCCCGCCCCCTATTCCCGCCTGTTTTCACTTCATTATATATGACCCCATTTAGGTGTAGTTTAGTTCAAATAGTCGTATTTTGGAATCAGATTGATATTATATTAAATAATTGGAATTTTAAGTTATTTGTTAGTGTGTTTAATATTAAACCCATATATATATATATATTCTCCTAAGACCGGGAGCACACAGGATGACACAGAAACGTTTCGGAATCATGATGAAACAAAACATTTTTTGTGTATAGGTGTTTAACCATTTGTCATTCCACTTTGAATACATGCTTTCACATTAGTCGAAGCACACTGGCTGACACACTGGCGGATCAAAAGCTATGACACACAGTGAGACATGTTGAAACAAAGCAGCTGTCTTGCCTACTCCCATGTTTCATAAAGTTTGTTTCACTTGTGTCGTGAAAAATACGCCACGCACAGGTGCAAAGCTGGGCAATTTATCCATATAGGACTAGTATCTGTCAAAATTTTGAGCTGCGATAATCATTCTTGTTTTTTTTTGTGCTTTGTTTTGGTAAAAAAAATGCTGAAAAAGTCAACTGTAGGGAGTGTAAATACATGGATGGTAAAAAATGTTTTGTCATCATTCAGCAAAGACTGTGTTACACAACCATAATTTGAAAGAATACTATAACAAGGAATTGCTGACCAAAATTGGGAAGAAGTGGCAAATTAAATGTAAAGTGGGGGTTTTGCTTCCTGGAATCCCCAATTATTCCAAGTTTTCTAAACTTACTCGAGTAAGGTTAGAAAATGTGTCAGGGAACTTCTTCAGTTCTTGTTTATACTTTTCCAAAGAACCTTTCTCAGATCTTTTTCCATTGATAGGGTGAACTTGATGATCCCTCATGCTCAACCAATCAACCCAGGAAATAATTGTTAACAGTTCATCGGTCTTGGTATAACCAACATTACACGCCTTATCTTAGCATTTACTTAACATTTTTTGTTTTTATTATTTTTTGCTTCATCATGTTTAATTTTTTTTTAAATTAGTTGAAACTGTCATGATTTCAAGATGTTTTGTTTCATCGTGTTTTGAAATGTTTTGTGTCATCCTGTGTGCGTCCAGTCTAATTTATGTTTTCTCTGACAACTATCTACATTGTTTTTTGACAGCAAGGTAAAGCTTTATAACTACCGTTTTGGTTCCAAGAAAAAACCTTTACACTCTTTATCAGTGTCTTCTTCTCCCAAAATTTCACACTGTATAGTACACAAACAAATTATTTCTATGGAATTCTTTGAGAGCCCAAAGATTTTAATGGAAATCTCAGGGTGCATTTAATGGACTGTCCAGTGATAACTCTATTGAACTCTTGACTTTAAAATTACCTTATGTGTGAATAAACATTTTTTTTGTCTGTCCTTAGTTGCACTGACGGGTATCTGAAGATGTATTTGAAGGGTCAGGAGGCGACAGACTCTTATGATAAATTTGACCACGAGTTGTGTGGAAAAGAAAGTAATCCATCAGTGGTGGTGTCTGATGGCCCACGGTTAGTCATGGTATTTAGCAGTGGAGAGCTTCAAGGGCGAGGCTTTAAAGCGAAATACACTTTTGAAACAGGTAGGTTTTATAGAATATACTAGTATTTTCCCAAGAGTGACCACTCAACTCCTTAATATTGTTTAGCAATTTAATATAGTGTTATTTTAAACTTTTTTTTTTAGGAATAAGTGGCGCTCGCAGAAACTTACTTTGGGGAAAGGGGAGTGGGTTTTTTTTTTTAAACAATTAAGGCCATAATTATTTCTAGGAAGATGAGGGCTTAGGAGTACTGCTCCCTAAGCCCCATAGTCAAAGAAAATTTCAGAGTATTTAATCCCGCTAGAAACTTTTTGAGTTGTTTTTATGGTAAAAAGAGCAAATATTTACAAAATGAGGTTCTTATAGTTTACCTAAATAACAATCATTCAGATGTGCAGAATTACTAACGTTTTTAATTCAAACTTCAAAATTATTTTGGTGACATATCTTTTTTATTATCTAATTACTCTTTCCAAATGTGTAGGATTTTCTCAATTTCACAGAAATTAAAATTTTTAGTATTTTCTTTAATTCCTTTAGTAAATGTTAGTCATTGATGTATCGTCTCTGTGCTGTGGTGAGACATCCAGGTGATATATGCCTCAATGATTGATTAGCCAGTTCTGGTAGCTTTGCCAGTTTGAATTCCAGTCAGGTCGAAGATAATTATTCTTAACTTAATTTGAAATTGAGTATGTTACTAGGGGCCTTCTTAAGACTCTATTAGGGCATCCAATTTGTTAATAAACCTTATCTTGTGTTGAGAGCCTTAAACACCTTAATGTGCTTGAACATCAAAACATGCTAATCATAGAGCTTTTCCTGTATCGGTACTGGTAATTTTATTTTGTTATTATTTAAACAGAAACTAAGGAAATGTAAATGACATCTTTATGTGACTTTGACCTTATATACAATGTATCAAAAGCTAATGTGTTTGTACTTTTTCGAATTGGAAATTTTAAATGTTATTTTGAATTTGGGGTCTGGAGGGGTGTAAAAGACAGAAAAGGAGGGTGGGGGGGTCAAACTACCCGTTTGCTCTGCTTTGTGTGCACCACTGTACGAGATCATATATGTTTCCTGTCAAAAATAATAACTAAAACTCTACACTATTTGTAACAGTTAAGGTAAGTTTATTTTATTATAATTATGTTATGAGAGAATAGAATAATTTTGTTGTTGTTGATGAAAACTGAAAATTATTTGAAGCATTGAATGATTAGTTGGATTTGTGGCTTAGTCCTACAAAAACTAGATGACTGGTAATAAATAGTAAAATCATCAACGAAACAAATTTTATTCAGGCATGCTCATATTATTAAGAATTCTGTTTATTACGTTTTGTAAAGGTTCATACTCAAAATATTGCCTCAAGGCACCTCATTTTAATTGTTATAAAAGTCCTGTTGTGTTGGTGGACGGCCTTTCTTCCTAGGAGTAGTGACATGGGCAACGGTATACTGGCCAGCAAGACAGATCACAGTTGTATTTGCGGTATACTGGCTAAAATGTGCCAACACCTATCAGTATAGCATCGTTACTGTAAGCAGAAAATATGGTCATGTGTGTGGGTACGATCAAGGCTAGTAACCTGGTTTATTCTTTTTTAAATCACTACATGACACTGTGAAAGAATAGCCTCGGATGACCAAAGCTATGATGGACAGCTGAGGTTAAAACTGAAGGGCCCATCGGTTGACAATTTGGTGAGAACATTAATTATTGGAACATGTAATGTGAGAGGAGTGTGTGATAAAGAGAATGATCTGTCATAGGAAATTAATGGAGGAAAAATTGATAATCTGTGTATGTGTGAAACCAAGCGGAAAGGGAAAGATGATTTTTGGTGATGGATAGTAGATTGGCACTGTGGCCAGGTGGGGATGAATGGGATGAAGGTGAAGTCGGGGTGTAGACTTAATCCTAAGAACAACAGCTAAGCTGTTTGTGAGAAGGTATGAGTTGGTATAATCTAGATTTATATGGGTACGTATTAAAATAGGTATTCGTAGAATTATGATGGTTGCTGGTTATGCTCTGGTGGAAGGTGAAGACGAGAATGTGAGTGAAGTTTTGTAATGAGCTCAATGAAGCATTAATGCATTTGAGCCGGGTGAAAGAATTATCTTGCTAGGAGATATGAATGAATGGGTGGGTACCCAAAGAGAGAGTTCAGAGAGAATGTTAGTAACGTGTGGTAATGATAGGTTAAACGAGAATGGTAATAAGTTGGTGAGTCTGTGTTTAGAAAAAGGTTTATTTGTGTCAAACACATGGTTCAATCACAAAAATATTCACTTGTATACGTGGCAAAGGGGTGATTCGAGAACAATGTTTGATTTTTTGGTTTAGAAGTTTAGTAAAGATTACTAGGGTTGTGCTTGGAGTCGAGTGTGGAACGGATCATTTCCAAGTGATCTCAGTAGTTGAATTAGGTAGGAATTTTGTGAGGAAGCAGTGCAAGAGTATTAATTAAGTAAGAGAGAAAGTGGAAAAATTGTAGGATAAAAGTGTAAGAGCGCAATATGAAAGATTGATGGGCGAAAAATTAACTTAACAAGAGAATGAATGGAATGTCGAAATAAATGCTAATGATGTAGAAAGTGCTTGGAACAGAATAAAAGAGGCTGTAGCTGAGTATGCAAAAGATGTGTGTGGAACTGCGTTGGTGAGAAACTTATAATAGATGCATGGTAGAATTAACAGGCGAAAGAAGCTGTGAGAGAAAAGAGAAGCATACAAACAAATAATTACTTTCAAGAATGAGACAGAATGTAAGAGGTTATTTGACATATACAGTCAACTCTCGATTCTACGACATTCACGGTTCCCTGGAAAAGGGTCGTTATTTCGAAGGGGTCGTTATTGGAATGTTATCTGATTTTGTTTCACCTCCGACCCTTATACGCAAAAATTGCTTTTTTTAGACAACACATGAAAAAATACCTACCTATTTCTTAAAGAACTTACCGATCACGAGGGGCTTCATCTTATCGTTGCCGTCTATGTTTAGCACAGAAGGACGGTAAAACGCTCCTTGCTCCTCTTTGCACCCTTGCTCTTATCCCCTTTCACAGCAAGAGTGTGATCTGGCATGAGGTTGTAGAACATCCCCAGCTGTTCAGCGTTGTATACATCTTGAGGATGATAGCCCCTAAGTATGTTTCGGAGTAAGGGCATCCATTCCTTCACCGGTGTTGGGTCGACCTATGCGCTTTCACCGACGACTTTGTGTCTGGATATGCTGTGATGCACTTTTTAACGCTCTAGCCACACACTTGAACACCTAGTTTTCTATACCCAACCTCAGGGAAAATTCATCGACCTTCTTCTGCATCATCGGGCCGTTTATTGGCACGTTTTGCGCCCAATGCTGGCTGAACCACTCCAGCATAGCTTGCTTCAGATTCGCGTGCGTCGCACCCTTCAAATTATTGGCCTTTACATCGTGGCCTTCCTTCTGCACTACATTCACAATTTCTTCTCTCATTTTGAGAATCGTGAAAAGTGTCGACATCGGAATGCCATGCCACCGCGTAATCTCCATCTTTGTAATCTTCTTCTCATCCACTTCCTGGATTATCTTTCTACTTCTTCATGAGCGTCAAAAAGGTCCTCTTTCCACTCATTTCGTCGAAATTATAAGTTCGTATCAAATAAAAAAAATAGCGTGGGTCGTCCAAAATCGTTCACAAAATCAAACCAAATCGAGAATCAAAATAACAATGGCAAAAACAAGCCTGGTGCGTGATGTAGCGGCAGTCGCGTGCGGGGAAACATTGTCTTGCTTGTCGGATGGGGTGGACAGAGTAAAGTGCTATTGGCTGGCATTGATAGGGTGGTGTCTATTTTTATACCTGCCCTACCCCAGTTACTAGTAATACAGCGCTCACAAAAATAATTGCAAGTGCAACAAACACATTTTACGGCCGATTTCCTTAAAATGTTCGACCTTTTTTTTTCACATTTTTCACGGTTCCCCAAAAAAGGGTCGTTACTTCGAGAGAGACGTTATTCCCGGGGTCGTAGAATTGAGAGTTGACTGTACAAAGATAAAATATTTACGCAAAGAATAAAGGAGAGTGAAGAGAAAATTAGATTAAAAGAAAGATAAAGAATGCAGAATAATTTTGAAGGAAATGAGAAGCTGTTCTGAAAGTGGGTAAAGAGAACGAAGCAAGTTCGGAGTGCAAGGGAAGACCTATGGCATTCAGAATGAACGTGATGAGATTATCTGGGATGAAAATGTATAAGAGACCTATGGAGGGAATAATGTGAGCAATTGTATGATGAAAACATGGAGAAAATAACAGATAGTAAGGAAAATGGAGTTGTTCAATGTGTGTGCTGGGATTTTGAATGTTCCTAATGTCTGGAAGAATGCTGTCATAGTTCCTTTGTACAAAGGCATTAAGAGTGAATGTAATAATTCTACAGAAATTAATTTTTTGAGTATTCCAGACAAAGTTTTTGAAAGAGTCTTGATTGAGAGGGTATGTGAAAAATCTGTGGACATAATTCGGGGTGTACAATATGGTTATATGCGAGGTATAGGTTGCATGATCCAGATATTTGCATTGCAACAAGTGCTTGAGAAATGTATGGCAGTAAGTGTTTTGTGCATTTGTTGATATGGATCTAATCTGGAATGTTCTGAGGGGGTATGGTTTGTAAATGCAATTATGGCGGTGTATGATGGTGGTAAAGAATGCGTTGGGGTGTATGGAGCCTTGAGCGAATGGTTTGATATTATACAGGATGTTAAACAAGATTGTGTTATGTCTCCATGGTTGTTTAATGTATTCATCGATAAGTGTATGAGGGATGCTTGTGAGGACGTGGTTGGTGTACAAATGGACAGTGTGAATGTGAGAGTGATGTTATATTCAGATGATGCTGTATTAATGGTTGAGAGTGAAAGGGGCAAAATGCATTAAATCATTTGAATGTTGTGAGAGGCAGAATGGATATTCATATAAATGTCTCCAATACTAAGATGATAGTTTTTGATAAGGACGGATCGGGAAATGATTATCAGCTTAGAATAAATGTAAAATTGTTAGGACAATTGAATGGTTTTGTTTATCTGGCCAGAATGTTCTGTAAAAATGGAAAGATAAATGGCGAAATCAACAGACTGGTGTATAAAAGCGTGTTAACGCCAACATTGTTTTATGGCTGTGAAGTGTGGCTTTGTCAGGCGAAACACAAGAGCAAGGTGAATGCGGCTGGAATGAGATATCTAAGAAATTTATGGGGGAAACTCGCATGGACAGAGTAAGTAATGAATGGGTGCTGAAGGAGTGTGGGTTGAAAGGGAACCAATAGGTCAATGTAAAAGAATCGTCTTACATTTGGGCATGTTGAGAGGATGAGTGTGGACCGATTGACGAAGAAACTTTATGAGAGTATAGTGTGTGGATCAAAATTAAGGGGTAAGTCATGTAAGATGTAGCTAAATGTTGTAGACAAATGTCTGAAAAAGAGAAACAATAAAAAGTTTAAGAATTAAAGAGCATGTATGACTAGGTGTGTGGATGTTGTTGAAGCGAAGGTAGTATTCAAGGATAGGGAAGTGTGGAGAAAGTTAGTAAGGATGGATTAACTTTGGAGTTGTTGTGTTTTGAGCTATATGCATAGGTCTTTGCCTACCCCGTATGGAAGCAACATCATTAGGTATTTATTTATGTATGTATGTTTGTATAAACAAAAATGATACCAAATGAAAACAACAAAAACATTGTGGAGCACTATTAATAAGAAACTCATAATTTAAATTTGAATAGGCGATAGACTGTAATGCACACCAGCACAAGGTTCATCCACATAGTAAGGGTCGTTGATATATTACCGTCAAATAAGAAACGTGGGCGGGCACACAGGCGCAGTATCAGAGTGGCACAGTATCTTTCTGTTTACCACTATATTTCCATTACATCTTGTCTGGTGTTCTCGAGAGTGATTTAAAATGAGTACTGTCATAAATAATCCTGCCAGTTAAGAGGTTCATAGTGTCATACAGTTTTTGTTAGTGGAAAACCTTAGGGCTGCAGAAATTTACCCTCAGACTTTTAGGTTTACAGGCCTGATGTGATAAGTGACACAAAGGTGATATAGTGGGTATATCTATTTAAAGAAAGCCACACCAATGTGTATGATGAAAATCATAATGGCCGACCAAGTGTGTTTACTGATGAACAGATGGAACAGATGAACACACAAAAATTCATGAGAATTGTTGTTTCACAATCACAGAACTTTCATTTGAATTTCTAGAGCTTTCACAGTCACTCATTCATGAAATTGTAACAGAATAGCTAAGCCACTAGAAACTGTGTGCCATATAAGTCTTCAAAATGCTGATTGAAGCACACAAACAGAAATGTGTGTGGTTATTTCTAATGTTCATGCAGCATTTTAATAGTGGCGATAAACTTTTCCCTATATTATGACCAGTGAAGAAACTTGGATATAGTACACAAAGGTTGAGACAAAACAACAATTGATGCAGAAGTGGCATTCAACATTCCATAAGGCAAAAGAGTTCAAACATGAACCCTCCATCAGAAAAAAATAATAGCCACTGTTTTTTGGGACCAGAATGATGTCTTGCTTGTTTTGTTTTTCAAGAGAGGAACAACCATTAATACTGCAGAATATTGTTAAAGCGTAAAAAGGCTCAGATGTGCAATACAGAACAAAAGACGTAGAATGCTGAAAATGGGCATTATTACTTTACATGACAATGCTCAAGTCCACACTGCAGCTCATACTGTTCAGCAGATTCAACAGTTTTGGTGGGAACTGCTCTACCACCCATACTATAGCTCAGACCTCGCTCCAAGCGACTATCACTTGTCTCAGCACATAAAACAGTGGCTGCCCTCCCAGCATTTTACAGGAGTCAAATTGAAGAATGGTGTAAATTATTGGCTCAAATCACTGGCAACAGACTTTTTTAAAACATATATAAAAAGTTGTGCCAAGATATAAAAAAAAGTCTCGAAATGAATGGGGACCAGCAGGAAAAATGAGGTATGTGTGTATTTTTAGCATGTAATAAACATTTTCTGTCCCTACAGTTTTATATTTTTATTTCATAGGAGCTTATTTTGTGGACGTCATACATATTTGGGCTACACTGCTACACTATATAGTGTAATCCGACAAGATATGACTGTGACATTTAAGGATAAACAAGGTGTACAGTCCAATTTTTGTAGGAAGAGCCTTATCTGACAGCTAGAAAAGTTACTAGATCTACTTGTTTGTGTTCATATGTCAAATAATATGATCTACAACTATCACTTTTGATGGATTTTATCAAAACTTTTAAAATCACACAATACTAAAATGTCAACAATATTCACTGCAAAAATTATGGATGTATTTTCTGTAGAGATTTTATAGAGATATTTCTAAATGGATTGTAGTTTAATGATTAAATATACTGCATACATTTTAAATGCGCTGTAGTTTGATAAGAATTGTGTAAAGACATTTCTAAGACTGTACATATTTTGTATATACTATTGATGTTATGGTTTGTTATGCTTTTGAAGAGGATTTTGATATTTTAATAAGGAACGTGATGATAAGAATGGTTAAGAAAAATATAATTCAATTAAATTTGATATTATATATAATATAATATAATTTTATAATTTATTTGTTCCAGAGTATCGTATCCCTGGCACGGCAGCACCTGATGGTACCTGTAGTTTCACCTACAGAAGCTCAAGTAGAAAAAAAGGAGAGTTCAACTCTCCACGCTATCCATCCAACTATCCCAGTGAAACAAATTGCACTTACCTCTTTCTTGCCACACCCAACGAACAGGTTACGCTTGTCTTTGAACACTTCAAAGTTAGAGCAGATGCTGCCAACTCCACATTTGGCAACTATGGGTGAGTGTATGTTTTATAGATATTCCTTAAGAGTGTGCATCACATGCCCATTAATTCTGTGATACACCCGGCTTGAAATCGTAAATTTACATGAACACTATTGCACTTGGATCATTTCTGACTAAACATTAATGGAGATAAAAAGCTAATAGATGTTCCTAGTAAAGAACATTGTTGAAATATTAAATTATATTTGGATAGAAACTTAATTGAAAAGGCCATTTTTGACCATTTTAGAATGGCTTCACAGATAAGTACTGTGCACAAATCTTCATTCTGTCTTAATAGGGACATACTGTAGTTATCAACAAGAAACTTTGTCGCTTCGTCACCCATCGTCATAACGGAAAATGTTGAGTAATCATTCGAATACAAATGCACTGCACACATTTCTGGCATATCTTGGTCTTTTATTTTCCCTTTAACTTCCATACCTTACGCGAGCCGGGAGCTGAGTTGGGCCTGCTATGATGTGCGGTCTTAATTGATAAGTGTGTACTATTGTTATTATATTTTTAAATATTCTATCATTTCAAGAATGTTCATGACATATCTTTTGTATGAAATTATATGTGTTGAGTGTCTCCTATAATTGTTGATCTTGTTAATATGTTTAATTCACTAATACCATTAAATTTTATTTTTGTAAGGCATCTTGATTTAGTCATTTTTCCTTAAGATTTCACTAGCATTGGTTTTTAACATTATTCAGAGTCCAAGTCTGCCAGGAAGATTGGCTAGAGATCTACAACTTGTACCGCGATGGTACGGATAAACTCATAGGCAGATACTGTGGCATGACTGCACCAGGGCCAATTGAGTCAAATCGAGCAGCCTCAGGGGTTAAAATCATCCTTCACACTGACCAAGAAGGGGTCTTTAGTGGTTTCAAAGCTCGTTATACATTCGAAGATGCCAAGTCTGTTTTTGGAGGTAAGAGTAATATTTTTACTATACTTATTCGCTTTATATTCAGTTTTTCCTAGCGACAGCTAACATGCTCCTCACAAACTTCATTCCCATGGCTTCCACTATCCTAATCCCTCTTGCACTCATTGTCTATGTTTCTGCTGCATGTGTGACATTGGGTACAAAGTATTATTGTACCTCACATGGTCTGATAATCTCACACTTGTTAATTCAACATAATATGTGCTACACACATAGTGCACAAACACAGCCCCTTTATACGACCCTTCAAAGATAGCTAACATTCATTACCTTTCTCAGCTTTACTCCATCCATACTTATGGCTTTACTAGGCTTTCTGGTCATTACCATCACTTCACACCTCGCCATACTAAATTTCATCCCATACGCTTTCACTTCCTCACTCCATTCCTGTTTCTGTATTTCTTCCTTCTGCCCTCATACAATCAAATCATCAGCAAATGTCATGGCTTTCAGTCTTTCCTACAAGTACCTACTGTTTTAAATTAATGATAACAAATTACTTTTTAGATAATTGACATGCAGATTATTGATGCGCCAATGAAATATCGTATTTATTGTATTTCCCTAAAACATAATCTGCTCTACATCAGAGTTTTAATGTTTGCTAGCACTATTATGTCATTAGTACTATATCATATCAAATTAATATTGTTATGTTATGTTTTTGCTAAAAGTCACTAAGTTATAACATCTGCTCCTTCTCGATGGGTTTTTTATCATAACATTCACATGCCCCACAGTTGGGCACCAATTTATAATCTCCTCCAGTGTAATGCCCCTGAGTTGGCGACAATTTATAATATTCTCTGACGACGAACATATAATTTTGATATATGTCCCTGGCTAGCACATTGTCTCGTACTGACATGATTATGATATTAATCTTGATTAATATGCATGGCTATAAAGTATCGCTTGGTTGTTGTTTCCTTTACCATATAAGGAAATTCTTATTTGCACAATAAATATACCTCAATGACTATTATACTGATTTATTACTTGAGCATATTTTCTTATATATGTTATCCCTGTGATAATGAACAATTTCAACTTATATACAACTGACCCATGCGAGGCACATGTTGCCTTTACACTGGCTCTACATGTGAAATTTCGGGTAATAGTGAGACTCCGTTTCTTGCTCGCGTCTTTTCAAATTTCCTATCATATTACTGTAATGTGAATCCTAGCTTTCTGGTTGGCTGGACAATGCAACCGCTCTGTATTTAAGAATAAAATGTGTATTTCTCTGGGAGCGGAACCAGTGAGCCAGCTCAGTTCTTCCCTTTGTTTCATTGCCTAACGCATACAATAAGCACGTTTAATATAAAATAAATGTATTCACTTTTAAATTGCCTGAAGGGCTTAAATATTCTAAAATAAAAAAATTAAAAATTAAAATAATATTATAAATAAAGAGATAACCCCCGAATTTAAAATATAAAATATAAATAAAATATTAAAAACTGCAGTTTCATCCTTGGATAAAGTGTGTTAGGAATATTACATACAGTTTCTTACAAAAAACAGATAAATGAACTTAAGATAGAGGCTACTCATCCATGATTTTTCAAAACAACATAGGGCTCACAAGTTGGGACACTACATTGTCTATATATATATATATATTATATAGTTACTAAGGTGTTAAACCTTGAGGAGTAGAAGTCGGCATTGTATAGATTTATAGCCAGACATTTTGAAATATGTTTTTGACTAGACTATTTACTAGGCTTATGTAGAATCTTAGTCACATTACTGTTAGTGTAAAATTTGTGACCTATTTTATATTTTAGAGCTTTATACATTGAGAACTTAAATTTGAGTGTACAGTAGACTTTCAATTATCCGGGCTCGCATTAACGGGACTGCGGATTAGCCGGGGCAGTCAAAAATTATGTAAGTTTTTAATAACATTTCAAAAATATGATTTAATAATATTTCAGCTATGCATGCTACTATATGATACAACTGTCTGGCAACTGTACATAATGACAAGTTGTGAAAACATAATCGAACAGAAGTGGTGACCTTAATGACCCTTATTTATTTGAGCGCACTTATCCTGTGTTGACTTTTGAGGAAAAGTGGACTTGTGAATCAGTTTGTGTTCTCATATCTCACAAAAGGTGAATACAACGCTTTTTTTATGTTCTTTTAAAACTCTTAATGACTGTGTCTAAGTGTAAAAAAGTTTTACTTAATATAGAACAAAAACTTGAAACAATAAAAATAGTAAAAATAAATGAAAAAGTTTTGTGGGTGAAGTTGTTGGTGACCAAACAGTGTGTGATATTTTATAAACAAAAAAAGTTGATCAAGTTTGCTGTATTTTCTGATAGTGCAAGGGGTGTGTCCAAACAGAAAATAATGGAAACATCAAGGTAATATTATTTGAACAAAGAAATGCTTTTATTGTTTAACCAGCAGAGGGCTGAGGTAATCCTGGTTTATAGAGCTGTCTGCATGGTGAAAGCAAAGTATTTTTTCGGACAGTTAAAATTAACTGAAGATGGGACAACTTTAATTCAACCAATAGGCCAAGGAGTTATTCAAAATTTAGAAATAAAATACAGAACAAAATTACTAATGACATTTGTAAAAGAAGATGGTGATGACTTACTTGCTTTCTAGGGGAAAAAAACAAACATTTTGGATGCCATCTATGCTTGGAGATATTTAAAAAGTTCTACTTTAAAGAAATCCTGTGAAAACTTTTACCAGAGCGTGATGAATAATTAAATGGTTTTGAGGACAGTGTAAAAGAAGTGGTGTCCAAATTATTGAATAATTTAAATAGGATAGATGGATTTGTGAATGTTGATGATGAAACTGTGCTAGTGGATAAATACAGATGATAATTTGCCTGAACATGAAGTTTTAAATATGAAGAGATTGTGCTACATTTTATTATTGATGAACCTGCAGCTACTGGTGGCACAGACTAGGAAGAAAATAACCTCATACAAGAAAAAAGTATACATAACAATTGTTGTGAAATCTTGTTAGCAGATACTTACTAAAAGTGAACAAAGGGAAAAAACAAATTTCTTTGATGTCATATTTTAAATAAAAGAGAAAGTATGTGGGTTTATTTCTAGTCTTGGTTTTAGATTTCTCTGATTTTTTTCCAATTTTATTTTATGAATCTTTTTGGTGAAAATTATCTGTTTTCTTCTATTCTGGCTAATTTTTCTCCTACTACCCTATAGAGAGTCTACTGTACTTCTCTTTTAATAATAAATTTAGAATGTTATTTTATAATAAATTAGTATTCTATAATTATATTAATAAATACAGTTAAAACTTAATTATGAGTAATTTTATAGTTTCATATTAATCTAAATAATATTTTAAACTGTAAGGGCTTATTTTGAAATATTATTTATTTTTCATGGTTGAGTATAAATATGTATAGTAGCCTAATTATCTTCTTAAGAAAAAAATGTGTTAAAACATATAAACTTATTCTTGAAACCAGAACTCCACAATTTATTTACTTACTGCACCACTATAATAATATGAAAATTATATAGTTCAGGATTTAGTTATTGATAATCCTACTGATGTTATAAAGTCATGTTTTTTGTCGGCAGACTGTGGTAGCAACGTTAGCAGTTTAGAGTATGGAGTCATTTCTAGTCCCAACTTCCCTCTCAACTACGATGCCCCAGCTCGTGGCCTTGCAAGTAAGACCTGCATCTGGTACATCAATGTCCGACAAAAACACAAGATTATGCTCAATTTTGAATTCTTCGCTGTTGAAGGAGAACCATCAGGTTAGTGTGCTAATTCCAACTATTGATATTCTATATTTGTGTTGGTATTTATTTATTTAGCACCGCGTCTTACTACTTGTTCGGGTTATACGCTTAAGTACTATTTACGCTAATAGGTTAGGAATAGGGAAGATTGAATATAGAGGAAGTGAACCCGCATTTGCGTGGAGGTAGAGTGGAAAACCATTAAGGAAAAACCACTCCCAGTTCACCCGAGCGAGATTCGAACCTCGATCTCCCCGTCCTCGGTAGTTGAGCTCAACACGACTAGCGCGTTAGCTAACTACGCCACCGAGGCGGGTGTTTGTGTTGTTAATATATGAAAGCTTCTTATATAAATAGGAACATTTGCAAACTTGATTGTGCATATATTAACAATAATGTACTCTCTTCAGTTTTTGTATAGTCTAATGTACTACTCTTGCAGTATACTAGACTACCGATGATGGGGAGATCGCGGTTTAAATCTTGGCTGGGTGTATTTAAGGTGGTTTTTCCAAAATGGTTTCCCACTCACTCTTTCTCTCTCTCTCTCCATGCAAATGCGGGTACACTTCCTCTTAATATAATCTTTCTAATCCCTAAAACCATTAGTATAATTAGTAAATATGTGTATAATCTGAACGGGTAGTAAGATGCGGTGCTAAAAAAACACAATAATATACATAATGGGTGAGACCTTCCTGTGTCCCTAGTTATGAATCCGTACAAAGACACCAAAACCCCATGGGCTGAGTCAATATTTATAAATTATAACTAAACTTGTTATGTATTTTCAGGTATACCTTCAAACTATTAGTTTTTAAACCTAAAAAAAAAAATAGTTATATCAAAACCTTCCATTTCGAAGGTAACAATCCACTCTCTTTATTTTATCTTCTTTAACCTTTATTGACCTTTCTAGCCTAATTCGTTGCTATTATATTTGTTGAAATACTACTGTTCAAATATAAACATACCAGCTTTTATTTCTTCTCTGTACTGTTATTTATTTTATCAGCCATTAAACGAGTATATATTACTAAATGAATTTTGTCGAATAAAGCGTATAACCCGAACGGGTAGTAAGACGCGGTGCTAAAAATAAAAAAATAAAAAATAAAAAAATAAAAATTTTTTGTCGAATAACTACCAAAATTAATTAAATCCCTTTAGAGATCACAAATACATGGACAACCATTACAAGTCTGTTAGACGCAACTGAAAAAATACAACTCACGCATGCGCAACAACACAATAGGCCAGAGACAGGACAACAACTACATATGTCTCATCATAGTCAAGAACTAAATAATGTCAACAATATTGTTATTAACAATGTAATTAATTAAGACATATTTTGATGCTATTAAAATTCGCTCTTAACATCAATTAACTTTCAATATTAATCACACTTTTGAAGCACAGCTTCTAGAGACATCAAACATTGTCAGGGAGATATTCTCCTCTTCCGACACCCCAAACCCCCTTTTTGCTTTCGAGCCCTCTTAGAGAGAAGTATTAAGATCAAATAAACAAACAAAAAATTGAATTAGGAACGTTGATGAATGTTTATTTTTGTCTTATGACCCCCTAAAACATCCCAAAAAAAATTGTTTTTGTGATGATGTCCTTTTTTGTCTTTGTGTCTGTATCTCGGCCTAGAACCGAACTATTTGACCCACCAGGCTAAAACTTACTATCCAGGGTTTATATGAGATTCCCCAGAGGGATTTTTGGAATAATATTTCTAATCTTAAGATTAAGGGTAGTTTAGTTTACTTAGGATGGGGTGCTAGTGAGCGTAAGCTTAGGGAAGTATTTTTGAAGTTTTTATAACATAAACATTTGTTGGCCAAAATAAATCAAATATTTCTTCTATAGAAACATAGAGTTTAGTTTTCTGCACATGCTAATCTCAACAGTTCTTGAATATTTGCCAAGGGTGTTCTGAAATTTAATGACAACTTTTCCTCTTCATTTAAAAAGTTTGTCACCAAATGACTGTCATGACAGATATTCAACAACAGTTGAGATTAGCATGTGCAGAAAAATAAGCTCTATGAGTCTATAGAAGAAAAATTTGATTTATTTTGGCCAAAAAATGTTTATGCTATAAAAACTGCAAAATTAATGCACTAAACTCGCGGTCACTAGCACCCCACCTTAAGGGTGAAAATATATATATAAAAAAAAATCTCAAAACCGGCTCTAATGATTTGATTAAAATTCGTATATTTACACTGTTTTAACATCAAAAACAAAATGATGCATCTCATTTTTTTTAATGACTTAGAGGGTTCTTTAAATATGTGGCTATCTCCAATTTTGACCATATCTTTGCAATCCTTTGAGATACAAAATAACTTATCTTTGCAAATGTTGTAGGGCTCTTAAAAATAAGATATTTTTATTTGAATTTTGTTGTTGTTGATAAAACCATTAGTTTCTGAGCTATAACAAATATATGTATTTTTCAATTGAGGCTTTGAAATGTAAAATTGATTGTTATACTCTTTGGTGGACAGAGATGTTCCTCTTTTCTCGATATTTCTCTAACAATGTATATTGTTTCATCTCTGCTCTTTTTAGAATATGATGATCTTTTTTTCATTATGTTTCTAAACAACGTATATTTGTTTGTTTCACACATCTCAGAAGTTGTCCATTGTCGTCTCCACTTTTAGGAGAAAGTCTATGTAGGGCATCGGATATTTATTTGTTCATACACCTCTGAGTATATATATTGTGATAACTGTCCCCCCCCCCCCCCCCGTGTGGGCCTAAATTGTCAGGATGGGTTGCAGCCGAGGATGGGGAAGATGACTGTATTAAGACTGTGTGGGTCCGTAATTGATGTTCAGCTTGGGTTTTACGGCTTTTATTGTACTACTATGCGCTAATACAAAATGTGATGTTGATAAAAGTACTAAAAGATATGAAAGAATTTAAAAGAATATTTAGAAGCTGTGATAGAACGAAGTATTGCAAGGAATGCTTAACCAATGGCCTGACCGACCTCTAGGTGGCCAGAGGCGGACATGAACCTCGTTACCTTGGGACTCTTACTCGACGATCCGGCGTCCTAGCCATGTGGCTCCTAAAATGGGCAGCGTGACCCTTATAGGTTCAATGGTTAATTGTCAGCCCAGTTAACTTGGGAAACATTACTATTTATTCTGCCTTCTGGCTTGATTTACCATAAGGAATACTGATACTCTTGTTTATGTTTTCAGCACATATATTCTATTGTTTACTAACTAATCAAAACACTTTGCAATACTCGTTGTCACTTACAATCCACAACACAACAAAATGTTAAACAACCATGCCTCAACAAGGCCATGTTGATTAGATAACAATGATAATGACAATAATAATTATTATAATGATAAAGTAGATAGTAAATACTTTTCATGTTCTTAACATATATGCATGGTCAACAATGCAATATCAAATAATCTTATATTTTGGTGCTAATAGAGCCTGCCTCATCATATTATATTGGAGACCACTCCAATTACATAAATGATGAACACAAGCTGCTATACTGTTGAGGAACATCTAGTGGTGAGAGTGTAGATGTTTGAAAGTTAACAACTTGGACAAAGATGCTGCAAACAAACATGAAAGCACTTGGGGAGGGATTCAAAAAGCCACCTTTATACCAAGAACCATTGTTGCCAAGGCGGAAATAAGAATGATCTTCAAGCAGTGTGAAAGATTGTCCACGAAGCAGTTGACAATATCCCGAATGATTATGTGTGAAGCTGCTGCTATCCTCATTGAGTGTACACTCAACCAGTTTATTTGTAAATGATCAACATAACTTGGTTTGTTGTGTTATTTAATGTACAACTACATCAAGGAGGGCACCACAGGCCATTTCATTTCACTTTAATAGGAAAGCCCAGTGATACGAACATAGATCAATGTTGTGAGATGACTTTTTACTTTGTAATAAAATAAAATAGTCATGAGGTATTTACAATGGATGGGGTTTTTGCAATAAAATTAAAATAGTTTGTTACAATTCAAAAAAGTTTAACAAAATATGTATTGGAAAAATATCCTACTGCTTTCCTCCTGAAATGTTAATTTACAAATGAAGCTGCACTATAACATGCATACATCCCAAACAAGTAGAAAGATGCGTTACATCATTATTTTTTAAGCCATACTCAATTCCTGTGAAATACATGTTTTTTTCAGCGTTTAGCAAATTCTCACTTCATCATTGAGTTGACCACATTGTGTTATGTTGTGATTATATAGTACTTGACTATAACATTTTATTTCAATGATCCTATCAATACTTTATCATATGTGATAATGTTGGGCAGATTCTAAGATCACAATTGCTGTCCAAGCCTTAAGGATAATGGCAGCAGCAATATAACACATCGGCGCATTTTGTTATAAAAACATTCCTGAACAGATAAGCCCTTGTTCTCTAAGATACCTATAGGGTGACTCTGGCTGGGTCATTCAAGTGGATAAAGGTGTCAGTGGACTTCTGTGCTGAGGTCCAGGGTTCAATCCTCGGTCCCGATATAGATTATCTGTTTGCCAAACCCTTCCTTCACTTCTGACAAGACAGTGTATTAATCAAACTTGTGAATGTCTGGAATGCCAGGCCTCCACCGTGGTTCGGATCCCACGTTAAACTGTAGGTCCTCCATTTCATCTCACAATCACCCTACCATTATACATTAGCGTAAGTGCCCTATAACCCCGAATGGTAGTAAGACGCGTGTTCTAATAAATAATAATAAAATAATTTAAATATCCTTAGTACCCTTAGCATGGCCTTCATGTCATCTTTCTCTACCTAACCTGGCAATGATAGTGATGAATTGCCTACAAGCACACTTAAAGCCTGCAGAGTTACGGAAATGGCTAACATTGTCATGTTTCTCAGATACTTCCTTTGTATTACAGTTAGCTCATTAATAGCATATCTGTTTGTTGGACTGTTGTTTTACTAATTAGCTATATAAGTTAATTTTAAATATGTTACGGGTATGTAAAAGCTATATTACCATTTGGATGATTTCTTAGGGTCTTATCACACCTTTCGATAACACTTTAACTGGTTTGTTGAATAAAAATTTCTTCATGAAGTTCGAAGAAACATCAAAAAAGAAGTACGGTACTGTAGCAAATTTGTTTTCAAACAATTGTGAACAATTTAATCTTCTTGTCCCATTGGACTTCACAAGGTGTAAATTTTTATAGCAAAATTTAATAAACACTGTAGTAAAAATGTTAATTTCAAGTTTGGTTTATTTCTTCGTTCAGTCTTAGCCAAGTTGTATTTTCATCTTGAAGATGGTGTCAGTATTATTTTGTATTTGTTATTGTATTGTGTTTATTTAAAAGTTGTATACAAAAATAATATTGAAGTAGACCCATTTTGCATTCACTAATAATTGATACCATTTTTTTTTTTTACTTTTAATAGAAAATATACTAATTTACATACATTTTTATAAAAACTAAGAAATTTTCTATTCAGAGTCATAAAAAGTATATTAATTACTAGTGAATGCAAGAATGGGTCAACTATAATATTACCTTTTATTCACGAAATTTTGACATATTTTTATCTCCATGTGTGGAGGAATTCATGAGTATATTTATTACATCTTATTATTCGCGATGTTTAGTCTAGTAAGGAAAGTGAAACTGAAATTAATTACTCACCGTATTTTTTGAATTAGGAGTTTATTACCACAAGACAAGATATTATTACAAGATAATTTTTTTTTTTTAATAATAATCTTTGGTTAGATTTGGGGAGGAAGCTCAACCCCATGAGCCTTCCACCCCTGCCCTTATATATATGTGCATAGTTGTGTAGAGTAGTAGAAAGTGAGCTTTAATTACATTTACTCTCTTGTGATTGTTAAAAAAACCATACCATACTACAGAATATTAAAAAATAGTTCTATATATAAAATTGTTTGATGGCAAATGTACAAAACAAGGGTATTACAACATGGTTTTGTTTGTGACAGTTTAATGTAATGTTCTTTTTAGACTCCTTAAAAATGGTTTGATAACTGTCTGGCAAAGGCTTTACAAAACTGTTGTGTTGTTTGCAGCACGGGGTTGTCCAGCAGCAGTGGTTCGGCTTTGGTACACGGTAGAAACTCCTCCCTTGGAACTATGTGGGGAGAAGCAGCCCGCAGACAAATGGCAATTCTTGTCCGAGACTAATACCATAAGGTTGAGGTGAGCTTTCAAGGGTTTGCTTGAAGATTGTAAAATACACAGTATTTCATTTGACGTATTTAGGCTAAATATAATTACCCTAATATACAATATTTAAAACACAATATATTCACTTCTTAGGGCATGTAATAAAAAGTCCAGAATTTTTGTTTTCCATTTAAAAGAAGACATCACCAACCTTTGGTTTGAATAATAAACAATTTCTCCTCATACGAGATAAGTTTAAATTGTTTGCAGATTACAATTGAATTAATTTTACAATAAACAGTAATTCGCATAATATTGGCATAAATTATAAAAATATGAATAGTGAAAATGTTTCTTGCATTCATGAGTTTAAAATTTTAAAAACTTGATATTTTTCTATACTCCAAGAGACTGGCGGTGGTGTTTAGAATTCCTCATAAATTATTAGGGAGAGAAAGGTTTTTTTGTTTTTTTCCTTGAAGTGTATTAATTAAGAAGGAAAATGTTTGGAAGTATTGCATAACTTTTGTCATTTGTGCAGTAGGTATCATTTTCCAAAATAGAAGCCGATAGCCTTAATACTTCACTTGAATGATATGGGATATGTTAGAAATTATGATACACTGTGGATTTTTTTAAAAGATAATAGCATCAACTATAAGAGCATATTAAAACAACCTTTCAGTAAATTAATTAGATTAGAAAAATATTGTGAATCAAAGTAAAAGGTCAAAGCATATTTTACCTATTTTTATGTACAAGCACTTGAAGCATGTTTATGAATGATATTTTGTTTGAATAAATCTACTCTAAAAGGATGGATTTATAAAGTTTTAAAATCATACTAATTTTTTTACCTTTTAGTTATGAATAACGTCAAAAGGATGATAAAATGGAAAAGAGTCGCTAATGCTCAATCACTGTACACAGTCCTGTATTATTCTAAACTCAATATGTTAACGTGGTGATATTAGTTTAAGAAAGATTTTGATATTTTAAATTAGTTTCTAATACATTTAATGAGGCTTCTTGAGACTATGATGATTTCAAAAACGTCAATTATAGATTATTATCTAAGCTCTAGTCTGAAAAAAAACCTGACCTTTTCAATCTTTAAATAAATCTAGCTAGACATTTTATTATTATTTAAACTAAAGATGTTGATTATGATGAAAATTATACTGTATTAAAATCATATATTATCTAGCCAATTTTTCTGTTGAAACATCCTTCCCAGTGTTGTTTTAGTCAGCTTCAAACTGTCTCATCTGAAATACTCAAAAGAATATGAAGATAAAGTAAAATTATTAAACAATAAGCAAATAAATGAATACTACAAAGAAAAACCTTTCTCTACACTAAAACATAGGATTATATAATTTAATAACTTAAAAGTACTATTTATCCAGGAAATACAATTAGCACACAAAATTATAAATCTTGTTTGACTTTACTAAAGGCTCAAGAAATAATAATTCATGCAATATTATTAAGGTGGGAATGTAGGAGGGAGTGTGTGTAAAGGTTTTTGCAGTTTTTATAGCAAAATTTTTTTTGGTCACAATAAATAAAATATTGCTTCACTACAACCATAGAGCTTAATTTTCTTCACAAGGTGACATCAACATGTGTTGAATATTTGTCATGAGCATAGTGTCATTATTTGGCAATTTTTTTTTTAAATGAGCAAACAAAGTTGTAATTAAATTCCAGGATCCTCTTGGCAGATATTCAAGAAATGTTTGAGCTCACCATGTGAAGAGAGATAATTCTATGATCCTACCAAAGCGATATTTGATTTATTTTGAACAAACAAATTGTTTGCTATAAAACTGCAAAAAACACCTTTTCCGCGACCCCTTCATCCCACCTTAAACAATGGATTTATACTGTAGGAAATAATGAGGTTTCACATACAGTTAATCATAGAAAGTGCAGGAACAGATTTACTATGAAAAAGTATTTTAAGTAGTTGAAAAGAAAATCAAAATTATTGAGGGATGTGTGAAGCTTCAAAACTTTGACTTGGCTTCGAAAATATCAGCTTAAAAAAAAGAGCTTTGACACTTACATAGCTTCGCCAAAAAATATTGACAGCTAGAATACTCAATTTATGTTCATTTACTGCCGTTATGAGCTCTTATGTGCCTACATTAAGAATTAATATTCTTGTGTAAAAATTGTAGATAATTAAGTGAGTGAATTAAATGTTGTAGTAAAAAAAAAGTTCAATAAAACCTTTTAAAGTGATTTTAGCACATACATTTATACAATTAAGTACAGTTGATATTGTTTCAAGGCTATAGCACTTAACAAAAATTATTCAAACATCAATTCAGCCTTAAGAATATTTCATAAATTTGATTTGAGTCACTTCAAATTGAAAAAGTGGACTTTGAACACCTCTATCAGACTCTATAAAAACAATTTTAGTTAAATAAAGAAAAATATAGATTTTAATATAAATGAGTTAACAAAAACAAAAATTTGGAGAAATAATGAGTTTGAATTCAAATGTAGTCTACAAATATTTCTAGATAATAGAAGCAGTTTTTTTTAGTTTCTGACAAATCTCATATTACAAAATGTTAAATAAAACAAAACTTTGAAGTTCAATATTTAATTGAAAAAGACGAGAATCTAGAAACCTTCCAAGATTTTACATCAGAGCAGCCAACAGCTTCCTACTAACATATAAGGTCTAGGACAATGGGCACCGCCAACTGGCATGGCATGGTGCTTTCAAACTGGGCGCTGGTAAGATTGGGCCAGTGTAGAAATTTAATAATTGTTTTTTTACTAAATATTTATTTTTGGCGTTGTTTAAATAAAAATTAATAACAGGAAACTAAATTTGTAAATATTTATAAAGTTAGACTATTTGATATTATAAAATTTAAATTTTATATATCAATATTTAATAAAAAAAAAACCCAAAAAATAAAAATTCCGTGTAAAATAAACCACGTAAGAATGAATTAACCAAACCTAACCTAACTGCCACCTAGTTCTTTGTTTTCATTTTTTACAGCTATAACATCTAAAAAAAATGACCCTGGCACCCAGTCATCCCAGTGCCCAGTTTGCAAGCGCCCAGTTGACCGTGCCAGTTGTCTGGCTCCGTAACATATAGCATCAATTCTAGCATTGTAAACTAGACAAAATGGAAATAAGCTCTTAATGAAAAAGGTACCAGCGTGGAGTAAATGTCTTTACAACACAGACTAATTTGTACAGTCCTCATCAACAAAACGCTTCCATAAGGCTGAGAAATGAAAGTAAAGAACTGTTTCAAAGGTTTATGAAGATCTTTAAGTGTACATCATTATGACTAAATCAGAACTAGCAAGCTCAGTGATTGCATATATACCTGACAATATAAATGGTGTCAAAATTTCTGAAAAGAAAATTTAATTTGACCTTTCACAAGACTACCATATAATAAAATACATTGTGTTATAAGATAAACATGATACAATATCAGTAAAAGAAAACTAGTGTTGGTGCCTACCCACAATCAATGCTCCAGCAACTGAACTGACAGTTTGTGAAATTTTAATTAAATCGGAAGTTACTAGAAAGTACCTTCATTTAAGTAAAATAATTTTTTCTACGGAGAAAGTCATTTCCTATCATATATCATCATATTTAATGATATTAACAGTCTCAATGCACTGTTTAGTAGGGACACTCTAGAAGTTTGTTACAGCAACTTACAGATGTTCAATGTGTGCACCCTTAGTCATATGGCATATATCATCGCGGTAGTCAAATTCTGGCCAAACACATGCTAACATATCTTCATCAACTCCAGCAATAGTTGTTGTGATACATTTTTTCAGATCAGCTAAGTTAACAAGAGGAGGAGGAGGAATGAAGATTTTATCTTTGATATATCCCCATAAAAAAGTCACAGGATTTAAATCAGATTTGTGGTGGCTAACATGTGAGTGACATGTTGTTGCCTATTGCATGGCCAATCCAGTACTTTGGACATTTTCATTGAGGTACAGTAGAGTATCAGAAACTCGGCCTAATGTGGACTGAGATGGTGTCAATGTATTGAAATGTCGAGTTTACAATTAACTGCGTAAGATGATGTTACTATGTCATCTTACCAAATCAAGGATGATACAGTACATGTTCAAAATATAGGTATGTTTTAACTGTACTGTAGTATGTATGGTACAGTACATATATATGAACAGTAAATATATTATGTGTTAAGTATAATAGTGTGTATACATATGTGTAATTTACAGAAATGCAACACAATACTGTACAGATAATATTGTATTGATTCGAATAACACATTACTGAATTGGAAAACTAACAAACACAGCACTTGTAAAAACACAACAGCACAACTGTTCCACTCAAGTTACACAAACAAACTGAGAGGTTATACAGTTGAATGACCTTGGATTGATGACTGCGCCAACAACTGTGTGCACTGCACTGTCGCGTTACACGAATGTCGAGTTTCTGAGACTCTACTGTAATTTCTAACTTCCCGGTGCCACTGGGGCATATGCGGGATTCTCTAAAGGTTAATGTGTTCTGTGCTACATCCCATAAAAAGGTGTTCGGCCCCATCTTTTTCCAAGAAAACAGTCTAACAGTAAGTTATTAATCTCGATATGCTAATGATTTGTTTGATGTATGCTGAGACTAAAGAGGCAAACATCGAACATCTGCAAGTTACTCTAGCAAACTTTCAGAGTGTCTCTGCAAAACAATGAATCATGAATGTCATATTTTAAATAGTTTTGGTTTTATAAAATGTTGAAACTATTTATTTAATTTGTAATAACCTTGAGTATACAATTAAAATCATATCTTTAGTTTTATCATCAACCTTTTATTTGTCATACTTAGTGGCTTCATTTTTAAAAGTTAGTTTTGTTTGTATTACAGTTTCATCTCTTCAGACAAATCAGTGGGTGCACAAGGTTTTCGTGCCATCTGGACAGAGGTGAGCGAAGGTCCCGACTGTGACCAGTTCCTTTGTGTCAAGAGTAATTATTGTATTGCTGATAAGCTGCGTTGCAACAGCATAGCCAACTGCGGGGCAGACGACCGGTCCGACGAAATCAACTGTGAGTAGCTGTAATTGTACAACGCTAATTTGTTATTAGCCAACAATACAACAGATAATACTAACTAGTCTTGATCTTTCAATAATAAAGTCACAAATTTACTTAATTATTTAAATAATGTAAAACACCCTTAAACTGTTATAAACCAATTACATTTTTTACACTTTTTCCAATCCATGATCCTTATTTAAATTATTTAAAAATGATAAAGTATCTACTATTGTTGTAAATTAAATTAATCTTTGTTTTTTCCTGTTTATGGTCTATAAAGATAAATTATTACTATTCTTACCATAAAATGGAATAAAATAAATAATAATGTATATTTAATAAATAGGCTTTAAATAAAATTAACTAATTTTATTATAAATGTAATATTTAACTTGCATGTTTATTGAATGAAATTAATTTGATTGCTAGTTATAAAATATTTGAATGCTTTTTTTGTTTGTAAGTGTGCTTGTTTACTGTCAGTAGCTTGTTCTTTGTTGACCATCAATAAAATTATGTAACACAAAATTTTTTCAAGTTGAATTTTTTTTTTCTTTGAAAAACCAATACAATTAATAAGTAAAGTTCCCTATAAAATGTTTCCTTTAGTAACATTAAAATGTGTTATATGAGTATACAAATGAGGGTGCTCCTGTATACAGCACACATAATGCATAAACCACAGTATTGTGTTCCCTTGTTTCCTGACAAAATAAAAACTATTATATTTATTTATGAATAAATTAATTACTGTATATATTTATATAACTTGTTTGTTCTCCATTATTCCTTAGAGAAAATAGACTTACAGCCATTCATGTTTAATAGTGATTATAACCCGCTTCAGTGGTCACGTGGTCTAAGGCGCTCTTCTCGCAAGAAACTAAACTGCCTATGATGCCAATCATGGTTCGATCCTTGTCGGGTGTAATGAGGGTGGTTCCCCTAAATGGTTTCCCACTTTTCTCCGCGAAATGTGGGTTCACTTCCTTAAATTCAACCTACCTTATCCATAACCCATTATCATAATTAGTACACAAGCATACAACCCGAATGGGTTGTAAAATGCGGTGCTAAATTAATATATTATATATATATATATATATATATATATAAATATCTAATAATTCTTTGTTTTTTTTTTATATCCATTAGTGATCTACCTCATGACTCAGTACCACCTCTATGCCAAAAGAACCAGAATCCACAGTCAGCTTTAATGGCTTTGAAGGGTCATAAAACCAATAATTCATTACAACCCACTTCAGTGTTCAATTGGTGTAAGACATCACTCTCGTGTTAGTCTTAGCCTGCTGATGACGGGGAGATTGGGATTCAAATCCTGTTCAAGTCTACCAAGGGTGGTTTTCCCTAAAGGGTTTCACACTCTCCTTCCATCTAAATCTGGATAGATTACTTCTACAATGCTTTCTTCCTCATCCATTCCCCATCATAGTATTTATCAATTAATGTGTGTAACCTGAACAGGTAGTAAAACGTGGGGATGGAGAAAAATAATACAAAAATGCACTAGTGGACAAGAATTCTTTACTTTTATGGAAAGCAATTTCACATTCCACCGACCAAACCCACGGGTCCTACTAAAGAAGCAACATATGAAGAGGCTCCAAAATATCAAAGACATGTTCATAAATCCCTGATTTTTGTGGATCACTTCAATGGGGGAAGCCCACTCACTGTTTAAAACCCATGAAATTACACCCTTAGGGGCAGTTTCATAGTCAGACTTGTACACTTCAAGTGTGGTGCTATACTAAATACAAGACAACACCACCTAAACTCAAATAGAATGGTTTTAGTGATATTCATTTAATTGTAGTAAGGAGAAATATGAATTTATAATATAAGGAATGTACTTGGATGGAACAGCTAATTAGATTTGAATTAAAGTAACGTTCCTTATCTTTGTGGTTTTAATTCCTCTCCTTATATAATTTGCTGCTACTCTTGACTGGGTGATAACATGTTTCGGCTATTACGCCATCATCATGTCTGAGACAAACTAATGCAAAAATAGTAAATATTTAAGTTATGATAAAGTAACAAACTAAACAGATTCTGATAAAATCAAACTAGCAATCTGAGGATACACAGAAACATTAACAAAAAAACTGACGTTAAAAAGGTAATCATGTAGTAAAAATAAAATGAGAGAACGAAAATTATAAATATATAAATTTAATTATCAGGAAAAACACCCAAACTATCAAGCTATCATCTAATTAATTATCTGTCATCCAAGTGCGTTCCTTATATTATAAATTCAAATGGAATGGGCCAGTTTTTCACATATTAAACTGGCCCATTCCATTTTGGTCTAGGTAAGTGTCGTCCTGTATTTAGTATAGCACAACAATTGAGGCATACTTAGTCTGACTATGAAAGTGGTTCTGGCCCTTACATAGCCTCAAGACACGATATTTCCCGTATCCCTAAGAGCGTACAGGACCCCATGGGCTTTGTGAAATATTGGTGTGGTTCCCTCTTTTAAGTTTATATGGGCTTATCATTGTCAACACAAAAAAAATCCTATAGGTACTTTAATTGACAACTTGATGATATAAACCAAAGAATTTTGGCCAATAACATTGACAATTTTAGTAGTTAATGATAGCTTACAAACTATAATCTCACCCAACATATCTTCCCAGTTGGTGTTGTGAAAACTCAAGCAATCTATAACAATGATTGAAGGGTACGACAACCTTTCAACAACAATCAATGGGACTAACTCTTTATGTTCGTTGAAGTTGATCTCTGCATCAACTATTCCTTTGGTATATAGAGGCTGATAGTTCGCCGACCTTAACGTCCTTATAAAATGTTTTAGCGAGAATAACTTCAGTAAGGAGATGTAAAAATTGTAACCTCTTAAGGAAGCAGAACTTCAAATTTTAACCAGAAAATCTACCTCCTAGGGCACATGCCTTGAGCTAACCCTTTTTCCAAAATGGTTTTCCACTCTCCCTTCATGCAAAAGTGGGTATACACTTTCTATCAATTAAACATTCCCCATCCCTAACTTATTAACCTATTTAGTACATATGCGTATAACCTGAACAGGTAGTAAGTTATGTTAAAAGAAAAGAATAATAATACAGACAGGCTATGAACTAAGGAATATATATATAATCCTGGTTCATATTATGTCTGTTTTTTTAGAAAACTTCCATCACAGAGCAAGCACAGAAAATGACAACCAGCCTTAATTTGACTTCAATACCAATTTATCTTAACTCATGGTGATTTAATTGAAAAATAAATGGTACGGCACACCGCACAGACTTTCTCTCTCTTTCTATAAACTCCTAAGATTTCTGACCGGAATAATGTACATTGTATCATCACCACTCCACATAAGAACACGCATAAAATAATATACAATGATATAGAATCAATGAGAAAAGAGGCGCATCTTTGTCCACCTAAGAGCATTTCAAACAGTTTAATGTCTTCCACAAGGGTCAACACTTCGTATTAAAATTTCGATTTCTGGTTAAAATTTTAACATTTTATAAGGTGTTGCAGATCTTCAAGTCATCGCATTGATATTTAATTATTCATTTATACATTTTGACCAATAAAAAATGTAAATATTGACTATTGAGTCTAAAATGGAGATAGATCATTGCTATGCAAACATTTCTCCTAAGAGATTTAAGGAAAAATAACATACTTTTTTAGATACTTATATTTAATTACTCTATGGCATTGGAGAATTATTGCGTTAAGACTTAAGTAGTATATGTTTACAACTAAAGCTCACAAAATTGTATTAATATATTTGCAAATATCTCAGAAACTGCTGCTTTTATAAAAATATATGTCAAATAAATTTTTTTTATTTCTGATAGTCCTACAATTTTGCAATGATAAGTTGTTTAGTTTCTCCAATAGTTGTGGAGATACGGAAATTAACGCTTCTGTAAAGTACCCTAAAAATCATTTTCATAGGAAAATGAAAATAGCCAGTTTATTTATAATCTTAATCAACGCCTAGATACGAATTTTAATCAAAATCGTTTGAGTAGATTTTGAGAAAACCAAATTTTTCTCTTTTCGCCCTTCAGTAAACTACCCTTAATTTTAAGTTTTTATAGACACACAGACAGACGGCATTGCAAAGACTATTTTTTAGGGTTCGGGGGGTCATGAGACGTCGACATCCATCAACATTTCAGGTTAGTTTTTTTTTTACGGTCGCAATACTTAAACTTTAATGTCCAAAAAGTTAAAAAAATTCATATAATTGCGTATAGATTGAAAGTTATTGATTTTATAAAAATATGATTCGGATAAAATATCTGTATTATAAATATATATACATATTTGTAATGCTAAGTAATTTCATATCTCAAATAGTTTCGGAGCTATTTAAAAAAAAAATGTTAATTGACGCATCAGACCGGAACCCTTAAAGCGATTTTGCCGAAATATTGAGGGTAGCCATTTTGTTTGGAATATTTATTAATGTTCATAAATGAAATTTAATCAAAATCGTTAGAGCCGATTTTGAGAAAATCGACTTTTTCTCTTTTTGCCCTTCAGTAAACTACCCTTAATTTTAAGTTTTAATAGACACACAGACAGACGGCATTGCAAAGACTATTTTTTAGGGTTCGGGGGGTCATGAGACGTCGAAATCCATCAACATTTCAGGTTAGTTTTTTTTACGATCGCAATACTTAAGCTTTAATGTCCAAAAAGCTAAAAATATATATATAATTGCGTATAGATTAAAAATTATTGATTTTATAAAAATATGTTTCGAATAAAATATTTGTATTATAAATATATATACATATTTGTAATGCTAAGTAATTTCATATCTCAAATAGTTTCGGAGCTATTATAAAAAATGTTAATTTACGCATCAGACCGGAGCCCTTAAAGCGATTTTGCCGAAATATTGAGGGTAGCCATTTTGTTTGGAATATTTATTAATGTTCATAAATGAAATTTAATCAAAATCGTTAGAGCCGATTTTGAGAAAATCGACTTTTTCTGTTTTTTCCCTTCAGTAAACTACCCTTAATTTTAGGGGTAGATGTCCAATTCCAAAAACCCCTCGGGGCAACCCTATGAAAACCCAAGATATCAAGTTTCAGCTCAATCGGTAAAATAGTTTAGGCTCTAGTTGGAGGTACAGACAGACAGACAGACAGACAGACAGACAGACAGACAGACAGACGGAAATTCAAAAACCACTTTTTCGGATTCAGGAAGTCATGAAACGTCAAAATTCATCAAAATCTCGACTTCGATTTTTTTGACGATCACAATACTTTCTCTACCTGTAAGATAGAGAGAAAGTAAAAATAAAATACACACATATATGGTTATCACTAAAGTCACTCGAAATGATATCCAAACAAGACCAGCCTCAACTTGATTTTTGACGGAGGTTAAACAATATGGAGGCTGCCTTTTGAATCTTGATTATGGAGAATATAATAAGATTTTTTTTCTTCTTTTTTTTCCCTCGTTCCAGATTGTAATTAAAATTTTGAATTCTAAATTATCTGCTAGATTTTTTACTTTTTCCTTCCATTTTGTGTGTTACATAATAATATAAATGGCCCCATAAATGCATATGTAGTAGTTAATAAATATTTCAACCCATTATTAGATCTGTGTTGCTAATATGATTTCATTTTGTATTTTAAATATAAGCAGAATTTGTACAGTAGTGTTTATTTTATTACATCAATATAGTTTTAATAAATTTCAAAAAGAGCTGAAACAACAAAGATATTATTGACAGTTGATATCTTTATTAAATTATTAATACCAGTCTGTAAAATTATATTGTTTTATTAAGCTCCATCTAAGGTATTTTTGTCAGACTATTAATAAACTTAATGAGCTCACTATAATTGTTTTTATTTTAAATCTTCATTATTACTACAACTTTTTTACTTTATTTATTAGATTTGTAATTGTATTAACATGCAGATATATTAGTTTTCAGACAATGTTACTATGTACCAGTATCAAAGTATAGGCCTCTACATTACAAGTGTACAAATTATATTTAAAACCATTACTATACTAATCAGATGACACTTTAAACTCCATAAAATAATATATCTTGTTGAATCTCATTATTGGCTGATTTGAGGCTTTGTGGGCTACAAGGTGTGAATGATTCATTAGTTTATTTATAAGAGTTATAAATGACTAAATACAATCAAGTAGAAATTGAAACATTAATAAAGAGGATGTGCATAGTCGTTAACCTTTAGAAGGGATGAAAAAAACTTTCATGAGTGGAAAATACATTTTAATTAAACTCGTCTGGGATTGGAATCTTATTCACACCAGTTGGGCCAGGTTGGGTGTACTGAGGGTGGTTTTTCCTAAATGATTATCCACTCTCCCTCCACGTGAATGCAGGTACACTTCCTAATCCCTAACACATTAGTGTAATTAGTAAATAGGCGTACAACCTAAACGGGTAGTAAGATGCAGTGCTATGGAGTCTTTTATTTCTTTGAATAATTCAAACATCACTGTGTGTCTTAGACCTATCGCTCAAAGCCCTCACATTAAAAGTATACAGTGGCGTCACTAGAGGGGTAATGAGGGTGCAGACAACATTGGGTGACACTATTATAGGGGGTGACACCAAAGTGACTGTCTATACAAATTTTTTTGTAGTGTATCGGCAGAAATTTATTATTAAAAAAAATCCCTCTATAACAACAAAAACATTTTTTTTGTACTTACAGCTTATGTGTAGTAGCTATATACCTAATATACCTACAAAGACAACTTTATGCTAATTTATTTTTTACTAGTGGCGGCTTGTCCTAAAGGACACATGTGCTCTCACCCAAACACCACAGTATACATACAACCAATTATACATTATAATAATATTAAAATAAAAAAACTTTTTATAGTTTTTTTATTTTAACTAAGACATTTAAAATTGCCGAGGGGAAACTTTCAAACAAAAATATCTTCTTGATCTGAGCATAATATTGAATGTTCCCCAATTTCACCAAAATAGGAGGTGGGTATGAGGAGCATTGATGAGCAGACTAAAAGGGGCACATGGTGACCTGTGCCCTTCATAGTGTAACGAGAGAGTGTGTTTGTATGTGTTCCAGTTTTGCCAACTTAGCGGTTTTACCACCAGATCTAGCTCTAGTCAGAGTGGATCTGGCAGGTAAAACAATCTAGAAGCAGCTAGTGGAATTTCCAGCTTTTTTAAATCATAGTTTACCTTTTTTCTACTGGAAAACGTAAATACTTTATTTCAATTTTTTCATCTTATATTTGTTTGAATCTAAGTGTGATGCATATAAAGGTAATTCAGTTTTGTATTAGTGAATTTACTGCTGTTTAAAAGTGGGATTAACTTTCGCTTTATGTCAGCCAGGCTGCATAATCATCTTAAAAAATATATCATCCCTTATTCATGGAAACAGACCCCACATAAGTACTCCATAACCATTCAATCTTCCATCTTAAACTATTTTACCCCTCCTTTCATTGTGGCTGTCCATGATAGAAAATGCTTGTCTGACTGTCATCCGCCTTTTAAAAAATCACACAATTTTAGGGAAGCATTTTCACACCCTCTGCCAACACACAGAACATACCAACAAACCTTTTCCTGCTTGTGCAGGACTTTGACTCTAGCACCTCATGCGGCTCATAACTGATAAAAACTCTTTTTATCAAGTTTAACTATACTCTACTTATATCGATTGCTACACAAAGGTCAACTGACACTTCTCACAATAGATTGGTAATTTACAATCAGGGGTGCCTTTATGGGTGTGCAAACACTGTAGTCACACAGGGCCCTACAATTTGGTACACCCTGCACTTGCCTAGGTGACAGAGGGGAAAACAAGGCGTGACAAGAAATGTTTACTTTCATGCTCAATCTAGCAAATGTTGTCACACTGTAAAAACAAAGAATAATATAATCATGTGGTTTTATTTACTAAACGAGTGAAGCGTTATTTGTTTTAATTCCACCGATTTGCATTTGTCTGTCTGTTTGGGGCGGATATGTCTCACAATAACTTTTGAACACATTAACCGATTCATTTCAAACTTGGAACAGATGTTTTTTTTTTAATATAATTAGTTAGATGACAGCAACAAAATGAAATACAAAAAATAATGTAACCGTGGTCTCCCATGATCTAGTAAATTAAAATAATTAGAAAAAAATTATGATAATTTAAATTAAACTACTAATAATTTGTTTGTCTGAACTTAGTTTTAGCATTTAATTTTTCTTGTTCATTTAATTAATTAAATTGGTTTTCTAACAAGTAATTAAACTTATTCATCTTTGTAATTCAAATTTTTAATGACTAAATAGGCAAAAAAAGAAGTTAATATTACAAACCACAAATAAAAAACTAGATGACAACAAAATACAACATGCTAGACATAGTTGAAACATTTTTCTATTGTCGACCTTAACTATATAAATATTTTTGTATATTCTTAATACGATTCCCATATAACTATGCAACCACAATGAACAAGTCAAATTACTTGGGTCTCCCCTGACCTCCCCAATATAAAAAGCACATCTTCCCTTGATACCTTCCATCACTTGAGAGGTGACAGAATGAAGCTAGCCTCCCCGAAAGCCAAGTAAAAACACTGCAAACTTTTACTTATAAACAAGCATCATATTTCCAAGAGCTTTCAAGGTTGCATTGATATCATTGAACAGAAGAGACCAGCCTCCGATCTCGCTAAACTTAGCAATGCAAGGATATCAAAATCCTTAAAGTTTCTTGAAATTGTATTAACACTTTATTTTATTTTTTATTTATTACTATAAATATTTAAAAGTTTATTTTCTTAAAGCCAAATCTAAGTTTATTGAAATTGTATTGTCACGTTATTGTCTTTATTTATTTATTGGCATGTATATTAAAAGCTTATTTTCTTAAAATAAGACAAATCTTCACTAATTTTAATGTGGGGACAAGCCTCAGAAGCCTCAATGGACAAGACACACCTTTAGATAAGTGTGTAGGGATGTCGGATTGGCATTGGTTCACAATGACAGGTCTGTCAAACGGGGACATGTGACTGAACAACTGATGGTCAGGACAATGAGCCACCTTCCATTTAAATCCCTGTCCTCTTTGGCGGCTCAAACAAACTTGAAGAAGTCTGGCTCCATACTCAAAAATACACCAATAAAATTATGACAAATTAGCGGGAAATCAGAAATTTCATGTGTGTGCTGGAGCAGTTTATATTTCTAAGAAAAAATAAAATAAATGTGTGTCATATTGTTTGGGAACATTTAGCCATCCATTATTAAATACCTTGACCTTTGTGAGATTTAGTAAAAAATCCTTCAATTTAATAAAGAGTGCATCTTATTAAACTGTTATTTTTCATTGTTGTGTGTTGAATATAATAAGTTGAACCATATTAATAAACATATACCATTATTAAAGAAATTCAACACTATAGCTCAGTGGGTAGCTTGTCCCGGGTTCGATTCTCGGCATGGCCGAAAATTTATCATTGATGAAAATATGGGTTTACCCTTTCACATTGATAAATTAACGGCCAAGAACTGGATGTTGTGCCTATCCTAGTCTTAAGATAGATTAATAGTCATATGAAGCTACGACAGGGCTAGCAAGCCAATAGTGGACAATATATGGTTTGAATAAAAAAAATTGACCCAGGCCACAGGCCGGAAACAATAATGGGTGTAAAAGTAAAAGGTAGAGAAACACACTTAAGTTTCTCAAGGACACTACATAAATGCTGGCGGTGCATATTCTTATATAAACCAAAACTAGAGTTTCATCTCTCTCACTTTGTGAACCAACATCAGTTTTTGTTTAGTATGCCAGAAAAACCCTGATCATAGTTTGATTCAAAAACCCAGACATGTCATATTAGAGGTTCTTTGGGGTATTTAGAGCCAATCATTTGTGTGATTATGACTAGCCAGGTGTTTTTCATATCATTTGAACTTAATTTCTTATGGTATCATACACTCAAGGCCTGATTAAGGGTTGAGTCCGCCCTAGGCTAATATTCTTGTAGCATTCCCCAGCCCCACCCCACCCCCTCGTAATCTCGCCCACCAACCCCAACCATAATGCTAAAAGTCGATGAAAACCAATAAATACACGTCGGAAATGTGTTATTACATGTTTTAAGTTAATTTAATATTGATTATAATGTTAATTAATAATTACGCATACTTGAAATAAACTAATAAATAAAGGTAAATTATATCATGTAATAAATTAATGAATGACAAATGTACTTCGCAAACCTACTGTTTAGTGGGTTGTTGTATTTATATTGACACAGATTGAGTAAAAAAATTTAATCAAACTCAACACTGAATTGTTTTTATTTCAAATTATCAATGAAAATATTGGCGGTGACAGGCATGGCGGCGGCCCGGAAATGCCTAATTTGTCTTAGCTTTTACATTAGAAATTCAAGTAGCTTTACATTAAAATAAGAATCATAATGCCTTTTAATATTATTTCAGATTTCATTTTTACTATGGGAAACAAATTTTATCTAGTATTATAATAAGCAGGTTTTTTTTCATTCAACATTTATTGCACCCCAATAAAAAAACTTGTGGTTCAAAATGTGCCCCCCCCCCCCCTCCAAAATCTCGCGCTTAATGGTTAATCAGCCCCTGCATACACTTTAAGTCTTATTATACTTTTTCATTACAATGAACATATTTCTCAACTTAAAATTCTACACCCAATTTCCTAATTAAGATCAAATATTTTCTGTATTTTTTTTCCCAGTTCATTAGGCATTGATATAGGTTTACAATATAACAGGATGTAAAAAAAGTATTGAGCTTCAAACTTTCTGGTGGTCTTTTATAAAAGCCAAAGTAATTAGAGTAGACAGCTGAGAACAATATCAGCAGTTTAATGGGCATAATGGTTGCATGCAACCTGCCTACAAATCAATGCACAAAATCCACCAGGACACACTCAATCTTAGCTGATTTCAGGTGAATAGTGGTAGGTTGGCCATACTGTGGCAGTGACCTAGGTTAAAACCCAAGAAGATATATTGAGCTGAATAATTGGGTATTTGTGTCACAACTTCTTATAGGTTTCTTCTTCAATTTTGCTAATAGCTGCATTCTTGTAAACCTCCAAGGTAAGTCTTTCACTATCGAATTTCACAGGAATCGTAAAAGGTGTTGGTGTGTGCACTTGTCAATCAAGACATCAAGAATCAATTAGCCTGAGATCAACACCACAAAATTATTTGTGAGTACTAGCCATAATTTGAAATGTACAAAGATTTGGTTTCAAACAAGTAAGTTCCTCATGTAGATTCTCTCGCTCTCTTTCACTATTTACAATCTTAGTATACAACACAATGGCATTCTTGAAGGTTGAAGCACCTAATCTATAATAATTGCAAACATGGACTACAGAAATTGTTAATACAATAACCACAAATAACTGAATTGTATTTGGTCTTTTATCGGACACTTTAACATTCTAGCAATGGACAGACAAAACAAAAAGCAAAAGTTCTGAAGGACCTTATGTTATTTCTAAAATTATCGATCCCATCAAAGTTAGTTTGACACCTGTACAGAATATTAATCTGGAGGTTTCCCTTTATTGGCATCTCCTCTTTCTGACGGTGACTGTGGTGGCCACCCTTTATGCTAGGTTGAACATGTAATTGATATTGGGGTTGTGTGTGGTGTAGCTTATGAACCGAAGTCTTATCAATATCTTCACTCAGGTTACTGTTTTTGGTGGAATGAACAGATATGGCTAGGTTAATGATCTGTCGTGTGAGTCAAGAGTGCTTACACCTGTCTTTAATATCACACATTAACTGACACAATATATCGTGCTAGACAATGCATCGTAACTGACGCTGTATCATGAAAGATGTTGCATCACAATAGCCAATAAATTGTGGTGGAGAATACATAATGGTAGACAATGTATCATGATAGACGATGTATCATGAAAGATGATGCATCATAATAGCCAATAAATTGTGGTGGAGAATATATAATGGTAGACAATGTATCATGAAAGACGATGCATTGCGGTGTATAATATATCGTAGTAAATGATGCATTGTCTTTCATGTTCCATAGTATACCTGATATATATGTTGGATCCTGACCTACAATAGTTGTGATATGGTGTTTTATGGATCTTTTCAAGTTTCTTGTTTTACATTACTGCAAGTAAGAACTTAAAAGTCACTAATCATCAACTATAAAATAACATGGTCAACTAGTAGTTTGAATGCTGAAATTTATACTTCTTGTCCTAAATTATATGTATTTAATAAACGTTGATAAAAACTCAACACATTCTGTTATTAATGTAATTAAACGATACATTATACTTATCGGCAAAATATCGCCCTACTCGTGATGTATAGTACTATCTACCAATAATAATTGAATGCTGATGCAGATAATAAACATGGCTGAATTGATTATTTGATGGCAAGTTTTCACAATATTAGTATACGCATGACAGTTGTAAATACATACTTTCATTTCCATTTTGAATTATTTCAAAATATTACTAAGAAATTTAAATTAATAACAAATGAAGATGGTCAAACACATTATTGAGTTGTAAGAGATATAATTTTGTCACTTTGCTATCGTAATCATTCCACCCTTGTTTAATCTTGAATTGCTAGGTAAAAGGTTGAGTAGAGGTAAGCCTATTTCATGATATCCAATCTGTTTCATAATTTACTCTGTTTCTTGTGAGTAAGCACTTTACCAGCAGCTTATCTCACAACTACCATACATGTGTAGATAGAATTATGCTGATATGAGGCCTTGGATACAGATAAATTAAACACTCCTGTATTTTGGGTTGAGGGTAAATAATACTGTGTCACTGGTTTTGTTTGTATTAAACAACTCTGGCAAGCAGTTGGCAAAAGGAAAGTTGTGACCAGTCATGGAAAAGTTTTGTTAATATTTTAAGGGATCATTGGTGTACCCAGACATTTTATTTGGGAGGGGCTACTATGTCTGTACCTTTTCCCGATTGAGAATTTTAGAAGTACTTTAGATGGATGTAGTTATACCTTTTGAATATAAGGTAAATCTGGTCTTGAAATTTAGCCTATGCATGTGACACATTTGTGTGGCTCTTTATTATTCTCTTACTTAATATATTTTAATATTTTACTAAAATAATTTTCGATCTTGGAGAATAGGGGTGTAGCGTCCTCAGGTGAGGAGGCCACAAAATAATACAAGGAAAATACAAAAGGTTAAATAACAATAACAAGAGTGAGTGCACATGAGTTCAAGACTAGAAATGTTCCATAGAGAAACATTACGCGTCTAATCCCGCCACTCCCACCTGTTACTGAGAGTATCAAAATATATGGGAGTCGTCTATCACTAGAGAGCCTTAAAATGCGTCACCCTTCCTAACCACTGAAAAATATTAGATACATTACATTAAACAACCAAAAAAACCTAGGACATGTGATGGTATATAGTAGTTAAAAATAAAAGAATTAGTCATGTTGAACCAATATTTATTTTGGATAGGACAATCCGAAGTTTAACAATTCAAATAAGTACTAATTATTGTTGTTATAACAATTATATGTACATTATGTACAAGTGCTTTGGACTTTAACATTGAAAATTAGCCCGTTATAACGGGTCTGGGCAGAAATGATATTCTGCCAACAATAAAGTTACAATTAGAGTAACATTTTCTTTACAAGTAAACAAAAGAATGTACGGTTATATATATATATAATATAATAATAGTAAATATGGACAATACAATCGGTCTAATAATTATTTACCCTATCAATCCTGATTTGGTTCAATCAGCGCTGGCGTGTTGTATTGCGACAACATTGACTCTCAAGTCTAAAAGGTAAATATTTCTCATGAAGAAAACATTAATAGGTTGCAAAATAACCCCAAGAAAACTAAGTATTATGTCAACAAGACTATTTAATATAAACATGACAGTAAACGTCAATAGTTCCCCTAACATAACAATTTGTATTAGTTATAAATCGTGACTACGCCCAATTCGCCCTGGCGCGTTGTAAAAAGACAACATAGGCTTATAAGTCCAATACCACAATATGAAGCAATAATTAATTTAGAGTTCCACCGTAATTAATACAAATAAATCATTACACCTCAACCGGTGACAAGACGCCATTACAAGTTAATTGCCAGACTTCTATTTAAATTTTATTTTTTTAAGATAACTGAAAATATTAAGCCAAAAAGGAATTTTGAAATAATAAAGAAAATATATAAAAAAAGATGTTAAATTAGCCGAGATTGAATTTGGGTTCTTACATTTTCAAAAGCAGAAAGCCGAAGCTTGTACTAGTCCTAAACCAGCTCTGTCCCAATTGTGTCGAACATTGGGACAGACACAAATATATATACAGATACAACAAAAGAGGAGGGGCATGAAGGGTAAGCAAGAGGGGAAAGATTCTAGAATATCAAGGAACAATGTTATGCGCATTTCTTCGTGCCTCGGGAGACCGGTGGTTCTTTTCTGGCGCAATCTAGAAGAGAATAACTATAACTGCGCATGTCCAGCCCACATGTGGTGTTCGCTAAATCGCCGTTCAATTCGCTCCGTCAGTATACTTTTTCTCTCGGGTGAAGGAAGGTGTGCATAGCAGAAGTTAGGTCGCTCTTCCACGTCGCCTCCAATCACGGACAAATGGGGTAAGGTTCAACCATCGATATAGCAGTTGTGTATTTTATTGACCATCCGATGCTACAAATCTCCCCCCTTTCAGGGTTGACAGGGAGGAGGGAGAAGGTTGTCACATTCTTCTACTCGACCTTTGGAACATCCCATGGGGCAGCAACGGTGTACTCGGGAAGTTGTTCTCCAGGATTTCCCCATCGTATATGATCTTTCTCATCCTTGGCATCAGATCATTTTTTTTTGTTTTTCGAGTCCTTGTAGATCGGATGGGTTGATCCGCCCTGGGCTGCCGCTGGGATTCGGCACCGCTCTTTACGCCGGGACGTTCTACTGCACACAATAGCAGTGGGAGCTCCAAACTGTTCCTGCCGACCGTTGACTCGAGAGCCGTCACCATAGTCTTTCCCACACCACGCTCGCCTCTTCAGGATCTACCCACGAGGCATGCGCACCAAGACAAGGGAAGGGGAGGGAGAAGAAGGAGATGACAGGACTCCTCTGGGCTGTACAACAAACAAAAAACATAAGCAGTAAACTGACCAAAAAAATTTACACTCCTAACTAATAGGACCTATATCCAACGTCAAAAAAAATATATATATATATATATAGTTTTTAACAAACTAGCCATCATATGCCGCAGCCAGTCTATGGTCACATGGCGCACTGGTTCATTAGGCGCGCACTCGTCACTTTCACGTAGATACTTTTTGATCAAGCATACACGTGTCCGGCACATTTCACCAATATTCCTCTTAATACCTTTTCAAGTTCTTTGCCCTGGGCCCAGGGAATTAGGTATTGCAAATCTAAATCAAGATATCGTCGACACAAAAGACTAACATTCAAAACATTTACAAAATATTTTTTTTTTTTTTTAAAATATTTATACCACACCATGTCACTAGGGACAATTGGGCTCAGGCTTTCTTTAAATGACTGACATGAGCTCGTCTACAAATAGACGCATCTTTCACACTCTTAAGATAGACGGTCACGGGGGTTAAAAACTTATCAATGGTCCATGGGCCACTCCACCTCTGGCACAGCTTCGCCGATCTTCTATCTGCCGAGGAGCTCAAGGGGAATTCCTTACATAGCACACAATCCCCTACAATATAAGGGACGGGGAGTCTACCCTTATTATAGGCGTTAGCCACCCTTTTTTGAGCCCTTTTTAGATGATCCAGGGCACGCCGACATCTCTCCTTATGGGAGGAATCATCGGAATTCTCTAACAGCGAATCAACGTTCCAAATCGCTAAGAGGGGGTGGTTTAATTCCCGACCAAGAAGGATAGAGGCTGGCGAACAGCCTATGGACTCATGGAAGGCAGAATTAAATGCTAAATTTAAGAAGTCTAAATCCTGATCCCACTTATGCTGTGCCTCACAGTGATAAATAGTAAGCGCTATTACCAAATTGCGGTTAAATCTTTCCACCTGATTGGGTCCCGGGTGGTAGGGGCTGGTAGTCACGTGCTTAATCCCCAGTTAAAGCACATATTCTTAAAACCAAGAGAACGGAAACAAGGCCCATTGTCACTAACCACGACACGAGGTGCCCCAAAAAGATTCCAAACTCGTCTGCAGAGGGCGTTAACGGTAGTGGTCGCCTTCATATTGCGCAAGGGAATGAGCACTACAAACTTGGAAAAGGCGTCAACTAATATAAGAATACATGAATTGCCAAGAGTAGAACGGGTGATTGGCCCAATATAATCGATGAAGACTTTATCCCAGGGACGTTGGGCAACACCGGCCGAATGAAACCCAACTCTGGAATTTTGGGTTGGTTTAGCTTTCTGACAGCTCTCACACTTGCCAACCCACGCTTTTACATCGTTGTATAAACCTGGCCAAAAGAACTCATTAGAAATTTTCCGTACGGTTTTTAAAACTCCAAGATGACCACCAAAGGCAGAATCATGAAAATATCTAAGTAGCATTGGTCTGACCGCACCCGGTACAACCACTTTCCTATTCTTCCCTTTCGAATTAGTCACAACTAATAGCCCATTAAATACAGAATATGACCCTACCTTTTCTCCTCTAGATAATTTACTCATGATATCAATACACCACGGATCACTATTTTGGTGATCCCCGATTGCCACAAAGGATTCAGGAATGGATCTAATGACGCAGGAGGCGGGAGCCACCTCGAGAGAACCAATGGGACACTTTTCCTCGGCCATGCGGGATAAGGCATCAGCTACTACGTTATGTTTACCGGATACATGATTAGTGGAGAACTTGAACCTAGATAACCTCCACACCCATCTCCCCACTTTCCCTAGTTGCTTGGGGTGGTTCAGCATCCACGCAAGGGCCTGGTTATCCGTGTACAGCTCAAACTCCCTCTGTTCGAGGTAGTCAGCGAAACGCTCAATGCCCGTGACGCAGGCAAGGCATTCCTTTTCATAGGTGCTATATCGCCTCTCAGCATCGGTGAGAGTTCGACTAGCAAAAGCTACCGGTCGGACTCCCTCCGATGACCTCTGAGACAATACAGCCCCAAGCGCCACAGAAGACGCGTCTACGTGGAGGAGGAAGGGGAGAGAAAAATCCGGCATTCTCAAAACCTCCGGAGAGATTAGCTTCTCCTTTAACAGGTTAAAAGCTCGTGCCAGCTCTTCACCCCAACTAAAGGCCACTCCTTTTCTTTTTAAGGCATTAAGGGGGGCAATAATCTCCGAGAAGGACGGGACAAACCTGGCGTAATAGGCGCACATGCCCACAAAACGCATAACTCCCTTAAGATTAGAGGGGGGAGCAAAATTAATAATGGGACTGATCCTTTCGGGATCAATAAGAAGATTCCCCTCTGAAATGACGTACCCCAGGTATTTGATGGAGGGTTTAGCCCAAGTAACCTTGTCGGGATTCACGGTTAGTCCTACTCGCCGCAGCCTAGTCAAAACTTCCTCCAAATGCACCAAATGTTCCTCTAAAGTATTGCTGTACACACATATGTCATCCAAGTAGTTAAATACATACTCAAATTTAATGTCAGAAAAAACAAGATCTAATACGCGACTTAAGGCTTGTCCCCAATGCTACACCCAAGGGGAACACAATTAAATTCGTATTGTCTCCAGGGAGTGACAAAGGCGGTAAACTTTTTTGACGATTCTGTCAAGGCACATTGTAAAAAACTCGCATTGAGGTCAATCAGACTAAATATTCTAGCTCTACCGAGATGCTGGAATGCCGACTCAATGCTCGGCATCGGGTATGGGTCGAACAGGATTTTCTTATTGACCTTCCTGTAATCTACAATTAACCTATATCCCTCCCCTTTTTTGGGTATGATGAACGCGGGACTAGCAAATGGTGAGTTAGAGGGGCGTATTACCCCTTTTGATTCCAAGTCATCAATCAATTTCCGGAAGATTTTCATCTTGGGAGGAGCGCACGAGTAAGGACCAGATCTTATGGGGATATTGTCAGTCATTACAATTTCGTACGGTAGGACCTCACACCTACCCCACCTGCTAGTAATGACGTCAGAAAATTTAGAAATCAGCTCCCTAATGGCTTCTTCCCCAATTCCGAACGAACATAAGCTAGGAACAATACAATCTTTACAAAAGGGGATTCTAACTCTGGGTGAGAACTCAAAACTTAAATCCCTTCTCGCCAGACTAATAACGGCCCCAGTTCCCCACAGGAAGTCGTTCCCCAAAATAATGTCAAAGGGAAGCAATGGAACACAAAACAAGCTTCTCTTCCACGAAAACCCCATAATTTTTATGGACAAGACTACTCTCTCGCTAACTCTTAAGAGATTACCATTACCCAAAACAAAGGTCCTAATACCAGTTTTTTCCACCGATATCTTCCCATTTTTCTTTAAGATATCCACAAAATTATTACTAATAAATGAACCACATGAGCCGGTATCAAGTAAGGCAGAGCCCGACACCGATCTGATAGAAAACTTAATGATGGGGGGAAGGGGGCTAGAATGTTTTGGAATCGTACGCGCGGTGGTCCCCTTGCTAACACCACGCGTTACGCGTTTCCCCCATTACAATCCCTCTGAAGATGCCCTAATTGGCGGCAACGGTAACATCGGACGCGAGTGATATCAAAAGGTCTCCTTGCCCTTATCGCGCCTACTTCCCTCACAGCAGAACTAGAACTGGCTCCCTCAGTAGGCCGGGTTATAGTTGAAAATGGGGGGGACCTTTCCTGTTTAAAGTTACGGGACACCTGTGTAGGGAACTCGTGCAAATACTCCCTCTCGGCTACCAGAGAACCCTCAATACAAGAAGCTAATGAGTAAAGCTCAGAAAGGGTAGAAGGCTTATTCAAAAACACAAAATGCCTTCTCGTCAGGGGGGACACATTTTCCAGAATGATTTCAACTACCTCTTCCTCCGGCATTTTGAGATCTAACACCCCAATAGCCTCTGAAATGGCCAAAATAAATAATCTAAAGGGTTCGTGTGGAAGTTGGAAGCGCCGAACCATTCGATTACATAGAGTATCCTTCTCTCTCTTAGATATTAGAGACTCTAATATTCGACTTTTCACTCTAACCCAGGGGAGACCTAGTTGGATGCATTCAGTGATTAGATGCGCCAAAAACCCTGACGTCTTGCCAACGCATAGCGTGAGTAACTCCAAATCTCCTACAAGTCTCAATTTCCAAATCCTGTCCACCTCTAACAGAAAGTTAAATAAATCAGAGGACGATAACCCATCGCAAATCGGCCATAGTTTTACACGCTCGCTAGCTACAATACTTTGAGTTTTGGCAAGTGAATTAGATAACACTAAACTAGCGGCGGGAACACTAGGGGGGATCGGGAGCCCACTACCTCCCTCTATCCTTACAGCTTCTATTTTTTCCTGTTCCTTATCTTCAAGGGAAGGATGGCTAACGTCATCACGAGGTTCTAAATTAAAAGGATCGCTGGACTTACTAATAATGTTCTCGGACAGCAATGACCGCAACACGGCCATAGGAGCGTCGGGGGGAATTGAATATCTCTTCTCTTGAGCTCCTGGCGAAGATCGGAGCTACTGAGCCGGTATACATCAGTTCTTGTGCTGATTACGCCTCCAGAGGTGGTGGTGTCCATGGCGGGAGTGATTCATGAAACAATTTCAAAGACAATTAACAAATAAAACTCACAAGGTGCCTTCACTCTGAAAAAAAGCAGAGTTTGCGCAGCTTTTCTTTGTAGCGTCCTCAGGTGAGGAGGCCACAAAATAATACAAGGAAAATACAAAAGGTTAAATAACAATAACAAGAGTGAGTGCACATGAGTTCAAGACTAGAAATGTTCCATAGAGAAACATTACGCGTCTAATCCCGCCACTCCCACCTGTTACTGAGAGTATCAAAATATATGGGAGTCGTCTATCACTAGAGAGCCTTAAAATGCGTCACCCTTCCTAACCACTGAAAAATATTAGATACATTACATTAAACAACCAAAAAAACCTAGGACATGTGATGGTATATAGTAGTTAAAAATAAAAGAATTAGTCATGTTGAACCAATATTTATTTTGGATAGGACAATCCGAAGTTTAACAATTCAAATAAGTACTAATTATTGTTGTTATAACAATTATATGTACATTATGTACAAGTGCTTTGGACTTTAACATTGAAAATTAGCCCGTTATAACGGGTCTGGGCAGAAATGATATTCTGCCAACAATAAAGTTACAATTAGAGTAACATTTTCTTTACAAGTAAACAAAAGAATGTACGGTTATATATATATATAATATAATAATAGTAAATATGGACAATACAATCGGTCTAATAATTATTTACCCTATCAATCCTGATTTGGTTCAATCAGCGCTGGCGTGTTGTATTGCGACAACATTGACTCTCAAGTCTAAAAGGTAAATATTTCTCATGAAGAAAACATTAATAGGTTGCAAAATAACCCCAAGAAAACTAAGTATTATGTCAACAAGACTATTTAATATAAACATGACAGTAAACGTCAATAGTTCCCCTAACATAACAATTTGTATTAGTTATAAATCGTGACTACGCCCAA